>CM039510.1:11129592-11655231 GCA_022432975.1 Begonia masoniana
ACTAGACGAACAAAAAAAACACATATATCATCCGACGGAACAAAAACATAGACATCAATCGGATAGAAACGCAAAACAACACTATCACGAAAAGAATTTATACTTCCCATGACAATCAGGAACGGACTAAGCCATAGGCATTAATCAAACCCGGGGATTTTTTAAAATCACATTTAAACTCAATAGAGTGCTAGTATCAGTAAATTCAAAACGTATTCAAAATGCTAAAATTTCTATGTCAGGAGAACTCAACATACTCAGACCTGAATCCTTGACTAATCGTCCTACACACTGACAGACAATCAGTTCAAAACCGCCCCACAGCTGACGAACATTGATAGGTGCACTCCTCCAACCGACGAGGTCCTCAGGGAACTCAGTAAACCAAATCTGCTGTTCAATTCGTCACCTACATCACAAAAAACTCATCTATAGCCTAATTGCTAAGTAAGTAATGCAGAAATGATATGGAAATTTACTAAAACAGAAATCCTAAACATGCAGTTTTACTTCTCATCTGCAGTTGTCATTCATGTTTCTGATTAACTAACATCCCCTGTGAAATTGGGAGTTGGATCAACTCCCAACGTAATGATCCACTGACATTTAAGGCCGGCGGATTAATTCCCGTCAATCGTAATATGATTTCACATGGTTCAGATCCCTGTGAACGTGAAGTTGGATCAGCTCTTCAAAATTATATATATCCACTGTCAGTAGGGCGGGATTAATTCCCTTAAACAGTAAATCTATTCACCTTGCTGTTTCATCACATTCAATCCTCTCAATACCAATAGATTCCAAATCATTTTCGTATACATTTTGAAAAACCATATGCATGTCTACAAACACATCCAAGTTAAAATACAAACCCAGAGTTTGTGATGTCGGCAACGAAGGCACAAACAAAACATACTTACTGATTCTCCGGACTTGTCTGGGTAGCTAACCACTTCGGGTATTGCTCAAACTTTTTTTTTTTTTTTTTTTTTTTTTTTTAGAAGATAAAACCTTGTAATGAAATGTAGTGAGTGTGGACGAGGACCGACATGCTGTCATGTACTCCTGTTATGTCCTGTTGTGGATGTACTCCTTTGCGCAGCTCTCCCCAATTATACTTCCTTTCCATGAAAGTCATGTAATGTAATGTAAGGTTCATGTATTGAACATGTCATGCACAGCATTGAATCAACTCATTTCAGTTCTTATGAGCCATAGGCTCTAGTGGGGGAACTCCATGTTGTAGGTATGGATCCTCCAGATGAGACTTTGTGCCTCAAGTTGATGAGTTGGGGAGGTTGAACGGAGTGAGTCAGGAGGTTGTGTTGCTGCAGCAGAAAGTATTTCTGTCCGAGGTTTAACAAGTTTTAAAGTGAATTTACATGTCTGTAAAACTTGTTAGGATTTTGGTTGTCGTTTTAAAAACCTGTTGTTGGAACTTGTTGGGATTTTTGAACATGTTTGTTTGGTGTTCAAGTTTTTAAAAAAATCTGTAATTGACAGTTGAATGCATATTTTGATTATTCTGGAACTGCTTGGAATTCTCTTTTAGGTGTGCATGGGTTGTCTAGCGAGTTTTAGAGCATCATGCAGTCTGCTTTTCACGCACTTCTGTCATGTTTTCATGCATGTTTTAAAACTGTCGTTGAATCGGGTTTTTGTGAAATTTGTAAATTCCTATTCCTTCTGTTTTCAGCTTGCTATTTTTAATGTCTCTCGCGTTAAATATCGCCCATTTGGCCTGTAAGAGTTGTTATTTGGTTCTGGCCCCCAGTCGCCACGCCTCTGTTTCTATGCTTTCAGCTCTATCTTTCGAGTTTAGTTTTTACAGTATTGGCTAAGTGTTAGGTCACGCCTTCAGTAAAACAGTGTCATTCCCTTCTGTAAAACAGTCGTCCACGTCCTCCATTCTGCCTTCAAAATAATAGTAATTTTGCCTTCGGTTTTGGTCTTTTATTCGGGCTCTATGTCACGTCCAAAGTTATGTCCACGATAACGTCGCCGAGAGTCAGCCTGTTATTTTAAAAAGTCCAAAGCTGTCTCTGATTTTAAAAGTCTACGGACTCCTGTGTCCACTGTTTTGTCTTTTAGTGCAACGTCCACGGACTCCTGCGTCCATTATTTTAGTCTTTTATATAAGTCACGGACTCCCGTGTCCACTGTTTTGTCTTTTAGTGCAAAGTCCAGGACTCGCATCAATTATTTTAGTCTTTTATTGTAAAGTCACGGACTCCCGTGTCCACTGTTTTGTCTTTTAGTGCAACGTCCACGGACTCCTGCGTCCATTATTTTGTATTTTAATTGGAAACGTCACGGACTCTGTGTCAACTGTTTTGCCTCTGTTATTTTTTTTTAAACATTCCACCCTCTATTATTTTAAAAGTCCACAGCCCCTGTTGTTTTTAAATGTCTACGGCTCCCCGAATGGTCCACGACTACTGTAGCCTTCCACAGTATGTCTTTCCAGTTTACGTTTTTAATTTTATTTCCTGTTTTATTCTGCTTATTCACTCCAGTCGTCCATTTCTGTTTCCTGCTTTTTCCCCTAGTTTCTTCTGTTATTCACTCATGTAACCCAGTTTTAAATTATTTCTCGTTCTCTCTCTGTCATTCTGTAATTCTGATATCACCGTAGTTTCTCTCTCTGTAAAGTATTTTTCTTAGGGTTTTCTATGTTTCTTCCTGTTGTCTTCTGTCGTCTATTTCTGTAGCCTAAATATTAATATGTTTTCCTGTCTTTCGATTCTGTTTTCTGTTAAAGTTTTAAAAGTAAAGTTAAAAAAAAAATATCATGTTTTAAAATGTCTGAAGTGATGGCTTGGCTCTCTGATCCCGATCGGGATCGGGTTTCGGGCTGACACAAAAATGGTTCTGGGCCAGTGGCTCATGGAAAGAGAACAGACGCCTGTTCATTTTTGAATTGAATGAGCGCCCATTCTCGGACAATGGATGCCTGGTTAGGGTTGGTTTGTTAATAATTGATACGTCGAGGGCACAGTATTCACGAAAAAACTTTAAGGTCCATTTTGTGAATACTGTCATACTTTGATGGTAAGAGCGAAAATTACCTTTTAAAATATTAGCAACAAGGAAAGTAATTTAATTTATTATAAAAAAATTACAAATTAAGTAAACTATAAAAATTAAAAATGCAAAGAAGATAATAATAAATATTATTACTTATTTTTTATATTACTCTAAATCAATTGATCATATAGTTTTATCAAATGATTTCTAAAATGTTCTACACAATTTGAAACAATCCAAATAAAATAAATCATTTAAGTTTAGATTAATTGTTTTTCTTAGCTGAGAACATAATTTCGGTTTTTTTTTTTGCATTGAATTTATCTCCCATGAATCTTTGGCATAATTATTAATATAATATTATTTTTCAATTGAAAAGATAAAAGTGGACGTGGCAGTCCAGTCGTGGAGCACAACTGGATGGCATGTGTAATCTAAAATCTAAATTTGCCGTCGCTCAGTCAAAACTCTTGCTTTCTTATCAATCATGGGAATGTAGCCATCTATTATGATGTCATTGTTTACGTCATTAATTTCAGTCGTCAGTGAATATGTCATGGGAACATAAACCACGTGGATCGTTATTTAACCTGTTTGCTTTTGTTACGTTAATCTTCATTATTCTCTTTTGTCCTTATTTATTATTTGTTAAGTTAAAGTTGGATTCAAAGTAGATGTATCAGATGACATTGTACAAAC
The DNA here is from genome assembly GCA_022432975.1 of Begonia masoniana. Classification (NCBI taxonomy): domain Eukaryota; kingdom Viridiplantae; phylum Streptophyta; class Magnoliopsida; order Cucurbitales; family Begoniaceae; genus Begonia; species Begonia masoniana. Next base: position 11,133,319 of record CM039510.1, read on the forward strand.
ATAAAGCAAAAAACATTAATAAATGGTTGAAAATCGACTAGACTTTTAAAAAATAAATTATAGTTATAAAATTTTAATAAAAAAATAATTAAACATTCCTATGATAGGGATGACAAATGAGCAACAAAGCATAATCGAATTTGAAAAAATTTGACTCATAAAACTAAACGAGTTGAACGAACTGAGCTTAATGAGTCTAGCGAGCCCAGAGTCTAAGGAGCTTGACTAAATTTCAAACAATATCGGTAGTCAATGTGACAGCCCAAATCCAAACCCGATCGGGGTCCGGGATCAGGCCGTCACTCCGGGACAGTTAACAGAAAACAGGGACTATTTTTTTTTTATTTCTAAAACTTTATACTTTTAAAACCTTAACAGAGAGTATAAACCTTCTCTGGAAGTGAAACTAGAAAACACATTTAAGCTGGGATGTAAATAAACAAAGAAAACAGTTGATGTGAATAAGACGAAAACAGTGGATGTATATAGACAAAAGTGAACAGTACCGGTAGATGGATATAAGACGGAATCGGTAGATGTATATAAAACGAAATCGGTTGATGCATATAAGACAAAAGTGAACAGTACCGGTAGATGGATATAAAACGGAATCGGTAGATGTATATAAAACGAAATCGGTAGATGCATATAAGACAAAAGTGAACAGTACCGGTAGATGGATATAAGACGAAATCGGTTGATGTACATAAGACGAAACCGGTTGATGTATATAGACAAAAGTGAACAGTAATCGGTAGACGTATTTAAACAAAGGGAACGATGGATGTAGAGTTTAAAGACAAAATTGACAACTTTTATCATGAAGACATACGAACAGAGAGAGTAAAAACAGAAGACATGGAAGTCTCAAACTCATAAACCAGCTCAAAACCTGATTTTCGAACACAACAGAAAACATGACAGAAACTTAAGAAAGATCACACTACATGGATAGCTTTAAAACCAGAAACTATCTATGCACAGACTAGCAGAAAATATTCCAAACAATTCCAGAATACTTCAGAACATAAATTCAACTGTCAATACAGAGGTTTTAAATACATCAGCAACAGAACCTATACATTACAAAAAAAATCCCAGCAGAGTTTATAAACAAAACACAGGACTATAACAAGTTTTAAAACAAAACACCAGAATTCCAGAAGAGTTTACAGATATGATTCTTTACTTTAAAGACTTAAACCTTAAGACAGAAAGCTATGTCTGACTGCAGCAACCACCCTGAGAGCTCAAACCACCAACTACATCAGATCGTCATTTTGAGGAACAAGGTCCTCAGGTTTCGAGTTCAGTACCTACATCAGAGAGTTTCACCTATGAGTCTAAAACTCAGTAAAAACATAATACAGATGCAGTGATGCAAAATGCTATGCATGCAGTTTTCAGATACAGTGACAGAACAGAACTTTACATTTCAGTGGCAGAGGGGTATAAGTGGGGCTTATAGGGGAACTGGCAAAACAGATGTGTGCACTATCAGGCACATCAGATTTCAGACTCCCAGGGAGGGATAAAACCAGAGGGTCCTTGCTAGGGACAATTTATTTCAGATTCCCAGGGAGGGATAAACCAGAGGGCCAGTCCCCGTCCCGCACTAACCAGTACATTACAGACAGTCAGATTTTATCTTGTTTAATTTCAAACAGTGTACAGAAAACAGTTTTGCATGAGCTTTCAGAGAAAATCGTGTATGCATGAACGGTGCCTGAACTTAACTGGCAGAAACAGAAATAACAGAACATAACCATGAAGAAGAATACAGACAACTCAGAAACATAAACTATAACCTTTCTACCCAAAACAACCCGACAGAACTGAATATCTAGTACCTCCATGATGTAGGGCCTTAAGGGCCAACCTACGGTTATGAACTTACCTGTGGTCCGAAATGCAGCAGGCTTGAACGCACGAGCACTGTGGTTCACGAACCTATAGCATGCATAAACGGACATTAACCCTAAACATCACGAAACTAGCAAATAAATAAACTAAAATCCTTTTCTATCTAAGATGATTACCTTAGACCGAAAAGCAGGAGGAAAAAAATCAGAGAAGGAAGAAACTCCTTGCGTTGGTTTCTTCAACCGCAAGAGAGAAGCAGAGAGGAAAATGAGATAGAGCAGAGAGGGAAATGTCTCACGTAGGAGGAAGAGAAGGAAATGAGATACATGCTTGTCTTCTTCACAAGTTTGCCAAGTGTCAATCATCCATTCGATTTCTCCCACCAACCTTAATTTCTTCCTAATTTGCTCTTCCATTGGGTTTTTAACTAAAACATTATTTAGTTAATCGATTCGGTCTCCACGAATCCACCTCGTTCGATTAAACACATCGACAATTTTATTAAAAACAATCATTGCATTAATATCGGAGAAATTTCCGCTAATATTCGGGGAAATATTAAATAGGCAAAATGCCGGGGCGGGTGTCATTCACCAACATTAACCAGAACTTTGTCCACAAAATTTGAATAAGAAAGAGATCCGGATATTGGGCTCTAACATCTTCTTGCTTTCCCATGTGGCTTCCTCCACGTTATGATTGCGCCATAAAACTTTCACCAACGGGACCATTGTGCGCACCACTTGACTGAGGTGTCCAGAATCTGTATGGGCCTTTCTTCATATGAAGTGGGGAATGATGTCAAGTCACAGTTGCACGATCTGAGTTGGATCCCGTACAACACTTTCTCAGCATCGAAAAACATGAAAAACATTGTGAACTCCTCCTTGCGCTGGCAATGTAGTCTGTAGGCCCGTTCACAACTCTCTTTAAAATGGAAAAGGACCAAAAAAGATTGGGCTAGCTTCCCTTTCTTGCCAAATTCATCACGCCTGTTGAAAGTGACTGGACACTTCAAAAACACCTCATCCCCCTCGGAAACGCCAAACTCCTCCGATGGTATGATAGCTATTCTGTAGACTTTGTGCAATGGATTCTTTGCTTGATTGACGGTATCCCAGAAATCGTTGTAGTATCTCCGGGGGCCGATAAGATGGTTCCCAACTCATCCCAAACCACAACGGGGGGATCTACCTTTCTGACATAAAGTGCTTTCTATGGAGCCTGCGATGGTAGCCTGAGAGCTATTGTTGTGTTTTAGGCCAACTCCACAAGTGGCACAATATTACTCCAAGGAGCATGAAGTGCCCGCCGCACGCCCTTAACAATATCCTCCAAGTCTGAATCGTTCTCTCAGATTGTCCATCCGTCTGTGGGTGAAACGCCGTGCTGAAGTCCAGCTAGTGCCCAAGGACTTTGCAAGCTTCTCCAACCCTGGAAAGTGAATCTAGGATACCGGTTCGAAACAACGAAACGGAATACCATGCAGCTTAACAATCTCACTGATGTACAGCTCCGCATACTGATCCATGGAGTCTGTCGTTCTTCACAGGTAGAACGTGGGCCGACGTGTCCATCTGTCAACTATGACCCAAATGCTCGTATGGCCTTAGCTGTCCTTGGAAGGCCAAACACACAAAGTTCCATTGTGAGGTTCTCCACTTCCATTCGGACTCGGAAAGAGCTTGAAGCGTCCACTTGGTCGTGATGTTCAGCTTGGACGTGTGACATATCATACAAGAATCAACCTACTGGACACTCATTCTTGCAATTCGGCCACCAGAAGTGAAGCTTCAAGTCTGATACTCTTGGTGCTTCCAGGATGCAAGAGAAGAAGACGAATGGGCTTCCGACAAGATTGCTTACGGAGGCTCTCTCTCGGAACATACCATCTGTTTTTGAACTCAGAATTCCATATCCGAATAACTGAAACGGAAGAGCAATTGGTACCTTGCCCACCAATCACCATCTCCTTTGAATTGGTCTTCTGGGCTTCCTATTAATCGGTCCAAGCGGTGGGCGTAGGGTTAAGTCTTGTAGATGGCTGATAGCCAGAAACTATCTCCATATCGAACTTCTGTATCACCGTCCTCAAAGGCATCGATACGGCCGAAATTAACTGGTGCATAGTTCTTGCATTCCTGATCAGGGCATCAGTACCATGGCTTTAAGGATGGTATTGATATCACAACATCGTAGTCTTTGACAAATTAAACCACCGCCTATGTCTCATATTAAACTCTTTTGAGGAAAGAGGGTACTTCAAACTCTTGTGGTCAGAAAACACCACATGATTGTCCATATAGGTGTGTCTCCATACTTTCAACGCAAATACAAACGGCAGCTACTCAAGGTCGGAGTAGGGTAGTTTTTCCTCATGGCTCTTAAGTTGTCTGGAGGCTATGCACAACCTTTCCCTCTTGCATGAATACACATCAAACCAATATTGGATGCATCGCAGATCCGCGAATTTTCGTCTTCAGTGGCAATACTAGTAGAGGGGCCGTGGTAATTTTGCTTGAGTGTCTGAAGCTCACAACACAGGCTTCAGACCACCTGAACTGAGTTCTCTTTTGTTAAGCTGGTCATAGGTTTGCTATCACAGAGAAGTCTTTAATGAACTTCTGTAAAACAGCTAGTCCGATTAAAGATTCAGCGTACTTCGCTTGGAACGCCTCGGTTTGGCCAATCTTTCACGGCCAGAATCTTGGCTGGATCCCCGGACACTCCTTACTGCCCGACACCCATGGCCACGAAATTAATTCTGCTCAGCCAGAATTCACACTTTGATAGCTTGGCATATAACCGAGCTGCTTTAGGATTGACAGTACAATAGCCAAGTGCGTTTCATGTTCGGCCTCATTCCTGATAAACCAGAATGTCGTCGATGACACGATCACAAATTTATTCCAAGACAATCTGGGAATATCCTGTCATCAGGTCCATAAATGCGCCGGGCATTAGGTAACCCGACGACATTCACCAAGACACTCGTAATGCCAGTACCGGGTCCTGAAGGCGGTTCTTTGGATATTGCGGGTTCTGACTTCAACTGGGAATAACGGAGCGAAGTCAAATCTGAGAATACCCGAGCCCCCGGTAACGATCAAAACAAAATCATCGATTCTTGGTCAACAGTGGTACTGATTTGACCGTCAACTTATTAAACGCACCGGTAGTCAATACAATCCGTAAGGACCCCCACATCAGTCTTCTTAACAAATAGCCGGGAGAACCCCCGGGGGAGAGCAAGAAACGTGGGCGCAACAAAAACCCTTGTCCACAGTTCTTAGCTGAGTCTCAACTCCTTCGCTCTCATGGTGCCATGCGGTCCGGATTCTGCGATACTGGTTCCGCACCAGGATACAATCGATCTCGAACTCGATCTCACGATCAGTGGCAATCCCGGCAAGTCATCCCAGGAAAGAACTGTGAGAAGTCTCGAACTACGGGAATATTTTGAAGTTCCACCTCACCTTGTCTTGAATATCTACCACTGTTGGCAAGGAATCCGACACATCCGACATCATCAGCTGGTTGAGCTTTAAGGGGATATAACAGGCACACTATGTTTCTTTCGGTATTGCTGATGGGAGACACTCTACTTTGTTTCGGGCGGCTTTAAAAGTACGAGCCCGGCCCTACAGTCGATAGTGGCATGCTGTATTAAATAGCCAGTCCAATCTCCAGAATGGACGTCTTACCCTCTTCATACCAATAACGATGAGGTTGGCGTTACAACTTCTGGTTCTCCTACGGGACACTAAATAACCCCGTATGACCCGCTCGGAGCGCCTAAAACTCTACGGAACGTGGCATAATGCTTTAGGGCGTATCAACAACGTACAACTAACCTTCTGTCTAACTACGAAGTCCCCCGACACAAATGAATGTGTGGCCCAGTATCACACAAGGTATAAGCGGTCCCTCCCACACAAATTTACTGTGATTGCTGTGTGCAACTAAGCATCATCAACATCCTCCATCATTGCAACACTCTTGGCACGGCTTTGACCGTCTGGTTGTCGGGCATGGGCAATACAGAAACAAGATGGCCTACCTTTGCCGCATCGGAAAAAACTGGCCACAGCACGCAAGGCCTCCTTCTCCTCTGGAGGTTTGGCACTGTGGGCATACTAAAGCTGAGAGAGCCAAAATTGGTCTCTTTCCTTGTCTTGGTAGAGGATGGCTTCATTGGGCCTTTTAATGCCCTGTTTTGTTGCTGTTGAGGTTGTAAATTCTGACCTCTTTGTTGTTTTGGTGATGTGAGCGAACACTGCGAATAATCCCTCGTGGTGAATCTCTTTGTCTCTAGGACTTTATTTCATAAGGCCTCTATATAACTGATAGGCCTTGGCCACCACCTTCACATTATGGTGCCTCATCAAAACCTCCAGTTGTGATTCCTCGCAGAAGGTCCATTTAAACCTTGAATAAATGGTTTTTGTACCTTGTTTATCATCAGTGGCCAACATGGTGGTGCATATCGGGTAAGACCTCAAATTTGGAACATATCAAGCCACTGACCCATACTGGTCGCAGCCGAGAGAAACTCAAGCAACCTTTTCATTCCTCATCTCTGTCAAAGTACTTCTCGTAGAAGATTTCGTGGAATCTCAGCTTAATGCCATTGTAGTTGACTGACCTGTGTCCCACCAAAATCCCGCAATTCGGTGAGATAGAACGTGGCAAAATACTTTCTTGCTGTTTCTACTTCAGCCATAGCCCGAAACTTCCCATGTTGAATCAAGTTTCGCACGGGTCTCGGGTCTGTGACCAGGCCACAAATGAAGGCGGTGAAGTCGCCGAAAATCTATCTCCACGTTATCACGTGAAGATTCCCATGGAGTATTGTTTTGTTCCGCCATCTCTCTCTGGCCATCATACGTTTCCACCATCGGGATTGTACTTCACCAGCTCGGTTAAATCTGTCAATGGCCGAGCACTTTCACTTGACTCATCTGATGTCCGCTCCTATTTTATAAGGAACCCTATAAACAGATAACCTACTGTAAATCAACAGAACTTTGACAGGAATTTAAACACTTACCGTTGTGAGTGATTCAAGTGCGGGGTTGCGCAGTCAGACATTTCACAGAATCGGTTTTAAAACTTGTCGCCTGATACCAGTAAAATTGACAGCCAAATCCAAACCCGATGGGGTCGGGATCAGGCCGTCACTCCGGCGACGTTAACAGAAAACAGAGGACATTTTTTTTTTATTTCTAAAACTTTACTTTTAAACCTAACAGAGAGGTATAAACTTCTCTGGAAGTGAACTGGAAAACACAATTTAGATTGGATGTAAATAACAAAGGAACAGTTGATGTGAATAAGACGAAACAGTGAATGTATATAAGACAAAAAAGTGAACAGTACCGGTAGATGGATATAGACGGAATCGGTGGATGAATAAACGAAACGGTTGATGCCATATAAGACAAAAAGGAACAGTACCGGTAGCGGATATAAAACGGAATCGGTTAAGAGGATATAAAACGAAATCGGAAGATGCATTATAAGACCAAAGTGAACAGTACCGGTAGATGGATTAAGACGGAAGCGGTTGAGTTACATAAGACGAAAACCGGTTTGAGTATATAAGACAAAAGTGAACACTAACGGTAGACGTAATTTAAACAAGGGAAACGTGGATGTCGAGTTTAAGGCAAAATTGAAAACTTTATATGAAGACATACGACAGCGAGAGTAGTAAACAAAACAGAAGACATGGAAGTCCAACTCATAAACCGCTTCAAACAGGATTTTCGAACACAACAGAAAACATGACGAAAATAAGAAAGATACTACATGTGATAGATCTAAAACCGACAATATCTGGCACAGATAGCAGACAATATTCCAAACAATTCCAGATCGTCAGAAAATCAATCAACGGTCAAATACCGAGTTTTAAATCATCACAACAGAAACCGATACATTACAAAAAATCCCAGCAGAGTTTATAACAAAACACAGACGATAACAGAGTTTTAAAACAAAAACCAGAATTCAGAAGAGTGATACAGATATTGATCTTACTGTAAAGACTTAACCTTAGACAGGAAAGCGAGTTGACCTGCAGCAACACCCCGAGACTCAAACCACAACTTACATCAGATAGTCATTTTGAGGAACAGGCCTCAGTTTCGAGTTCATACATAATCAGCGAGTTCACCATGAGTCTAAAACTCAGTCAAGACACATAATCCAGATGCATGAGGCAAATGCTATGCATGACAGTGTCAGAATACAGTGACAGACAAACTTACATTTCAGTGGCGAGGGGTATAAGTGGGCTATAGGGGAACTGGCAAACGATGGTGCACTATCAGGCACAGCAGATTTTCAGAATCCCAGGGAGGATTACAACCAGAGGGTCTTGCTCAGGGACAATTTTATTTTCAGAGTCCCCAGGGGAGGATTAAAACCAGGAGGGCCTAGTCCCCGTCCCACACGTAACCCGTACATTACAGACAGTCAGATTTTATCGTGTTTAATTTCAAACAGTGTACCAGAAGAAAACATTTTTGCATGAGCTTTCAGAGAAATCGTGTATGCATGAACAGGGCCGGAACTTAAACTGGCAGGACAACAGAAATAACAGAACATACCTGAAGAAGAATCAGACAACTCAGAAACATAACTATAACCTTTCTACCCAAAACAACCCGACAGAACGAAATATCTAGTCACCCTTTTCCCATGATGTAGGGACTTAAGGGCCACCTACGGTTATATGAACTACTTTGGTCCGAAAGCTGCAGACGGCTTGAAAGCACGAGCCGGTGGTTCACGAAACCTATTAGATGCAAATAAAACGGACATTAACCCTAAACATCACGAAAACTGCACATAAATAAAATAAAATCGTTTTCTATCGAAGATGATTACCTTAGGCGAAAAAGCAGGAGGAAAAAATCAGAGAAGGAAGAAAACTACTTGCGTTGGGTTTTTAAAACCGCAAGAGAGAAAGCAAGAGAGAAAAGGGATCGAGCAGAGAGGGAAATGACACGTAGGAGGAAGAGAAGGAACCGGAGATACATGGCTTCTTCTTCCACAAGTTGCCAACGAGTGTATATCCATTTGATTCTCCCACCACTAATCTTCCTAATTTGCACCTCATGGTTTAACTAAAACATGAGTTAGTTAATCGATTCGGTATCACGAATACCCTCGTGCGATAAAAACCACATCGAACAGTTTCTATAAAAACAATCATTGCATTAATATCGGAGAAAATTACGCTTACAGATTGGGGAGGGGAGGGAATTATTACATAGAAAAATGCGGGTGGGGGGGGGGTGCGGGGGGGGGTGTTACAGGTGGGGCGTGGGGGGCGGGGGGTTTGTTGGAGCGGGGGGGGCCGGTGGGGGTTGTGTTGGGTGGGGGGTGTGTTGGGGGGGGTGTTGGGGGTGGTTATTGGTTTTGTTTGTTTTGTTTTGATTTGTTGCGTTTTGTTTGTTACAGGTCAAAGTTTATAACAAGCGAGCCGAGTCTGGCTCAACGAAGAGTCTTAATATAGTTGAGTTGAGTTGGACCTTATATTCTCTAAAAAACTATTATTAAATAAAACCATAATAATATTTTCATTATTTAATTATAATTGTATATATTTTTAAAAATTAATTATTGAAATTTATAATGATTATTATTTTATTATAATGTCAAAATATAATATTATTTATTTTAATAAAAAATATTAGAAAAAAAAAGTACAAAAAGAAAATTGTAAGTAGTCACGAAAACCATTTTAATAACAAATGAAAAACTATCTCAGAGGTCGAGTAAAAAAGTCTCACTGACTGAAGTGTGCATCTTTTATCTCTCTACACGGGGGGGGTGTACTTTTGAGGGTCTCCACAATTGCATCAGAAGACCTTGGCCTCTTTAGGTAATGTTGGTTGTTTTTTTCCACTGGGAATGGCTGGTGTGTATGGCCTCTCAGGACTTTCAAAACAAATTTTTCATTTAACAATCAAAATAAATTCAATTTGTTTTCTCGAAAAATTCTATGAGCTTCTTGTTACGGTTTTGCTTCAACTAAATATGTCAACATGTTTTTAAACTTGATATATCAACATATTTAACTTGAAGCAACCGGGCATCCGTCGTATAATGTAAAGAGACTCACCTCTAGAATCACCAACATGAACACATTCAACTAAGGCCATATGGAAAAAAATGGGGGGCATTTGTTTCACATCATGGTTGTTAGGTTTAAAACTTCATGTGAATACTGTAATTGGTTTTGACGATGTGGTGAGTGACATCACCCAAAACATCCCAATTAGGTTGATACTAGTGATGATGTTATATTTAAACCAAACATGAACTTTTAATGGAGATTGTTAATACAAGAGTTTTAACAAGGTTTTACGATTACGTGTGAGGGAATCAAATCCACCACCACCCTAGAAAGTGAGTATTGTTTTTGTTATATCAATTTATTATTTAAAATCTTTATTGAGCTATTTTAATGTAAATTATTATGAAGTCTCAGAATTCTACTATTCAGGAATATGATCATGATGTGTAAAGAAGTTAGGAGTACCTTTTAATTTCAATTAAAGACAATGATTCCACATCTTTACCTCCAACATATAGAATAATTTTCAAGTTACAAAAAACTTAAAAAATTATTGAAAAAATAGGAAGTTAGAAATCAGTGTATTAAGTAAAAAAAATTATGCATTTGTTTCCAATAGTTTGACTAGTACAATTGGTTTACGATTTTAGACTTATAAATTTTTTTACTTTATGACCAAGTAAGAGACTCCTACACAAAACAATTGAATGTAGCTGTAATGAACTTGTATTTATGAAAAAAAGTTAGAATGAGGAGAAGAAAATAACAAACTTGTAGCACAATTTGTTGCTTTTACATTCAGGATTAGTGACAAGATTGAAAAATTTATGAAAGAGGTATCTACTCCTAATTTTAAACGTGTACCTAAAATACAACGAATAAGGACCTGGTCAATGATATGAAAAATGAATAAATAATTAACATTTTTGCAAATGCCACTTCAATTCTATTTGTATAATCATTTCTGGAGTGCACGTAAGTTGTAGGGTATAGTCTGTAACTTATCACTTTATGATGAATTTTTACAATTAAATAAAAAATTTAAGAGTTCGTAACTGTAAAATATATTCAGATTTGTATTACTAATATAGATATATGATGACAATATTGCAATATTTCCTAATTAGAAATTGAAGTTTTAAAGATACTCTGGATAATACTCGTGCTAACGAGATTGTTATTACTCATTTTTATAGAGATGTGCGTCCTGTGTAGATTTTAAGTTTGGTGGTTAAAGATGATATAACCTTTCTACCAAAAACAACCCGGCGACTGAAATATCTAGTAACCTCCATGATTGTAGGGCCTAAGGGCCAACTACGGTTATGAACTTACCTGTGGTCCGAAACGCAGAGCGCTTGACGCAACGAGCATGGTGTCACGAACCTTAGACCGAAAAGCAGGAGGAAAAATCAAAGAAGGAGAAAACTCCTTGCGTTGGTTTTCTTCACCGCAAGGAGAGGCAGAGAGGAAAGGAGATAGAGCAGAGAGGGAAAGTCTAACGTAGGAGGAGAGAAGGAATGAGATACATGGCTTGTCTTTTCCACCACGTTTGCCAAGGGTCAACATCTATTTGATTGTCTCACACCAACTGAAATTTCTTCCTTAATTTCCCTTCCATTGGTTTTTAACTAAAAAATTATTAGTTAATCGATTCGGTCTCACGACCCCTCGTTCGATAAACACATCGACAATTTTATTAAAAACAATCATGCAGTAAATCGGAGAAATTTGCTGACATATCGGGGAATTATTACAATAGGCAAAAATGCTCGGGTGTTACATTCCCCTCTTAACAGAAATTTTTCCCCAAAATTGCCTAAGACAAAGAGGATCCGGAATGGCTCAAACCATCTTTCGGCTTCCCATGTGGTTCCTCACGTTTATGATTTGCGCCATAAAAAACTTTCACCAACGGGACACCACTTTTTGCCACACGTTTTGATGAGGTGTCCAGAATCGTATGGGACTTTCTTCATAGTTAGTGGTCGGCATGATGTCAAAGTCCAATGTTGCACGATCTGAGTTGGATCCGTACACCTTTCTCAGCCATCGAAACAGAAAAATATTGTGAACTCCATCCATGACGCATGGCAACTGTAGTCTGTAGGCCATGTTCCCAACTCTCTTTAAAATTGGAAAAAGGCACAACAAAATCTTGGCTTAGCTTCCCCGTCTTGCCCAAATCTCATCCCGACTTGAAAGGTGACACCTTCAAAAACACTCATCACCCTCAGCCAAATTCTAAAATCTCTTATCCGATGGTCTGCATGAGCTCTTCTGTCGACTTTGTGCAGCTTGGATTCTTTGCTGATTGACGTATGACCCAAGACATCTGTTGTAGTATCTCGGGGCCGATAAGCTTGGTTTCCCCAACTTCATCCCAACACAACGGGGATCTACACTTTCTGCCATAAAGTGCTTCATATGGAGCCATGCCGATGGTAGCCTGATAGCTATTGTTGTAGGCAAACTCCACAAGTGGCAAATATCTACTCCAAGGAGCATGAAGTTCCAGCAACGCACGCCCTTAACATATCCTCCAATGTCTGAATCGTTCTCTCAGATTGTCATCCGTCTGTGGGTGAAACGCCGTGCTGAAGTCCAGTCTAGTGCCCAAGGAGCTTTGCAAGCTTCTCCAAAACCTGGAAGTGAATCTAGGATCCCGTCAGAAACAATCGACACCGGAATACCATGCAGCTTAACAATCTCACGATGTACAGCTCCGCATACTGATCCATGGAGTATGTCGTCTTCACAGGTAGAAAGTGGGCCGACTTCGTCCATCTGTCAACTATGACCCAAATGCTATTATGCCCTTAGCTGTCCTTGGAAGGCCAACAACAAAGTCCATTGTGATGTTCTCCCACTTCCATTCGGGAATCGGAAGAGTCTGAAGCGTCCCACTTGGTCGTTGATGTTCAGCTTTGACTTGTTGACATATCATACAAGACTCCACATACTTGGCCACTTCATTCTTCATATTCGGCCACCAGAAGTGAAGCTTCAAGTCCTGATACATCTTTGTGCTTCCAGGATGCACAGAGAAAGAAGACGAATGGGGCTTCCGACAAGATGTGCTTCCGTAGCTCTTCGTCTTTCGGAACATACCATCTGTTTTTGAACTTCAGAATTCCATCTCCCGAATAACTGAAATCGGAAGAAGCCATTGGTACCTTGCCCACCATATCAGCCATCTCCTTTGAATTGGTCTTCTGGGCTTCCTTAATTCGGTCCAAGACGGTGGGCCGTAGGGTTAAGTCTGATAGTATGGCTGATAGCCCAGAAAACTATCTCCATATCGAACTTCTGTATCTCCGTCCTCAAAGGCATCGATACGGCCGACATAACTGTTTGCATAGTAGCTGGCATCCTGCTCAGTGCATCAGCTACATCATTAGCTTTACCAGGATGGTATTTGATCTCAACATCGTAGTCCTTTTACAAATTCTAACCACCGCCTCTGTCTCATATTCACTCTTTCTGAGTAAAGAGGTACTTCAAACTCTTGTGGTCAGAAAACACCTCACATGATTGTCCATATAGGTGGTGTCTCCATACTTTCAACGCAAATACAACTGCCGCTAACTCAAGGTCGTGAGTAGGGTAGTTTTCCTCATGGCTCTTCAATTGTCTGGATGCTATGCCACAACCTTTCCCTCTTGCATTAATACACATCCCAAACCAATCTTGGATGCATCGCAGTATACGCTGAATTTTCCGTCTTCAGTTGGCAATACTAGTAGAGGGGCCGTGGTTAATTTCTGCTTGAGTGTCTGAAAGCTCACATCACTGCTTCAGACCACCTGAACTTGATGTTCTTCTTTGTTAAGCTGGTCATAGGTTTTGCTATCACAGAGAAGTCTTTAATGAACTTCTGTAATAACCCAGCTAGTCCGATAAAGCTTCGTACTTCGCTGGCATTCCTCGGTTTTGGCCAATCTTTCACGGCCAGAATCTTGGCTGGATCCACGGACACTCCTTCTGCCGACACCACATGGCCCAAGAAATTAATTCTGCTCAGCCAGAATTCACACTTTGATAGCTTGGCATATAATCGATGCTGCTTTAGGATTGACAGTACAATAGCCAAGTGCTTTTCATGTTCGGCCTCATTCCTGGAATAAACCAGAATGTCGTCGATGAAAACGATCACAAATTTATCCAAGACATCTTGGAATATCCTGTTCATCAGGTCCATAAATGCTGCCGGAGCATTAGTTAACCCGAACGACATCACCAAGAACTCGTAATGCCCGTACCGGGTCCTGAAGGCGGTCTTTGGAATATCTTCGGGTCTGACCTTCAACTGGTAATAACCGGAGCGCAAGTCAATCTTTGAGAATACCCGAGCCCCCTGTACTGATCAAACAAATCATCGATTCTTGGCAACGGGTACTTATTCTTGATCGTCAACTTATTCAACTCACGGTAGTCAATACACATCCGTAAGGACCCATCCTTCTTCTTAACAAATAAGACGGGAGCACCCCACGGGGAGAAACTTGGGCGCACAAAACCCTTGTCCACCAGTTCTTTCAGCTGAGTCTTCAACTCCTTCAGCTCTATTGGTGCCATGCGGTACGGATTCTTCGATACTGGTTCAGCACCAGGATACACATCGATCTCGAACTCGATCTCACGATCAGGTGGCAATCCCGGCAAGTCATCCAGGAAGACCTGTGAGAAGTCTCGAACTACCGGAATATTTGGAAGTTCCACCTCACCTTGTCTTTGAATATCTACCACGTTGGCAAGGAATCCGACACATCCTGACCTCATCAGCTGTTGAGCTTTCAAGGTGGATATAACAGGCACACTATGTTTCTTTGGTATTGCCTGATAGGAGAACTCTACTTTGTTCGGGCGCTTAAAAGTCACGAGCCCGGACCTACAGTCGATAGTGGCATGATGTCTAAATAGCCAGTCCATCTCCAGAATGACGTCGTACCCTTTCATACCAATAACGATGAGGTTGGCGTACAACTTCTGGTCTCCTACTGACACTACATCACCCCGTATGACCCGCTCGGAGCGCATAAACTCTCCGGACGGTAGCATAATGCTGTAGGGCTGATCAGACAACGTACAACTAACCTTCTGTCTAACTACGAAGTCCCCCGACACAAATGAATGTGTGGCCCCAGTATCCCACAAGGTATAAGCAGGTACATCACACACCAAAATTTTACCTGTGATTGCTGTGTGCAAATCAGCATCATCAACATCCTCCATCATTGCAAACACTCTTGGCACGGCTTGACCTGTTCTGGTGTCGGGCATTGGGCAATCCCGAACAAGATGGCCTACTTTGCCGCATCGGAAACACTGGCCAGCAGCAAGCCTACATTCTCCTCTGTGAGGTTTCTGGCACTGTGGGCATACTAAAGGCTGAGGAGCCCCCATTGGTCTCTTTCCTTTGTCTTGGTAGAGGATGGCTTCATTGGGCCTTTTAATGCCCCTGTTTTGTTGCTGTTGAGGTTGTAAATTCTGACCTCTTTGTTGTTGTTGTTGCTGTTGAGGAACACTTCGAATAATCCCTCTTGGTGAATCTCTTTGTCTCTAGGACTTTATTTCTAAGGCCTCTAACTGATAGGCCTTGGCCACCACCTTCACATATGGTGCCTCATCAAAACCTCCAGTTGTGATTCCTCGCAGAAGGTCCATTTTTAAACCTTGAATAAACTGGTGTACCTTGTTCTCATCAGTGGCCACCATGTGTGTTGCATATCGGGATAACGACTCAAATTTCTGAACATATTCAGCCACTGACCCATACTGTCGCAGCCGAGAGAAACTCAAGCAACTTTTCCTTCCTCACTCCTCTGTCAAAGTACTTCTCGTAGAAGATTTTCGTGAATCCTTCCCAGCTTATGCCACTGTAGTTGACTGCACTGTGTCCCACCAAAATCCCGCACTTTCGGTGAGATAGAACGTGGCACAAATAACTTTCTTGCTGTCTTCTACTTCAGCATAGCCGAACATCTTCTCCATTGTTCGAATCCAGGTTTCAGCACGGGTCGGGTCTGTAGACAGTCCATCAAATGAAGGCGGCTGAAGTCGCCGAAATCTATCTCCACTGTTATCACGTGAAGCATTCCCATGATTATTGTTATTGTTCCCGCCATCTTCTCTGGCCATCATACGTTCCACCATGCGGGATGTACTCCCACCAGCTCGGTTAATCTGTCAATGGCCCGAGAACTTTCACTTGACTCATCCTGATGTCCTCTCACCATTTCTAAGGAACCCTATAAACAGAATAACCTAATTTAATAAACAGAACTTTGACAGGAATTTAAACACTTACAGTTGGTGGAGTGATCTCACGTGGCGGGTTGCGCAGTCAGACATTTCACAGAATCGGTTTTAAAACCTTGTCTCTCTGATACCATAACTGTGACAGCCCAAATCCAAACCCGATCGGGGTCCGGGATCAGGCCGTCACTCCGGGACAGTTAACAGAAAACAGAGACTATTTTTTTTTTTTATTTCTAAAACTTTATACTTTTAAAACCTTAACAGAGAGTATAAACCTTCTCTGGAAGTGAAACTGGAAAACACATTTAAGCTGGATGTAAATAAACAAAGAGAACAGTTGATGTGAATAAGACGAAAACAGTGGATGTATATAAGACAAAAGTGAACAGTACCGGTAGATGGATATAAGACGGAATCGGTAGATGTATATAAAACGAAATCGGTTGATGCATATAAGACAAAGTGAACAGTACCGGTAGATGGATATAAAACGGAATCGGTAGATGTATATAAAACGAAATCGGTAGATGCATATAAGACAAAGTGAACAGTACCGGTAGATGGATATAAGACGAAATCGGTTGATGTACATAAGACGAAACCGGTTGATGTATATAAGACAAAAGTGAACAGTAACCGGTAGACGTATTTTAAACAAGGGAACGATGGATGTAGAGTTTAAAGACAAATTGACAACTTTTATCATGAAGACATACGAACAGAGAGAGTAAAAACAGAAGACATGGAAGTCTCAAACTCATAAACCAGCTCAAAACCTGATTTTTCGAACACAACAGAAAACATGACAGAAACTTAAGAAAGATCACACTACATGGATAGCTCTAAAACCAGAAACTATCTATGCACAGACTAGCAGAAAATATTCCAAACAATTCCAGAATACTTCAGAACATAAATTCAACTGTCAATACAGAGGTTTTAAATACATCAGCAACAGAACCTATACATTACAAAAAAAATCCAGCAGAGTTTATAAACAAAACACAGGACTATAACAGAGTTTTAAAACAAAACACCAGAATTCCAGAAGAGTTTACAGATATGATTCTTTACTTTAAAGACTTAAACCTTAAGACAGAAGCTATGTCTGACTGCAGCAACCACCCCGAGAGCTCAAACCACCAACTACATCAGATCGTCATTTTGAGGAACAAGGTCCTCAGTTTCGAGTTCAGTACCTACATCAGAGAGTTCACCTATGAGTCTAAAACTCAGTAAGACCATAATACAGATGCAGTGATGCAAAATGCTATGCATGCAGTTTTCAGAATACAGTGACAGAACAGAACTTACATTTCAGTGGCAGAGGGGTATAAGTGGGGCTTATAGGGGAACTGGCAAACAGATGGTGCACTATCAGGCACAGCAGATTTTCAGACTCCCAGGGAGGATAAAACCAGAGGGTCCTTGCTAGGGACAATTTATTTTCAGATTCCCAGGGAGGGATAAAACCAGAGGGCCAGTCCCCGTCCCACACTTAACCAGTACATTACAGACAGTCAGATTTTATCTTGTTTAATTTCAAACAGTGTACAGAAAACAGTTTTGCATGAGCTTTCAGAGAAAATCGTGTATGCATGAACAGTGCCTGAACTTAACTGGCAGACAACAGAAATAACAGAACATACCATGAAGAAGAATACAGACAACTCAGAAACATAAACTATAACCTTTCTACCCAAAACAACCCGACAGAACTGAAATATCTAGTACCTCCATGATGTAGGGCCTTAAGGGCCAACCTACGGTTATGAACTTACTTGTGGTCCGAAATGCAGCAGGCTTGAACGCACGAGCACTGTGGTTCACGAACCTATAGCATGCATAAACGGACATTAACCCTAAACATCACGAAACTAGCAAATAAATAAACTAAAATCGTTTTCTATCTAAGATGATTACCTTAGACCGAAAAGCAGGAGGAAAAAAATCAGAGAAGGAAGAAACTCCTTGCGTTGGTTTTCTTCAACCGCAAGAGAGAAGCAGAGAGGAAAATGAGATAGAGCAGAGAGGGAAATGTCTCACGTAGGAGGAAGAGAAGGAAATGAGATACATGGCTTGTCTTCTTCCACAAGTTTGCCAAGTGTCAATCATCCATTTGATTTCTCCCACCAACCTTAATTTCTTCCTAATTTGCCCTTCCATTGGTTTTTAACTAAAACATTATTTAGTTAATCGATTCGGTCTCACGAATCACCCTCGTTCGATTAAACACATCGACAATTTTATTAAAAACAATCATTGCATTAATATCGGAGAAATTCCGCTTACATATTCGGGGAATTATTACATAGGCAAAAATGCCGGGTGTTACAGTCAAAGTTTAACAAGTCGAGCAGAGTCTGCTCAACGAGTCTTAATTAGTTGAGACTAAAGAATTAAACATACATAAATATTTTCAATTTATTTAATTATAATGTATATTTTTAAAAATTTAATTATTAAATTTATAATGATTATTTATTATTATCATGTCAAAATATAATATTATTTATTTAATAAATAAAATATTAGAAACATAACGTACAAAAAATAAAATTGTAGTCACGAAAATTTTAATAAAAAATGAAAACTATCTTCAGAGTTAAAAAGTCTCACTGACTGAAGTTTTCATCTTTTATCTCTACGGGTACTTTGAGGGTCCACTTGCATCAGAAGCCCTTGGCCTTCGTAATGTTGGTGTGTGTATGGCTCACGGACATTCAAAACAATTTTCATTTCACAATCAAAATAAATCAAGTTTGTTCGAATACATTCTATGATCTTCTTTGTTATGTTTTGCCTCCAACTAATATGTCAACATGTTTAAACTTGATATATCAACATATTTAAACTTGAGCAACATGCATCCGTATATGAAAGAGACTCACCTCTAGAATCAACAACCTTGAACACATTCAACGCATATGAAAATGAATTTGTTTCACCATCATCGTTGAGGTTTTAAAACTCTCATGTGAAACTTTAATTGGTGACGATGTGGTGATGACATCACCCTAAACATCTCAATTAGGTTGATATATTAGTTATGATGTAGATTTATAACCAAACATGAACTTTAATAGAGATTGTTAATACAAGTTTTTAAGTTTCGATTACGTTGAGGGAATCAAATTCACACCACCTAGAAGTTATTATTGTTTTTGTTATATCAATTTATTATTTAAATCTTTATTTTAGATATTTCATTTAAATTATTATGAATTCTCACAATTATAATATTCAGAATATTGATAATGATGTTAAAGAAGTTAGAGAGTTACCTTTTACATTTTCAATAAGACAATTATCCACATCTTTACCTCAAAAAAATATAGAATCATTTTCAAGTACAAAAAACTTAAAATTTATGAAAAAATAGAATTTAGAAATCATTGTATTAAAATTATGCATTTGTTTCCAATAGTTTGACTAGTACAATTGGTAGATATTATAAATTTTTTTACTTAAATGATCAAGTAAGAGATCCTACACAAACACAATTGAATGCTAGTGTTAATGAAACTTTTATTTATGAAAAAGTTAGAATGAGAGAAGAAATAACAATACTTGTAGCACAATTTTTGTTGCTTTTATCATTCACGGATAGTGAAGCATTTGAAAAATTTATGAAAGAGTATGCTACTCCTAATTTTAAACGTGTACCTAAAAATACAACGATAAGCGACATTGTCAATGATATGAAAAATGAAATAATTACATTTTTGCAAATTCCACTTCAATGTCTATTTGTATCACATCAATTTTCGGAGTGCACGTAATGTTGTAGGTTATTAGTTGTAACTTCTCACTTTATTGATGAATTTTTACAATTAAATAAAAAAATTTAAAGATTTCGTAACTGTAAATATATTCATATTTGTATTACTAAATATAGATATATGATGACAATATTGCAATATTTCCTATTAGAAATTGAATTTTTAATATAACTCTTGATAATACTAGTGCTAACGATATTGTTATTTATCATTTTTCATATGAGATGTGTGTGTCAGATTTTAAGTTTGGTTGTTAAAGATGATATAACATATATTTTGTCTCATAATGAATTAATTCATATGTGCGATTTCTTACATAATTAGATCTAATTCGAAACAAGAACTTTGTAAATTTACACAACTTAGACAAAGAAAATTAAAAACCGATGTACATAATAGATGAAATTCAACTTACTCAATGTGCAATGTGACGACCCCGGCCTGCCAAGGCCGCCACAGGACGGGAACAAGACTTTGACTTCGACTTAAACAGGACTCTAACATTTTGGACGTAAAATTTTTGACTTTTGTCAAACTCTTGAACGTTTAAAATGGCAAAACATAAAATGGACATAAAATGGAAGACTTAAAATGGAAAACATAAGAAAAGCTGGAAGACTTAAGCTGGAAGACCGAATTGGACGACTGCAGAAATGGATGACTGCAGAAATGGACTACTGCAGAAATAGACTACTGCAGAACTGGACTACTGTAGAACTGGACGACTACAGAACTGGACTACTGCAGAAATGGACGACTGCAGAAATGGACTACTGCAGAACTGGACGACTGCAGAAATGGACGACTGCAGAACTGGACTACTGTAGAAATGGATGACTGTTTATAGAACAGAATGGACAACTGTTTAAAGAACAGAATGGACGCTGTTTAAAGAACAGAATGGACGACTGTTTACATAACAAAATGGACAACTGTTTAAAGAACAGAATGGACGACTGTTTACAGAACAGAATGGATGACTGTTTAAAGAACAGAATGGACGACTTTTTACAAAACAGAATGGACAACTGTTTAAATAACAGAATGGATGACTGTTTACAGAACAGAATTGACAATTGTTTAAAGAACAGAATGGATGACTGTTTACAGAACAGAATGGACAACTGTTTAAAGAACAGAATGGATGACTGTTTACATAACAGAATGGACAACTATTTAAAGAACAGAATGGACGACTGTTTACATAACAGAATGGACAACTGTTTAAAGAACATAATGGATGACTGTTTACATAACAGAATGGACAACTGTTTAAAGAACAGAATGGATGACTGTTTACGTGACAAAATGGACAACTGTTTGAAGAACAGAATTCAATACTCCACCGATTGACCTGCTACCCCAGCCGATCGATCGGCTACCTTTCTATTCTACATGTCCTAATAACCTCACAACTCACTATTAAACTTCTTCCCAACCTCTTTAGACACAAAATGCTTTTAAATCCCAAAAAAAAAAACGATTCAAAACGAAATTTTTAAACGTGTTAGAAAACATGATAGAAGTTCAAGAAATCCAACTGCATGGATAGCTCTAAAACTCGAGAGAATCCATGCACAATCTAAAAGGAAAAGATTCCAAACAATTCTAGTATATTTCAAGAAAATTACAACTGTCAGAACAAATGTTTTAAAACATCAACACAATTCCTATACATCACATGAATCCCAAAACTGTACAAACTCGACATACACTTTAAAACTACACCCCACAGGTCAAAAATGCGTCCGACTGCCGCAACCAACCCCACGAGCTCGTCCCGCCAACTGCACCTACTCGTCGGCCTGAGGCACAGAGTTCTCATCCAGAGGATCCATACCTACAACAGGGAGTTCAACTATGAGCCTAGAGCTCAATAAGAACATACAATGCAGAATGCTATGCATGAACTTTTGAAATACATGAACATTACTTCACATTACATTCAATTGGACAGGAGGTATAAGTGGGCTTTATAGAGGAACTGGTGCAGCAAGAGTACACAATAGGTACGTAACAGGAATACATGACAGGTACATAACAGGATGCCAGTCTCCGTCCCACACTTAACCGTACATTACATTACAGGTTTTATCTTTCTTAACTTCAAACCAAGTGTATAAAACATTTACATGACTTTCAAGAAAACGTGTATGCATGAACATATACAGTGCTTAAACGTAATTTGAACAGGCGGCAGAATAACAAAGCAAGATATAGAACAAAACACATTTAACTTAGAACGTAATTTACAACTTAACTACCCTACAACAACCCCGCTAAACAAAAACCTAGTATCTCCGTGATGTAGAGCCTTAAGGGCCAACTTATACTCATGAACTTACCTGATGTCCGTAAAGTTGAAAATCTTGCACATAAGTCCTTGGCGATTCACGAACCTATATCATATATAACCGGACCATTAACCCTAAACTTCAACAAAACTAAGGAATAACTAACTTAAACTCGTTAACTAACGTAAAAGGTTACCTTTACTGGAGAAAACTGGAGGAAACAGGAGAAGACGGAGTTTTTAGAATTTGTTGCACCTCGTCTGGAAGAGAGAAAACAGAGAGAAGAGGAAATTGAAGGTTTCACGTAGAAGAGAAGAGAAGGGAGGAAGAGAGAGGATGAACATGACTTCTTCAACAAGTTGAACATGTGTCAAGCCCTCATTGGCTCCCTCCCAACTACCTTAATTGCCTTCCCATATTGCCCTTCCATTGGTTTATAACTAAATTGTTAATTAGTTCGTCGATTCGGTCACTTCGAAACTCTCTCTCTTTCTATTAAACACTCCGAAAAATTTCACTAAAACATTCATTGTATTAATATCAAATTAATCCCGTTTAATAATTCAGAGAATAATTACATGGCAACAAATACCGGGTGTTACATACAAAATGCTAGGTCATATTAACAAGTTATTTGTATTTTTATTAATAAAAAACACAAATATTAATCTTGATAAATATAGTTATGATATTGATAATAGATTTCTTGACTTTTTAAAATCTTTTTATGCTGATACATATGAATATTCTGCAATTTATTATCTCTCTTGTCTTTTTGTTCTTCCAATTTTTGTAAATTTAACATGTAATTTTGCACAATATTGATAAATAGATGAATTTAGTAATATTCTTAATAAGATAGAAAAAAATTTAAAATATATTGGCATGAAATTCTTCTTATTTTTTATTATGCATATATCATGGATTCTAGATATAAATTACAGAAATGTGTCTTATGATTATATACCACTTATTTAATTTGTAGTGATCAACTAGCAAATGAAGTTGTTAATTTATATTCATTTTATAAAATATAATATTTTAATGTTAGTCGTGTATGTGCTTCTACGCATAGAGAGAGAGAGAGTTATGCTAGTAGCAATAGTTGTGTTGTTACTGTACCTCCATAATTTAGTATTCATTATATAAGAAGTGAATAAAATTTATTCTACTTCTTGGCGTAATAAACATAATATTTATTTTGACACTTGTTATCAATTTTATCAGGACGAGACTTTTGATATTTTAATTGGTGAGAAATGTACTCTACCACATATCTTATTCTTTTTATAATGAAACGTGATCTACTAACACCTCATGCGTTTACTATAGCATCAAAATATGCTTTAAGTGTAGGTAGACATGTGTACGATGAATGAAGAAGACGACTTTCACTTGACCACGTGGGGGTACTCATTTGCATAAAAAATGTGAATGATGTCATAACGAGAGATCAACAATGAGAGGATGAAATAGTTGAAGAATTTAAAAATTTAGACGTTAAAGATTAGATCTTGTTTTCCTTCTTTTCTATTGTATTTTAAAGTAATTTTTTGAATTTGTAATTTTTTGACATGTTGCAAATAATTGATAATTAAACGTGTGTCAACCAAGTTATGATGTATGTAAAACCTCGTATTTTTAATTAATTTTAAATTTCCACGTGTCAAATTTTTATCATTGACTGACAACATGTCATGAATTGGCTCTTTTTGTCTTTTATAGCCACGTTGGATTTGTTGGTAATTTAGGATAAATTCAGTAATATGAGAAATTGTAACACCCCCGAACTCACCCAGGCTCGATGCGCTACTTGGCTCACTCTAACCCCAAAACATAAAAAAAACGGATACAGCGGAATTTAAAGCTAAGTCTCTCGAAGCTCTCTTATGTCCTACCTAGCTGCCTAGACTCACTAATTTCCCTTAATCCTAACCGTTAAGCACTACGGCGTCCTCCCCGAAAATTTTGACAAAGTAACGCCTAAAAATGGCGCCTCCAAAATGCTAGGTACCTGCAAACGAATCAATTCTCAACCAGATCCAGAATACTCTTATTCAACTATCCACTCAAATATCCAAATAGCAGTAAAGAGGGAAACTATAATACTAACATCCCTAAGTGAAGAAAGTCCACAGTATAGGATGACACATCACCCTTAACTATGACTATATACCACAAATACACATAGCTATACCATAACTGTCAAAAACAAAAACCAAAAAGAGTTACACATTCCCATCATTTCTACAAACAGACATTTACAATAAACTACCAAAATACAAAGCCCCACATCCCCCGAAGACCATGGTCGAGGCACCCCGACAACTGCCCGCACCGGCGTGCCCCGTGTGCCACCGACTACCGCCTAATCCTGGCTCCATCGTATAGCTCACCTGTAACACGTCACCACCTACACCATAGAACACAAAAGTAAGTCTAATGCTTAGTAAGTATGGAAATAATGCACAGCACATCAACACATGCTCAACTCAACCCTAACATGCAGTTTCTACACACTCTGTTGTTTTCTTTTCATTCAGGTTGCATTTATCTTTCACTTTCATGTGAATACACTAGGCACACGCCCTAACACAGTCCAGGACGGCCACGCCTTGACCCACTGTAGCACCCGGTTCCATTGAACCAAAATTTAATTCCTTATTTATGATGCACTTTTATAGAAGGGTTGGGGGAGTTATTAATTAGGTTAATAAATGTTCAGGCGAGGGCATGATGGTAATTAGAATTTTTACATAATGGATAACGTATTTAAGGAAGAGTCCAGTGTGAGTAGCCGCCACTGTTTCATTTCTTTTTACCTCTCAACTCGACGGATTCCCCCTAGGCGATTCCCCTTCAACCAAGGTGAGTTTTGATTCGATTGCTTGCTGTTTTTAGTGTCTAGATAGCTGGTGGATGGCTATGTGTGCATTTTGGAAGTACAGAGAGTGAGAGATGGGATTTGGGGTTTAGCGATGAATCGGGAATGGCGAAGAACAGAACCCTTAAACCTAGCCCTTTAGATTTCCTAATGTTTAGAATGAAGTTTAGTAATGCTGTGTTTATGTTTTAGGTGAGCCAGCTCTTGGAATATCCTACCACTAGGAACTCTTGGTGAAGCCAAGTAAGTGAAGTATTGTGTGTGTCCTCGGGCCTACATCACAAAACAGTAGGTTTTTGTATGTTTGAGTATTTTCTGTATGTTATGAATCATGTTTTTGAAAGAATACGAAAATGAACTTTCATGCATCATTATGGAAAGGCAAGTACAGATTTAAACGCATTGGGGGTTAAGGGAACTAATCCACCCATTAACTGATGAAGAGGATTTATGACATTGGGAGAACTGATCCCACTCCCAAGGGAACTGAGGGATCAGAATAGCTACTAAGGGACTTCATCCACCCCTTAACTGATGAAGATGATGTATGACATTGGGAGAATTAATCCCACTCCCAAGGGAATCAAGGGATCTGATCAGTAAACAAACGATGTGCAACTGAGATGAGAAAGTAGAATCTGCATATTCAGGATTTAAGTTTAAGCATATCATTTTATTATTGCTTTGCTTACTTAGCATTAGGCTAATAGATGAGTTTTGTGATGTAGGTGTTGAGGATACTGCAGGTGAATTTCCTGAGTTTACTGACGAATAGGTGGGGTTGGAGGAGCACTTCTCTGTCTCGAACTAGTATACTGATGAGGCAGATTAACTGATGTCGGTTGGTGTGAAAGTTTAGTTGACAGTGTTTCAATTTAAGTATATTGAGTTTTCATGACAGTAGTGATTTCAATGTTTTGAATACAATTTCGAGATTTTCATGTTAACAGTATTCTGCTGGGATTTAATGTAGGCACTCACTGGATTTTTAGTATTGTAATAGTTTGAAATGTTTTTGAATGGTTTATGTGAAGTGAGTAAATTTCTTTCTGTGGTTAGAGTCGTGTTTGTATACCAAGGAGTAGATGAGATGTGGTTCTGTTCTCTGTCGTTAGATGAAGTCTATCGGCAGAGGTTGAGTTGTTGTTCTGTTGTCTATCGGAAGATGTCTTCAGGGGAAGCCATCGGATGATGTAGAACGAAATATGTCGTTTAGTGATCGGAATGTGTAGTTTGTTTCATCGGAAGATGTTGTTTTGTTCACTATCGATAGATGAAGTCTATCGGTAGATGTCGGGTTATAGTTATGTGCCTATCGGAAGATATAAGTAGAGAGTTTGTCGTTTAGTGATCGGCGTATGCAGTCTACTCAATCGGAAGGTGTAGGTTTAAGTCTATCAGATGATGTCTCAGTAAACTCATCGGCAAATGCGTGCTGACGTCGTCGGTAGGTGTAGGAGGACTCTTGTCGTTTAGTCACCGGTGGATGTAGAACAAAGTCGATCGGATGAAGGAAATCATCTGGCTGACGTCATCGGAAGATGTAGAGTGTATTTTGTCTTTTAGTCACCGGTAGATATAGTCTACCGAGAGATGTCCTTTGTTTTTCATTTGGCTGACGTCATCGGTAGAAGCCCTCTGCTGACGTCATCGGCAGAAGCCTTCTATTTTCTGTTTTTGCTTCTTCCGTTGACTTTATTAATCGGCGGATCCGTTTGACCTCTGCGATACCTCAAGAATTTCAATTTAAACTTCTATTTCCTATCGGCCGATTACTTCTTAATATTTCCAACGATTATGTTAACATTTTTTTTATGGCTTCGTCTAATTTTATTTTTGCTTAAATGATTTCCGTTGCAAGTTTTAAAAAAATACGGTTGAGATTTTTAGTCATCTACGGGCATTGTGTGACGAACCGGGTTCAGATAACTCGGGGCGTTATACCCACGGAGCAAGACCGGAGGCACATGTCCTAACACAGTCCGGGACGGCCAACCGAATCTCCTCCTTCGTCGATCGTAGAATCCCTAGTGTGCCTTCCGGCACGAGCAGGTCGAGGCATTTAGAATCCCCATTGTGCCTTTCAGCACGAGCAGGTCGAGGTATTCAGAATCCCCAATGTGCTTTTCAGCACGAGCAGGTTGAGACATTCATACTCACGACGTATTACGTACATTAGCATAGCATCTCAAGTAAAATCCCTCGCGGGGTGCTCAACGAGCCACTTGCCCGACGAGGCTATTCTACTCAAGACCAAGTTGCATATTAATTCTTATCTTACATTTCATTCTCACCACTCAACATGCAAAACACGTGGTTTCGTAGACAAAAAAACAATGATGCATGACACACGGTGCATGACACAAAGCAAAACATAACAAACAAGTAAACAATCCTTACCGTTCTATGGTGTAGGCCTGGCGACCCACGGCCTCGAACAGAACCAGAACAGGGCAAAAAATGGAGCCTTACCTGTCGGTTTGTGCGCGGAGAGAGTCGAAATCTGCTCGTCGCAGTCGTCTGGCCGGAGAACGCCGGAAAACGTGATGAACCGGCCGTCGATCGTCGCTCGCCTCTCCCTCGTCTCCGTTCGGGTCTCGGTGCTCGAACGACAGAATGGCTTCGAAGAAGCCATTCTGTTGTTTTTAAAAAAAAAATTATAATAAAAGAAAATAAAATAAAACTATTTTCTATTAAAACATTAATAAAAATGACATTTACCATTTTGCCCTCTCTTATTTTTTGGCCATTTCGAATTCTGTTAAATCCCGTTCTTAATTTATAAATTTTCGTAAATTGACCCTCACCTCGTATCCGGCTTAAGTTCTTCACTGGGAATACCCGAACATAAATTAATAACCCGCTTAGTTCAACCAAATTTATTTACTTTTAATTACTTTACCCTTTTTTTTATTATTACTTTCCCTTCTTTTTACTATTTCTTTTAAATTAATTAAAACAACTATTTTATGAAACAACCACCTTATCCCTTTTATTTTCTCTCTAAGTTTTCCTTGCAAATTTAGTTAAATTTAAGATCCATAACTTAATTAAATCTAAAGCAATACACATTGAGAAAAACAATTCGCGGGTGTTATAATCAACTCTCCTTACAAAAATTTTGTCCTCAAAATTTGTGGCCTTGTTATTTCTCAATGTACTCATCTCAACTACCCAATACCCGTACTCATCGGGTACTACATGCCTTAAGTTCCGACTTCACCTAACTCTGCACGCTCTAGCCCGAATACTCACACGTCCACTAACTGTAATCTAATCCATACCCTCAAACCCTTCTAACGATCTTTTTCTCTAGCTAAGTTCATCTAATTCCTCACTTTCTACTTCTGTGTCTACTAAACACGTACAAACCACTACAACTCTCTATGATACCCCAATCGAGTAATCCTAAGAAGATACTAAGGAGTACACTTCTTACCTCATGTTTTACTAACCTCTATAAATTCTCAGATCAGGACTAACTCTTCACACAATACTCTAAATGGTGTACAACATATTCTTAATGCCCACTGTCTTCACGCCTTTGAAGACTCTCAACTTTAATCCTTGGTCACCTAGTAAATTTCTCACGATAGAGCAAACTTAGTAAATTTCTCACAACAGAGCAAACTTATTCATCCTATTCATTTACATCGTTTGGCTGAAATACCTATCGTAATCCACAGCCCTAAACTCGGGCTAACATTTACATTTAACTCGGATCAACCCTACCCCTTTTCCCACATTCCTAGTGTATCAGACTTACTCTCATCCTAAGATTCTCTAATATCTGTTTCACTTTCTCCAATAAAATTCCTAGCTATTCAAACTATCGATTTACTACGTCTATGAATTAGCTTAAGGGATCCACCAAGGTTGTCTCGGTACACTCGGGATTTTCTAGTCCACTACAATCACAAAACAAGCAGGGGTTAAACCAAACAAACAGGGGTCAAACCAATCTAATCTTAGATATAAACTAACTAAAAGTAAATAAATACTTACAGTCGGTGAAGTACGTTGCATGGCGGCCGGCATTGTCGGGTAATCCTTTGAACGACTCGACCATTTATACTCTGATACCATCTTGTAACACCCCTGAACCCACCCCGGCTAGGTGCGCTACTTGGCTCACTCTAACCCCAAAACATAAAAAAAACGGACACAACGGAATTTAAAGCTAAGTTTCTCGAAGCTCTCTTATGTCCTACCTAGCTGCCTAGACTCACTAATTTCCCTTAATCCTAACCGTTAAGCACCATAACGTCCTCCCCGAAAATTGTGACAAAGTAACGCCTGAAAATGGCACCTCCAAAATGCTAGGTACCTGCAAACGAATCAATTCTCAACCAGATCCAAAATACTCTTACTCAACTATCCACTCAAATCTCCAAATAGCAGTAAAGAGGGAAACTATAATACTAACATCTCTAAGTGAAAAAAGTCCACAGTATAGGGCGACACATCACCTTGAACTATGACTTATAAATTAAGAACGAGATTTAACGAAATTCGAAATGGCCGAAAAATACGGGAGGGCAAAATGGTAAATGTCATTTTTATTAATGTTTTAATAGAAAATAGTTTTATTTTATTTTCTTTTATTATAATTTTTTTTTAAAAACAACAGAATGGCTTCTTAGAAGCCATTCCGTCGTTCGAGCACCGAGACCCAAACGGAGAAGAGGGAAAGGCGAGCGACGATCGACGGCCGGTCATCGTGTTTTTCAGTGTTCTCCTGCCAGACGACTGCGACGAGCAGATTTCGACTCTCTCCGCGCACGAACCGACAGGTAAGGCTCCATTTTTTGCCGTGTTCTAGTTCTGTTCGAGGCCGTGGGTCGCCGGGCCTACACCATAGAACGATAGAGATTGTTTGCTTGTTTGTTATGTTTTGCTTTGTGTCATGCATCGTGTGTCATGCATCATTGTTTTTTTAACTACGAAACCACATGTTTTGCATGTTGAGTGGTGAGGATGAAATGTAAGATAAGAATTGATATGCAACTTGGTCTCGAGTAGAATAGCCTCGTCAGGCAAGTGGCTCGTTGAGCACCCCGCGAGGGCTTTTACTCGAGATGCTATGCTAATGTACGTAATACGTCGTGAGTATGAATGTCTCGACCTACTCATGCTGAAAAGCACACTGGGGATTCTGAATGCCTCGACCTACTCGTGCTGAAAGGCACAATGGGGATTCTAAATGCCTCGACCTGCTCATGCCGGAAGGCACACTGGGGATTCTACGATCGACGAAGGAGGAGATTCGGTTGGCCGTCCCGGACTGTGTTAGGACGTGTGCCTCCGGTCTTGCTCCGTGGGTCAAGGCGTGGCCGTCCTGGACTTTTAAATTAATTAAAATAACTATTTTATTAAACAACCACCTTATCCCTTTTATTTTCTCTCTAATTTTTCCTTTCAAATTTAGTTAAATTTAAGATCCATAACTTAATTAAATCTAAAGTAATACACATTGAGGAAAACATTTCTCGGGTGATACAGAAATTCCTGTTTGGTTAAGTTGGAACAAATTAATTGGGTAAATTGGGAATTTACCTTGAGTATTATTTGGAATAACGTTCGGGATTTTGATCAAAATTAAGGACTTAATGGAGTTGAATTTAATATAATTCAATTTGTATTAAATTAAAAATAAAGGAAAAGAAAAGAATAACGAATTAAAATAGTATTTGTTTTATAAAGGTGAGAACCCTTATTTTGCTTGCTTTTTCTAGCACTGTGGACAAGAGAAAAAGAGAGGGAGACAGAGATGAGTGAGGCTTTGAGGGGTTCGAACCTTTCAGTGTTCAATTCGTGCAGCCAAGAAAGACTTCGAGTTTAGTCAACAAATCTTCGAGGGTAAGTTTGTTCTCCTCTCCATTTTCTAGTTTCTGCTTAGGGTTTTATTTAGGTTTGGATTCGAGCAAAGGAGCTCAAATCCCTTGATATTTTCTAGATTGTTGGTATATTTAGAGTTCTTGCATGTATAATTATTGTTTGGAAGGAAGAAACGACAAAGAGAGGTGATTTCACAACTTCCTGTGATGTGCTTCAACGCCCAATCACAAGAGCCCGATCCAAGAAGCTAATTAACCTACTTACTCATTTTGTAGGTGACTATTTCAAGGATAAAGAGAAGCTCAACCCAAGCCCTCAAGATAAAGAGAGAGCATTTGTAACACCCGGCATTTTTGCCTATGTAATTTCTCCCCGAATCATTATGTGGGATTAATTTGGTATTAATACAATGAACGTTTTGTTAGAAACCAAATCGATGGAAATTATATATAAATACATATAAATATGTATGTTTGGATAATGGGATAAAAACCAAACTAGTGCATGAGTAAACAAAACCATTAGTTAGAAATGCATGGAGTGGTAAATTGGGAAAGAATTAAGGTTGGTGGGAGGGAGCCAATGGATGGTTGTCAAATGTCAATAACTTGCTGAGAAACCTACCTATTCTCCTCTCTTCTACATGAACCTTCTCATTCATCCCTTCCTCTCTGTTTCCTCTCTTCCATACGAAAATCATCTATCGAAACACCTTCAATCTTCCTTGATTTTTCTTCTGTTTCTGCCTAAGGTAAGCATCTGCTTATGCTAACGTGCCTGGACAAGTTAAAATGACAGTTTTGTTGAAGTTTAGGGTTTTTGATATTTTGGAGAAAACTCGCTATTATTACATGAAAACATGTTGGTTTGTTTTCTAAAAACCTGAATGGAGTTAGGAGCATATCCTATAAGTTATTTGTTAGCATTTGCAGCTTGTTTATTTTCCTTCCGTACATGTACAGGTCCGTGCATAACCGAGATGACCAAGAACATCAACTCTACAGCAAACAAGTAAGTTCATACCCGTAGGTTGGCCTTTAAGGCCCTACATCACGGAGACTCTAGGATTTTACTTATGTCGGGAGGTTTCGGGTAGATAAGTTGAAGATATATTCCGAGTTGTCTGTTTTTCCTTTAGGTTCTGTTGTGTTATTTCTGCTGTCTGCTGTTTTAATTGTAAGCACTGTGAATGTCCATGCATACATGATTTTCCCGAAAGTTCATGCAAAACTGTTTTCTGTACACGGTTTGAAGCTAAGCAAGATAAAATCTGATTGAAATGCATTGGTTAAGTGTGAGACGGGGACTGGCCTACTGTTCTGTTTCTGTATATCTGTTTGTGTCTGTCGTGCACTTGCCAGTTCCCCTATAAGCCCCACTTATACCCCTCTGCCACTGAAACGTAATGTACTGTACTGTCACGGTATTTCTGAAAGTTCATGCATAGCATATGCATCACTGCATTTATATATGTTCTTACTGAGTTTTAGACTCATAGGTGAGCTCTCTGATGTAGGTACTGAAACCGTGGACGAGGACTTTGTGCCTCAAGATGATGATTTGATGTAGTTGGTGGGTCGAGCTCATGGAGGTTGGATGCTGCAGCCAAACACATTCTGTTTCAGTGAGGGTATTTTAAAATTATGTCAAGTCCTGCATAGCTTTTAAAATTTGAAACCGGTGTATAGGATTTGTGTTGATGTTTGAAAACCCCTCTCTGGTGAAGTTTTGAAAATGTATATCGAGTTCTGTATAGTCTTCCAGATCTTAAAACAATGTATAAGTTTTGATGTTTAAGTTTTAAAACTGTTGTATTTGACAGTTGAATTTATATTCTGAAGTATTCTAGAATTGTTTAGAATATTTTCTCTTTTAAAGTGTGCATGGATTATCTCTAATTTTAGAGTTATCCATGCAATCTATTTTCCTTAAATTTCTGTCGTGTTTTCCTGATATGCCCAAGAATCATATTTTGAATCGTTTTCTGAAGCTTGAATCTTTCATACCTCTTGTTTTCACGTCTTATGTTTTTATATAATTCTGTTAAAAGTTGTCAAATTCTGTCCTTTTAAACTACATCTTCCGATCACGTCAACCACTGCTTTAAATCCACTTCTACAGCTGCCCGTTTTAAAAACCACGTCCACCGCTACTTGTAAAATCATATCCACCGTTGCCCGCTGCCCGTTTAAAACTGCATCCACCGCTGCCTTCAAAATTTCATCTTCCGCCTGACGTCATCTGTTTTGTCTTATTCGCATCCACCGCTGCCTTTAAAATTTCATCTTCCGCCTGATATCACCTATTTTGTTTTATTCGCATCCACCGCTGCCTTTAAAATTTCATCTTCCGCCTGACGTCATCTGTTTCGTCTTATTCACATCCACAGCTGCCTTTAAAATTTCATCTTCCGCCTGACGTCATCTGTTTTGTCTTATTCACATCCACCGCTGCCACTATACACTTTTGTCTTATTCATATCCACCGTTGTCACTGTTCACATTTGTTTAAAATCCACTTCTTCCGCCAGTCTTCTGCCTATGTTTTTCTGCCTTTATTTCCTGTTTATTCTTTTTATTTATTCTCATCGTCCCTTTCTGTTCCTTGTTCTCTCCAGTCCCTTCTGTTATTCACTTCTGTGATCCGGTTATAAATTAACTCCCATTTTTTAAATCCAGAGAAAGTCTTCTCTCTTTGAGAAGTTTTAAATGTTCGATTTATAAAAGTCCTCTGTCTTCTGTTCTTCGAACTGTAATTGTCATCTAGTTTTATACATATGTCATCCAGTCCCATTTCTAGAGAAGGTTTCTTCTCCCTGTAACGTTCTAAAAATTTCAAAAAAAAAAATATAGTCTGTGTTTTTCTGTTATGTCCCGGAGTGATGGCTTGGCTCCCGGATTTCGATCGGAATTGGATCCCGGGCTGTCACAGCATTCTACACATTAAGGTGGGAGATACCCAAGATTACAACCAATCATGTAGAAGGAATTTATCTTCCTTTATCCAAATAATGTAACCGTTCCTCTTATTTGTTTTTATTGCATTTTTTTTAGTAGTTCACGTGAATTTTAGGCGTTTTCATACATGAGAGGGTACAATGGTAATTTCTAAAGATAAGGTTGATTGGCCAACCAAATCACAAAGATAAGGTGTAACACCCGGGAATTTCCAGAACGTACATAGCCGTAGATTAGATATGTTCTGGGAGCTTAACGTAATTCTAGGGTTACGCTAAGTGTTTGATTTTAAGAGTGAAAATTTTGGTAAAAACTTTTATTAGTGGTTATTGTAGAAATAAATGTAAATAAATTTTGTATAGAATAAAATAGAAGAAAAGGCTGAAGGGTGGAAGCCTTCACGTTGAAGGGATTTAAAGGATTATGAATGTTGAAAAGTCAAGGAAATTTAGAACCAATAGAAAGAAAGAAAAGAAAAGTGAGCAAATGAATGAAAAGTTGAACGATTAGATGGTTGAAAAGTCAAAGAATAATATTAACCAATTAAATGAATGAGATGGCTTAAGAGAAGCCTTTCCACGTTGGAAGGCATGAACAAAAAGTGGAAGGGGGTTACTTTGTAAAATAAGGAAGTTTGTGGGTGAAATGGAAAAGAGGAAAAATGTGTGATATTTTAATAGTTGGATGGTTAAAGAGTAAAGGTCAAAAATTTCTCTTTTCCTCCTTCTCCTTCCACGAGAATTGCAGCTTTCTTCTAGGGTTTCTTCATCTTCTCCTTTTCAATTTTTGGCAAGGAAGCAAGGTAAATTTAAATGGGTTTTATGTTGGATACCTTTAGGTGTTGATTGTTGATGTTTTATTGAGTTTTTGGTGAGATTTTGTTATGGTTTGGAAACCCTAAAGGGAGGACTCCGAATTCTTGAGTTGCTTGCTGGTTTTCTCTCTCATGTTTGATGGTTTAAGCTTAGGATAGGTTAATTAGGTTGTTTATAAGGTTAGTTTTAGTGGGGTTTTTAGTTGTATACATTAAGGGTTAGTTTTTATGGGTTTTTGGAGGATTTTGGGTGGGTTTAATAAGGGTTTGGAAACCCTAGAATGTGAAGTCCGAAAATGGAGTTTCAATGTTGGTTTTCCTTCCTAATTTGATCATTTAATTGTTGAATGACTTAGTTTAGGTTGGTTAAGGAGTTTGATTAGAAATTGATGAAAGTGTGTGAAAACCGGTTTTGGAGAGAAAGTTGGCCGAATCTGTTGAGGGGTTTTCTGAGTGGCCATGGTGTTTGGATGGTTGATTTTAGTGTTTCAATGGATAGTAGACGTGTAGAGGTTTACAGATTGGTTTGGCACGTCGAAATCCGTTGAAAAACGAGGGAGTTACGACCCTTTGAAGTTTGACGGTCAAAATTGTGCACAATTCGGGTTTTGTGTTTTGGAGAATGAATTGTGTGGTAGTTTTAGTTAAGAATTTCTGTAACACCCGACATTTCGGCCAGGTGATTTTCTGACCATTTTCATTGTCACCCTCTTATTTAACCTTTATGATTTAAAATTTAATGTTAAGACAAATTTATTACAAGTTGTGTGAAACTAGGTTGGGTGGCAGTTTTGTAATTAAAATCGATGGATTTAGTATAAATAGGAAATGAAAACCTTAAACCTCATTTATTACCACTGTAGCCGACATTCCCTCTCGGCGATTCCTTCTTTCCCAAGTTCTTGCTCTCGGCTACCAGAACTTCCCTTTACCGACGGCTGGTTTCGAGCTTGCTCTTCTCTGCAAATCCACACCCGAGGTATGAAATGGACAATGTAGTCATTCATTCGTAAATAGAGCTCTGTTTTCAGCTCGGCACTGAGTTCGGATTTTTAGCAGTGGCCGAGTAGTTTAAGACTTTTTAAAATCTGAGAGTAGAAATGTCATCCCGAATCGATTCTGAGCATTTTAAGTAACCAACTCGGATTTAATCAATGGTAAAACCTGTCCACCTAGTTTCGGATTTCAGACTGCAGTGTGTCAAACAGAGGAATCGGAATGACTTTAGCTATTAGATCCTAGGATGGTTTATGATTAGGACTATTAGGACTTTGTTTTAACTACTGTAATGTACATGTTTTAGGTGAAGAAGTTTAAAGGAAAGAAGCTCGGATTGCTAAGGAATCCAGGTAAGTGAATGTATTAAGATTTCCGGCCACTAGGGCCCTACACCGCAAGGGTATTAGGAAATCACTGAGATGTTAGCTTATTGACTATGATTTGTTATTTCCACGATATGAATAAGTTGTGTAAGTAAATGTAAAGTTACAGGATGTTTTACTTGTCCTCATGATATGACTTCTCTCTATGAACTTTATGTCTATGCACTGTGTCCCTGTTATGATTAAGTTGAGAATATGAAAAGCAAATGTAACCAAGATTAAGTGCAGAGCGGGGAAAGACTATGTTATGTATGACTCGCGAATTCTCCCACTGGTGGAGGCCGAGTTAATGATATGTATGACTCGCGAAATCTCCCACTGGTGGAGGCCGAGTTAATGATATGTACGACTCGCGAAATCTCCCACTGGTGGAGGCCGATTTAATGATATGTATGGCTCTCGAATTCTCCCACTGGGGAGGCCGAGTGATGTATCATGATTGCCGCGATAGGCAAATGATTATGTATGACTTCCGCGATAGGCAAATGACTATGTACCCCTGTCTTCCTCCCTCGTTTCCTGCCTTAATACATGTTATGTAAATAATAAAGATGAACACGAATGATGAATGGTTTATGAACTTATGTCTCTTTAAATTGTGTACTCATGTATATCTGTCAGCATGCATTCCTTACTAAGCATTAGGCTTATAGTTAAACCTTATGGTGTAGGTGAAGAAGGTTCAGGTGAGGATGTTATGTTCAAAGAGGATGCTTAAGGCTGGTTACTGGAGGATGCTCAAGGTGACAGTGCGGGACTGGAGAGGCGATTTATGACCCCTGGTTAAGACTCTTATGTTACAGTATGTTAAAGGATATGGTAGTTTAAGTAGGATGAGATTATTTTAAAACGTTGAGCTTTGAAACTGTCTAGTGGATCACTGAGTCAGGGAATGATTATATAGATTATAAATGATCTGTTGCTTAAGTCTTCCGTTATATGCATTTGGATGAGTTGTGTTTTCTTCCAGTTGGAAGGAGTCCCTTGATGATTTAGTGTTCTCTACCGTAAGACGGAAGCTGGATGAGGCAATCTTCCGGCTGACGTCATCGGCAGATGCCGAGAGTTAATTGTTTGATGGTTTAGTCTTCCGGCTGACGTCATCGGCAGATGCCGAAGGGTAGTTGTCTGTTGGTTTAGTCTTCCGGCTGACGTCATCGGCAGATGCCAAAGGATAGTTGTATGATGTTTTAGTCTTCCGGATGACGTCACCGGAAGATGTAAAATGTGTTTTGTCGTTTAGCGACCGGAAGATGTAAAATGTGTTTTGTCGTTTAGCGACCGGAAGATGTAAAATGTGTTTTGTCGTTTAGCGACCGGAAGATATAAAATGTGTTTTGTCATTTAGTGACCGGATGATGTTTTAATTTAGCACGCGAGGCCCACGTGCCCACCGGAAGATGTCTCCTTTTAGGTGATGTTAAGCGAGTCACGCGTAATGCACGTGATGACCGGACGACTAAGTTTCTGAGGGTTGTCAACGCATGCAACCTATGCAAACCCGAGTGGTATTATGTTAAGAGAATTGAGGGCACTTCCTCTTTTCCCGAAATTGTCAAGAAACCGATGACCGAGTCCAGTCGCTCGACTCTGTGAAAGTTTGAGCCGACGAGGCGTGGGAAGTCGGGCATGAGAGGGTTTGTCTTCCTTAATGGTTCTGCGTCTCTATTACCAGTTTAGAAAAATATATATATATGTAAAATGTGAAAGTCTGTTGAGAGATAGTAAGTGAATGTAATAATAGTAAAAGTCAAGCAAACGATTAATGAAAGGATATGAACACGTGACGGCTCCTGGCCGGGGTCGTTACAATTTCTTTTGAGTTTGTTAGTAAATTACTAAGTTGAGTTTTCATTATTTTAGGTAATCGAGCGAGTAGTTCGGTTGGACGATAGCAAATCTAGGAATTTTGGGTTTTGTATGTTAGGTTGAAAAGTTGGTTAAAATGTATGGTTAGAGTATTACTAAGTGATTTCTCTTTTATTATGTTAGGTTGATGAGTGGACGATTGGGCTAACTGGGCATAGAATTACGAGCACGCACAAGGAATCCAGGTAAGTAGTGGACCGCTTGTGTTTTGCCTTCGGGCCTACACCATGGAACGGTAGGGAAATTGTTTGCTTGGTTGTTTATTTTATCTTTTGTTGTGCATTGTATGTGACATGCATCATGGTTTTCAAACTACGAAATACGTGTTTTGAGCATCGTTTGCAAATTGTGAGGCAATGTAAAGATATGTGAGGCAATGTGTTTGTGTGAGTCACCTCGTCGCGAATTAGTGTCTGAAAGTATGACAGTTCGGGAGGTGTCTCTCGGTGAGTTGATAATGAACGAGGTTCATTGATCGACATGGGAGAAGATCATGTATGGTCGTTCCGTGTGTGAACACGATGTGTGCCTCGGATCTGGCTCTGAGTGGTCAACGCGTGACCATCCTGTTAGGATAGGTATCCGCTTGACGCACAAGTGAAAGTGATGAGTAATGAAAAGAGAACGAGTGAACACAACCGAGAGTTAGAAACCGCATGTATTAGGGTTGTGGTGAGGGTTGTTGTGTAGTGTGCATTGTGTTTTCGTATGCATTATTCCCTACTTGCTAAGCATTAGGCTTACGTTTTGTGTTCCGTGGTGTAGGTATTGACAGGAGTACAGGTGAGTGCCTTACGGAAAGCCAGGATTGGAACGCAGTTGGTGATGTACGGGGCGTGCCGGTGCAGGCAGTTGTCGGGGCGCCTCGACCATGGTCTTCGGGGGATGTGGTCGTTTTCCTCCCAGAAAACGTTTATCCTAGAGCTTAACCCGTAAGATCGCTCTAAGGAACCTCCAAGGGTATTTTCTCTATTTTTATTGCTATCACATTCACACAAAAGCACTTTTATTTTCAGCTCCATCATTCACACACCTTCACCTTTATTTTATGCCATTTTCTTTCTCTTTTAGCATTGCATTATCATCTCTTGCATAACTTCTCTTCTTCATCTCTTTCTTCTTATTTTTCTTTACATTTCACACCCTCATAATACTCCTCATATTCGGCCACCTTGCACTCACTTCACACTCATGCATTTTAGTTATATTTCTTGTCATTTCTTCTCTTTATTTTAGATCTTTGCATACACTTGCACCCGAGCACATTTCCTAACAATTTGTGGGTTGTACACGGGCCCCTTTTCTAGGGGACCCCATGTCAAGTGGTATCAGAGCCACAAGGCTTCCCATGGCGTTTTAGTTGCATTTGGCTTCGGCCAAAATATAGCACGAAACCGGGATAGCGGCTCTTTTATTTTTCCGCATTATTTTCCTTTAATATTGTGCTAACCTTGTGCTAACTTTGTGCTAATCTTATTATATATTTGCTGCCATTTTTTTTATTGTCATTTTGATGTTTAAATATTCTGGAAAATATGGTATGCAACGTGTTAGAAGATCGGCTAAGGTAGGCACCTCACTTCTCTTAATTTCTTCTCGATTTTTCTCTTGTTTTTGGCTTCGGTTTTGCGTAGTTCTTCTCCTTGCTTTCTCCATTTTATTTTTGCTATGTTTGAACCACGACTTTGCATCTGATTGTTGTCAAAAGATTAGAGGTTAAATCTGAAAATTTGGATGCATAAAATCGGACCTATAGTTCAATCTCTAAAATCAGTTTTCATAGTTGTTTTTCTTCTCGGATTTGCTTTCTCTCATTCCAATTTTTCTTAGCATCTTTGATCTATGATTGAACCATGTTTTAGCACTTAAATATTGTCCATTAACTATATAAAAATTCTGGAATTTTTGATGCTAAAAATCGGTCTACAACTAGTGATATAAAATCAGTTGTGATGTTGTATTTCTCCTTGGTTTATACATGATTCTTGTTTCGGTTTTTCTATCATATCTTACTGTGCCTTGGCTAAGATTTACCTCTAAAATTCATGTCATTAATATATAAAATCTGATCTTATTGTTGTTTAGAAATTTGGCCAAGAAAGTTTAATCAAAATCGGTTTATGCTTATTTTTCTCATCCGTTGTTGCTTGTTCATTGCCTTGGTTTTTTTAACTTATGTTATGGTTGTTTTAAACTAAGATTGACACATAAATATTTGCCAATAGTATAATATTAAGTCCGGAAATTTTGGTGTTTAAAATCAGCTTGGCCCTATCATTATCAAAAAATCGGATTATTATTGCCTTAACTCTTCGATTTTTGTATCTTCATGTTATGTTCAAAAATTGCCTATTAATTTGCTGATTGTTGATCTTGTTTTAACTTATAAATCACCTATTATATGCTGTCAATTAATTGCACGAAATTTGTTATAAGAATTTAACAATAGCTTGGATTAAATTAGCAATATTGAACCAATCACTAAATGGAAAATTCTGCTATGTTTAAATTGAAAATTCAGCATGTTATCTTGAATTAATTAGTGATAAAAATTATTTGCTTGCCGATTTTGGCCTTAATTATTTGTTGTTATTATTTCTCTAAGTGATTTTGGATTAAAGTTGTTAACTTGGTTTAATTTTATTGAAATTGTGGTGATTATTAATACATGAAAATATTCATTCCTTTAGTTAAAATACTAAGTGTTTATTAAAAATTGCTAAGATGTTGAACTATTTTAGCATGATCCTCATTTTCCTTTTGTCTTAGCTAAGATTATCCCTTAGTGCCTAAAAATTGCCTAAGACATTAAGAAGATAAAAATCACACTAATTTAGGAAAATTAACTTAGACAAGAATTGGAATTTAAATTAAAACACTTAACTATGACTAATCAAGTGAATTCAATCGAGACCCACCACATCAAGAACCAACTCGGGTTAGGGATACTCCCCCACCCGAGCACACACGACGTGAAGGTGAAACTAGCATCCAAGGGAACGTACAAGGACAAATTGATGCCTTAACAAGCATAGTTAATAGCCTCGCCCAACAAGTCCAAACAATGTTGAACAATCCTCCTCATAGAGAATTCCACGAACGTGTCCCTTCTCAAAAAACCTCCTCTAGGATTATTCCGGAACGCCCTAGGCGTAGAGCACCTTTTCAACCACCTATAGATGAAGATTGGAGTGAACCCCGAAGAAGGAGACAACAATATTATTCGGAGGATGAGGATTGGGTTGATGATGAAGAGTATCGTCCAAATCGTCGTAGGGACATCGACGACCTTAGAAATATTAAGATTACAATTCCCCCTTTCGATGGAACGTGTGACGGGCACACATATCTAGATTGGGTTGATAAAGTTGAGAGAGTTTTCGAGTGTCATGATTACTCCGAGCGAGTAAAGATTCAATTAGCCTCTCTTGAACTCACAGGCCACGCCACCTTGTGGTGGTCCAACCTTAAAGCCCAAAGAATTAGAACATTAGGACCTTCCGTTACAACGTGGACTTCCATGAAAGACTTAATGCACCATAGGTTCGTCCCTCGTCACTACAAACACGAACTTTTTCATCAACTCCACACTCTAAAGCAAAATAGCCTCTCGGTAGATGAATATCTTACCGAATTTGAAACCCTTAACATGTGATGCGCAATTGATGAACCTCAAGAACAACTCATCGCTAGATTTATAAGAGGCTTGAATTGTGACATTGGAGATCTTGTTGAAATTTAACAATTGGAGACCATGGAATTGGTCATCCAACTAGCCCTCACGGTGGAGAGACAATTGAAAAGAAAGCGCAAGACTGACTTGCCTAACAAATTTTCTCCCCGTAATTTCAATTCCGAGAAATCCACCTAAAAACATGAAGAGAAGAGACCGTTCAACCAAAATTGGCCCCCAAAAATACTCAATTTCCCTCACCATCCCCCACCAAACAAAAGCCAAGAATCCCTACCTAAAGGACCAAGAGCACGCGGTGTCCAATGCTTTAAGTGCCTAGGAAAAGGACATTACACTAATGAATGTAAAAACCACCATGTCATGGTTATTAAGGAGTCAACGGGAGAGTGGGAAAGTGAGGACGATGAAGGTCAATATAACAAGTTGGAAAAAGAAGTAGAAATTGAGGAAAGCGAAGATGACGCCGATGAATGCAAGCCCCAAGATGGACCTTTGTTAATGGTCATTAGGCGAGCATTAACATCAAAGCACGTGGACAAGGACTGTCAACGTGAAAATTTATTTCATAGTCGATGTGTTGTAAGAGATAAAGTTTGTTCTATGATAATCGACGGAGGAAGTTGCATAAATGCGGCCTCCCAAGACATGGTCGGAAAATTAGGACTTGAAACCCGTAATCATCCCACACTCTACAAGCTTCAATGGTTGGACGACAAAAATGAGCATGAGATCACCAAACAAGTAACCGTAGATTTCGTGATAGGAAAATACAAGGATTCGTTTATTTGTGACGTTGTCCCAATGAGTGCCAGCCACCTATTACTTGGACGACCATGGCACTTTGATCGAAGGGTAAACTATGATGGATTCCTCAACCGTTATACCTTTAATTTTGGAGGAAGAAAGATTAAGTTGCTACCGATGACCCCGACCAAGTTGCTCAAGATGAGGCCACCCGCAAAAAGGGAAAATCAAAAGTAAATTTATTAGTGTCAAAATGCGGGTCTAGTGAAGAGCTCCCTCCTATCAATTGGC
Source organism: Begonia masoniana (assembly GCA_022432975.1). NCBI lineage: Eukaryota > Viridiplantae > Streptophyta > Magnoliopsida > Cucurbitales > Begoniaceae > Begonia > Begonia masoniana. The sequence continues at coordinate 11,176,081 of CM039510.1, forward strand.
GTGACAATCCTTTGTACGAGGAAGAAGTGTCAATTCCTTTCCTACCACATCTTGAGAAAACTTCTTTTATCAAAACACATCCAAATCCTCTATTTGCCAATGAATTTCCTTGCCAATTGAGGGAAGAATTTGTATGGTCTCATGAGAAGTCAAATTTAAATGATGACACTATTTTTAGACTGGGTAGCATGATCATCACTCCTTTTCTATCCTTTCCAAGTCTTGAGGAAATTTTCTCTCCAATTCCCTTGGTTAGGAAGATGTTGATTTATGGCCTTGAGCCTAACTATTGTCTTCCAACAACTTTTCTTAGAGCTACACCATCAAGTAGGAATTTTATTCCCTATGTAGCCAAAACACGCTCCACCCTTCAATTTGGTGGCTTACCAACACCTTACTTTCCACCATTCCATTACCATAAATTTTACCATAGGACTAGGTTAAAGTTCTATTGGTAAGTAAATTTTCTTTGGGGTCTTAATATTAATTGGACTATTTCTTTGGTTGAAGGATTTTAGCATTTCCACCTTACTAATTATCGAATTCACCTACCTTAGAATAATTCCTTCCATTACCGAGCAATCGCCCTCCAAAGTAGCCGTTGAATTCAATCTCACCACCCTCACCAAAGAAAATTTCAGTAAGACCATCCATCCTCCATGTCACTTAGAATTTTTAACGAAGAACATGTCCTCATTGCCTTCAAACTCAAACCTATCAAAATTAATAAACAAAGTAATAAACGAGAAATTGTTCGAGTCATCCTTGAGAAGAAGTCAACCAACGGATTTAAGTCAAATCCTCAAATCACCCGGAGAGGATGACATGTCTCGGGATGCATATTAAAAGAAAATTAGTAGAATCTCGTGCCTTACCTAAATTCTCTATTTATTACGTGTTTTTATTTTCGTAGGAAAATTTATGAAGAAGGATTGCATATGGATCGCTTGGAGGAGTCATTACTTAGCCCTATGGGAATTTGTCTTCCCGGGCCTTGAAATTGTAATTTTTGTTTTTCAAACTCATTGGCATACATTAGCCTTTTTGTAAGGATTTTATAATTGCATTTCATGCATTAGATTGTGTGGTTAGAGTTAGATGAATGGTGGTGGATTAATGGTTGAAGGAAATTCAACAAATTTAAGGAAACAAAGGCCTCCACAAATTGAGTCCAAAGAAATACCCGGTCCAAAGAAGAGCCCACATTCAAAGGCATGGTTTTGCAGCTAGGAGAGTTGGGGAGGGCATGGATTGGTGACTTGGACAAAAATCGGCTGTTGATCAAGTTTTGGCACGGAGGAAATCGAAACTAGACAGCAAGAGGCGCGCGGGCAGGCGCTGGAGCGCGGGCAGGCGCGCTGGAGCGCGCGGGCAGAGGGGCGCGGGGCGCTGAGGTGGCGTGCCCGGGTTGGCTGCGCTACGCGCGCGCGGATTGGTGACTGGCGCACGCTGCGCGCTGATTGGCGCGCCCTGCGTGCACCAGATCGTGCCATCTCGGCCATTCTTCATTTTTCTTCAAATCCAACGGCCCAAATTAATCCTTTCCAACCCTAATCCACCCTAGGACTTCTATAAATGCATGGCATTAGTGTTTGTATGGAACTTTTTGCCAAAATCAATAAAATACCCTATTTTCCTAAGCGTTTTGCTTGGTTTTTCCTTGGTTCTTTGAACCAAGAGGAGTTAGTCTCCATTGCTAGCCTAGCTTTGGTTGCTATGTTAGTTCTTATTCATTCCCTTACCTTCTCCATTGGGATTTGGATCGAGGACGAAAAATCTCGGCCTACGGTGGTCGTTTTCCTCCCATAAAATGTTTATCCTAGAGCTTAACCCGTAAGATCGCTCTAAGGAACCTCCAAGGGCATTTTCTCTATTTTTATTGCTATCACATTCACACAAAAGCACTTTTATTTTCAGCTCCATCATTCACACACCTTCACCTTTATTTTATGCCATTTTCTTTCTCTTTTAGCATTGCATTATCATCTCTTGCATAACTTCTCTTCTTCATCTCTTTCTTCTTATTTTTCTTTACATTTCACACCCTTATAATACTCCTCATATTCGGCCACCTTGCACTCACTTGCACCCGAGCACATTTCCTAACAATTTGTGGGTTGTACACGGGCCCCTTTTCTAGGGGACCCCGTGTCATAAATTTACGACGATTCAATTCGTGGCTAAATTTTTTGCTTTGTTGACCAATGACGTGTCAGATGTTTGACTCGTTTTTGTCATCTTTTTTCACGTGGACATTTTTGGTCAATTGGTTAAAATCGGTGAAATTGGGCATTGCCAAGTATAATTTTACTGTGAAAGATTATTGTCCGACATATTGGGATTAGTACGTGTCGAGATCGAGTTTAGAAGCAATTAATGAAGATATATATATATATATATATATATTATTAAGGAAACTATCGATTTTAACCCTATATTATACCCTTAAATCTTGTACTATGATTCCGTTATCGGTCCGGACCTTTTTAAGATTTTCGTTAAACCCCTACGTTAAGTGCACATGCAGAATCCAAGTTTAGAAAACTCCAGTAAGTAAAAACCTCATTTTCTCATTCCCTTTGTAATCTTCTCTGCCCAATCTCTCTTCTCTCTCAAAGCAATTCAACAGGCTCAAATCCAAATCACCAGATCATCAGTTCGAAGCAAAATCATAGAAATTTTCCAGAGAAACAAATGGCCACCGGAACTATAATGTGAAATTGTGCTGGAACTTCAGTTTAGGGCTTGAAGACGAAGGCGAGGGGATTTTTCGATTTTGAAGCACCCAAAGGCAATCTTCAACCTCGAACTAAAACATCTTTTTCGCTTCCACTCAACTTTTCTTCTCCGATTTTCAACCTTTCCTCTGAGTTTCAAGAACCATTTCCTTCAGTTTTTCCATTTCTCTCGCTCTCTCTCTCTCTCTCTCTCTCTCTCTCTCTCTCTCTCGATTTGTCTCTTTGGCTTTTTGGGTATGAATCTTGGGTTGAGTATTGTTTTTGATCTTTAAACTCTGGGTTGTTGATTTGAGAGGAAGTTTTGTTTCCTTTTTTTCCTCTTGGGTTTCTGTAACTCATTAAAATAGGGTTTCAAATGACATTATGTTTTTTCGTTATTTCCGTTGAATGTATTCCGATTGTAAGAGATCACTTATCTATTAATTTTTCCTGAGCTGCCTATTGCTTTTCCTTTCTGGTTATATATTTAGTTTTGGGTCTGCTTGATATGATGATTTGAACTTCATTATGAAATTACGGTAACTTGTAACTACTCTCCCCAACATTTTCCCCCAATTAACATAGAAAAATTTCGTTGTTGCTTTGCTTCTTGTATAATGAAACAAATGTTTGGAATTTGTTGCTCTCATTATAATAATGGTTTTAAAAATCGAAAGTGTACATTTGAAAAGCAGCACTTACATGGTTTTCCGATGTGGTTTTGCAATAAAGTTTCCATTCGATTTGCCAGATGGTTTTCTAAGTTTATTTCTTTTTATGTGCCTTTGTTGTTCCAAATAAGATTGTAAGTGTTGTTGAGATAATCTTATTGATAGTGGCTTCGCATGCATCACAAAGGACTGAAGGTGCTATTGGTATAGTCACAAATTATTCTTTAAATAAGTGGTGTTTGTAATTATACAATATTCATTGTGTAATTTTGTAGATGATTCAGAGGTGTTGTCAAATGTTAAATGTTTTTGCAATACAAGAGCTCGTCTTCGCACATCATGGACAGCGAAGAATCTTGGTAAAAAATTGGCTGTCAATACTATGTGGTAATATAACATTAATCTACAATATTTTGTTTAAATTATTGTGTAATGTGACAATATTGCACCTATATGAAGTTGAAATTGTGCGATTTGTTATAGATGGAATCAGGAGAATGCAATTATTTTTCTTGGTATAATGCAGCTATGAGATTTAGGGAGAAAGATATAATTAATGGGTTACGATAAAAAATAGAAAGCATGAAGCAGGTCCAGGAAGCTATGTTGAATAAGTGGAGGAAAAAAACTGCAATATATTTACAGTTGTGGCTACTCACAATTGTATTGTTTGTAGTTTATATTTATATCACTATGTAATTTAGTGTATGTTTGTTTGTAGTTTATGTTTAACAATCAAGAAATTGATGATGAAGACTTGCAAAACAAAATACTTGCAGTAGATGATGGGATTGATGTTTTAGTGTATACAAGAATCACGCTGTAAAAATAGAACAACTCAAAACCAACACAATGAAAAACAACCTAGATAACTAAAAAGGATAACACAACAAATATTCATGAAATTCCTAATAGTTAAGGGAAACATGACACATTACATCAAACAAAATTGATATGCATCACAATTTAGCAAACTTTGATATGCATTACATATAAAAGATAAGAGCTAATGTTACGCAGAACAGCAACAAATATTTAGCAAATGTCACCACAATTTATCAAACAATGCCTTTGGAGCATAAAATTGTGCAAGTACCAAAGCATAAACAAAAAAAAGACACAAAATACATTGGTACTACTTCCCCTCGGCCTCTTCCTCTTTCTCTTTAGACCCCTCAACCTCTTCCTATTTCTCTTTCTCGGCCTCTTCTTCTTTCTACTTCCACTCCTCTGCCTCTTCCTTGGTCTACCCAATTGTTTTTTTTAATGGCGGGATGATTTTAGGTGAAACAATTTCTGGTCACATACTCATCCCATTAACCAGAGCAATGTAGTGTGAATACATATCTATGAAGGTTTGCCTATGGTAATGGTCATGCATGTACTCCTCAACTTCTCATCTCAAATACCTTATTCAATGGATTGAATGGACACAAGGAATTCAGTCAGAGTCCATGCAAAACAACCGCAACTTGTAAGATTCAAGTCCACGGTATATTGCTCATTGCCATCCGAGACCTTGAAGCGATTCCCTCTGCAGCTATATGGGACTAGTTTCTTGAAGCATATTCCAACTTTGTAAGCTTTTTTTTTTTATGCGAAGACATAGTAATCCCATACACTCCTGCATTTCTCTTTACTTATCTAGTATTCTTGTCATTAGACATTTCCGTATCATCTCAAATAAGGTCAAAATAGGCATGTCCCGAGCAGCTATTATCAAAGCGTTAAAACACTCACTTAGGTTGTTGAGCCTCATATCACATTTAGAAATCGGACTAAAGGCATTTTTCGACCAATACTTTGGATCTATTTTACACCAAGCTCTGTAGACTGCCTTGTCCATTACTCCTAATTTGTTCATTTTCCGCTTGAATGCATTTGAAGTGGTCACCATTAAAGCTTTCCATATGATTTCCTTATACATCTTCCTAGGAAATTTTTTCTTGAAATTGCTGTATAAGTGCCTCGAGCAAAATTGATGCTCATGATGGGGCACTATCTCCTCGAGAGAAGAAACCAACCCCTCCAAAATGAAAAGAGAATAGTCATAATAACAAATTTACATATGGTTGTAAATACAATACAAATGTAAAATCGAATATTTGTAATACCTTTTATTGATCACAAATGAAAGTCCATGTTAAATCAATAGCCTATTGTATGTCATTCATCAATTGTTGTAGAAACCATTTCCACAAGTCTTTGCATTCACTCTCCACAACTGCAAATGCTACTGGATATAATCCATCATTCTCATCGATCGATGCAGCTGTAAGTAGTTGTCCTATACAGTGTCTTTTCAAATGACACCCATCCAAAGATATCACATGTCTTCCTGCAATTAGCAATCCATCTCTACATCCACGTAAACACATGTAAGCTCTCTAGAATCTACGCGATTTTGACTGAGGCACCTCTTGTAATTCAACAACAAATGTGCTGCCAGGATTGGACCTGCAAATCTCAGCTGCATAATGCCATAAAAGTTTGTATTGCTCATCTGCATCACCATCATTCATCAGCCGCGCTTTGCATCGGGCTTTGTAAGCTAAGATCGGTGTATGGTTACGTTTAATTCCCTCTACATAGTTTCAATAATGGAAGAAATCTCCCAATCTGGTTGGCTCTTAAACCTCAGTAAGTACTCCTGAGCAACCCACATTGATGTAGCCAGCCTATTTCGCACAATCCGTGCACAATTGTGTTCATGATTGAACGTCCTTATTTGGAAACTTTGTTCGCTGTTTAATTTGGATGCATGCATCACCCACTTACAACCATCCGTACATACTGTTCTTATTCTCATTTTCTCACTTTTTCACAAATCAGATCCCATAACCATGCTTCACAGCGTATTTCTTCACAATATCTTTGATCTTTGTCAATGAACTAAAAGTCATGTCAAGCTCCAACAACATTGTCCAAGCTACCTTTACTTCCTTCTTCTTCATTACTATATACATTAACATCTATCTGCTCCATATCATCATCATCCTCAGCATCATCTTCCTCATCCTCATCATCATCCACACCATCATCCTCCTCCTCATCATCTTCCTCATCTTCATCCTCATCATCATTATCCTCCTCCTCCTCATCATCCTCAAAATCTTCAGCATCCTCCTCATTATAAGCATCCTCATCAGCAACAACCAAAACTAAATTACAGGAATTTCATCCTCCCCATTTTTAGAAGAAGTCCAAGGCCTATCTCCACAGACACTACTACTCCCTTCACCAACTTGGTCCCTGATGTCGATGTACTCCACATACACTTTCACATATTTCATATCATTTATCGTTTTTACCATTGTAAGTACATCTTTATCGATTTTTAGATTCCTTAACCCCTTTGTCAACCCATACCATGACACACAATAATGCAACTCCTTCCATTCATGTACTCCTATCTCTTCCAGCATATCGTGGATCTCAAATATGGACAATAAGTCCCCATCACAAATTTAAACTTCTTTTTTGCCTCTCACATACTGTTTGACCTTGTCTATCACAAATTTACCACCATAATTGATTTCCATTGAAAATCCACCCATTGAAATTTCTTGTTAGGGAAAATCACAAGTTAAAAATATTAAGAGCCTTAAAAATGGTCAAGTTGGTCAATGAATAAACAAAAATGAAAAACAATGGAGTTGATATCCAAAGAATAAAATATGTATCAATTGAACCATATAAATGTAAAAATGAAAAAGTAATAAACCATTCAAGATAAATTGGCGAACTACAATCTTATTTGGAACAACGAAGGCACATAAAAGAAAATAAAACATCGTCCCAAATCAACAACCCAGAAGTTAAAAATAGAAAACAATACTCAACCCAAGATTCATACCTGAAAAGCCAAATAAATGAACCGAGAGAGAGAGAGAGAGAGAGAGAGAGAGAGAGAGAGAGAGAGAGATGGAAAATAGAAAACTGAAGCAAATGGTACCTGAAATTCCGAGGATGGGGTTGAAAATCGGAGAAGAAAAGTTTAGTGGAAGCGTTCGAGGCTGAAGATCGCCTTCGGGTGCTTCAAAATCAGAAAATCCCCTCTCCTCATCTTTGAGCCCTAAACTGAAGTTCCAGCACAATTTTCCATCATAGTTCCCGTGGCAGTTTGTTTCTCCAGAAAATTTCTATGATTTTGCTTCGAACTGATGATCTGACGATTTGGATTTGAGCCCGTTGAATTGCTTCAGAAGAAAAGAGAGATTGAGTCGAGAAGATTACGAAGGGAAGGAGAAAATGAGGTTTTTCCTTACTGGAGTTTTCTCAAATTTGGATTCTGCACGTGCACTTAACGTATGAGTTCAACGAAAATCTTAAAAAGGTCTAGACCGATAACGAAATCATAGTACAGGGTTCGGTTTGCCGGGTTTTTTAGTATGGGGGCTACCTGAAATTAAGGGTATAGTACAGAGTTAAAATCGATAGTTTTCCTTATTATTATTATTTTATTTTATTAAATAAAATAATATAATAAAAGAAAGGAAATGGAAAAAAAAGGGCAAAACCCTTTTTTTTTCTTCCCCTTCTTGTGGGCGTTGAGTAGAGAAAGAGAGAGGGAGAGAGAAACCAAGAGAGGAGGGGGGAGAAATTGGTTGATCGGACTCTGATCTCGACGATTTTGGTCTCAAAACGTTTCTTTCATGAAGCTATTCAATTCCTGTGAAGAAATCTTGGACGGTAAGTTGATTTTCTACTGGTTTTCTCTTGTTGAACATTAGAATTTTGGCTTTTCATTTTTTTGCCTAAAAACCTTGTTTAACTCTTAATTTTTGGTATATTTGGAGTGGGAAAGGTTGTCGTATTGAGATGAAGGAAAAAAAATCAGGAAAACAGACTAAAACGACAATTGGAGCTGCAATTCGGCTAATAGGTTGGGCCAAGCTGGCCCCCTTGATGGGCTAGTCAGGCCGGCCCAGCCCTATGGGCCGAGCAAGTCGTTGCCGTCCCATGCCTAAGCCCAATAGGCCATGCCAGTCTAAGCCAACTAGCTAGGTGGGGCCAGGTCGACCCTGCCTGACGAGCGGGACCAGGTCGACCCTGCCCTACAGGCTGGGTCGAGCTAGGTTGACCCGACCCAACGAGGAAGGCTGAGGCAGGCTGGCCCAATCCCATGCCCAATTAGTCAGACCCAATGGTCCAAGACGACCCACCTGGCTGGGTTGAGCCAGGTTAATTAGATCGACTTGGTTCGAACTGGACTAGATCAGACAAAACTGACCCAAACAACCACAAATTAGATCGAGTCCGGGTCTGATTTTTCTTGTTTTCCCTTCTTCTTCTTCATTTTTACCTGGTGCTTAACAATGGTGTTTTTATTGTTTCTTAGATGACTTTATCGACCTTGAGTTAGTACTTGAGGCAACCGCTCTTATAAGAAAGAGGAGTAATTGTCCTCGAGTTAGTGATTTTATGCTTTCTGAATTAATAGCATTGTTTTTCAAAAACAATATTTTTGTGGGTTGCAACTTATAAAGGTTTTTATATGCTTATGTATGTATGATTTTCTCTCATGTTTATTTTCAGCATACATGATTATGTTTTGGTTGTGGCATGTTAAAAGGATGAATCCTCTTGATGCTTTGAGTACTTTTGCCGCCAAGGCCTCACGAGGCAATCTTGCTACCCCTTCTATTGTATGAAGGTTGTTATATTTGCACATATAATACAAGGTGATAAGGCGGTGATAACACAATCCTTGGAGATTTGATAGCCCTATACCCTGATCATGTTGATATTTGTGCAATTTCTGTCATTGCTGACAATCGGTCGTCGACAACTCGATTGATGGGCTGAATCTTTAGATTGTCATATCGTTTTCCTTCAGACTCATGCGACGTTGTTAGGTCTTTGAATCACAATCTTTGTTTAAGGTGTGCTGGAGTAGTCTTTGTGGTAGACTCCATTTTCACCGGGGACATTTTCTAGTTATGCCAATTTGTGGTGCAAAGGAATTAAGGCACAACTTGCACTGCACATGATTCAAGAATAGGGGGTCCCACACCAGAACGGCCTTCTGTGCATTGCACTCCAATTTTATGGGTTCTCGAGAATGAGGGGTTCTCTCTCTAGAACGGCCCCTCGTTTCCTGCCTGATACGCCAAGGAAGATCATGACTCGATCTCAAGCGAATGCGAAGTCAGAAACTCAACTTTTAACTAACCTAGCTGCTGATTTTGCAGAAACATTATACTTGAACATCCATGAAATTGATCCTTCTGACCACGATAGAGAGAGGCCGGTTCATTTGATTACTTGGAGAACCGATCCGATCAACCCATTAGCTCACCATCGAATCTCAAGCGAAGGTTGATTGTTCGTTTGGAAGGCGGGTTTTTCCACGTGTTCTTTTATTTTTATTTTTATTTGTTTTATTTACGTAGTTATTATTTTACTATTTGCATGGAGTGCATTGAGGGAGGGGGGGCATTTGGGGCCGTTGGATCGTCAAATCCAACGATTGGGCAATCCCTTTGAAGATGAAGGTTGTCCTCTCTCTCTCTCTCTCTCTCTCGGAATTTTATATAAGGGTTGTAACTGGTACTCTGAAAACGAGTGGTTAATATTTATGGAATTTTGGTTGAAGTCTTCTTCATCATTCAAAACCAGAGATTGCCGTTCACTCGGGGACTTTGTCAGCGTTAGGGCTCAGATTATCTTCGATTTGTAAGTTAGTCGAGCACTCTTATTACCAAATCTCTCATCCATTCTCAATCGAGTTTGGAAGTCCCTGAGGATTGGAAACTTATTTACACCCGAATTGGAGTATCCGACCGTATGGTGGATCATTAATCTTACAACTACCCTCTTAGTAGTTGATAGGCCAGTTCGTTCATCATTCATTCAGGTCACCATTCTTCATCTTTGTCATTCGCGATCGTTAGTAAGTCTCTATCTCTCTCTCTTTTGTTGAACGGAGATAATCTGTAAAACCTAAAATGTTATCATATAAATCACATATAATTGTATGGTATGTTACACCTGAACAATGTCATGTTAAAAAAAAAAAGTTTTAAGGAAATTTTAAGCACGTTTTCTACGAAGTTTTATACAGGAAGTTTACACGTTTTGAGTCCTTTTTAAAGATGTACAATATTTTCAAATAATTTTCTTATAAAGTTTTAAGTAAAGTTAAGTTAGTAACGGCCGAATTACGGGTCGTTACATAATCTATATACTGCTAGGGTGTTCTTGGCTCGCACTGAGAGCAACGACTTTGTGCGTGTAGTTTATTTGCATATATTTTGCCTCCGTCTTCAAGCATATCACTGCCTCTCCCATTTCAAGGGTTCTCGGGAACCGGGGGGGGGGGGGGGGGGGGTGGTGTCCTTGCCCCAAAACGGCCTCTCATTTCTTACCTTCTCATTTTAGACGGTGGTCGAAAACAGTGGTCTCTGTCCCCAATTAGGGCCCCGTTCTCAAGCGTAATGTTTAAGAACTGGGGGGGGGGGGAGAATGAGGCCCCAATCCAGGGCAGGGACCCCTCGTTCTCAGCCCTAATTTTTAGAACGGGGAGTCGTTTCCCCACAATAAGGGGTCGATCCCTGTCAGTAAATAAAAAATCGGCCCCCTGTTCAGCCCCCCCCACCCCCCCATCTTTCGAAAAAATCAATTTTTTTTAGGCCCCTCCGTAATTCCAATCCAAAATCCGACCATTTCACGCTCCCACTGTTTTGATTTCTCCATCTCTAATTGTTTCCTTCAAATATCAAATCCCATAAATTCGAGCCTAAATCGTTTAAAACACTCGCAAATGTCTCCCAAATTGACGATTAAATGAAAGACTACCCCGTCATAAGAAGGTCCGAAAAACCAAGCACCGTTGTCATAAGGTGCTCCAGCTCAAGCGCGACGACTGCCAATTGGATATGTTTCTATTAAATTTTGAAATCAGTTGTGTCAAGAGCCATTTGAGCATCTTATGTCAAACCGCTCTGTTATTCATTCCAAAATAGTCAACTTTAGAGGTTGGGAGTCATTAGAGATCACAGAGATGTTCGACAAAATTACTTTACATGGAATGTACGTATTGAGAGGCGATAGCTGCAATAGAATTGTTCACTTATTTTATCCGAAATTGACCTTTACCAGGAGGGTAGGATGTTTGAAGATGGACATCCTTGGTGCAGAGATTGTTATACCTTCAGAGACGGTTAATGAATTGCTCGGGTTTGTCGGAGAAAAGATTGAGGTGGAAAGATACTATCATGCTTCTCGAGATTGTGATTTTTTCAAATCGGCCAAGGGACTATAGTTCCTTATAGAAATTCATCGCAATTCCAACATCGCAAGGTTTGTGAAGCCAAGATCTAGGGATTTGAACGTCAGAGCTCAGGTTATTCATAATCTAATAACTCACACCATTATACCTTGAGATGGGCATAGAGATCTCGTGAACTGCATGGATCTCTATGTAATGGAGAAGCTTTACAACAGGAAGATGTTCGACCCTGGCTTCATGATTTTAGGTCACATGCATGAGATTGGTTGAACATGCAACAAGAATATGTTGTATGCGTTGATTCAGAAGATTGTCGAGCGAGCTCGGATTCAACTACCGATTAAAGAGCAGATGAGAGTATATAGATCTGGCGATGTATTTATTAGGCTTCATTTGATTCAGATAGTCCTAGTTGAAATCGATAGGTCTTTGGTGTTCAAGGGAGATCAGGGGGCCTCCACCTCAGTAGATGTTCCTATGGAGGAGGCCACCACGCAGCTGTTGTCCCCCTACACGGCTAGTAGGTGGGATAGGATAGAGCAGAGACTTGAGTTCATCGTATGCAGAGTTGCGGAGCTCACCGTGACATAGAGAGAACTAACTGAGTCCCACAAAGAGCTGAGAGAAACCCTCATGAATTAGGTGGAGCGAGATGACGACGATGTCCCACTGTAGTTTAATTTATGTTTTTTATTTCATTTTATGTAATTTATTTTCTGTTTGTAACTTTTCGTTTGATTTGTAAATTTAGTTTATTTTTGTACTTTGGTTTATGGTTGTACTTTAGTTTATCTGGATTTGGCTTTGGGTTATACAATTATAATTGTAATTTGCAGGAATTATTTAAAACTATCTATGAGGGAGTAATAAAACAAATAAAATTTTGCCCAAATTTACAATTTTATCTCATTATAATAAATAGATAAATTACATGTTATAATAAATACATAAATTACATCCCGATTAGTCATAACATTCTGCCTCGGCCGTGTATAGAAGATTTCTTTACATAAATGAAAAATTATATTAGAAAATAATTAAAGTGTATTTATAAGCGAAATGTGTTGAAATGTACATGTGTTACTTCAAAAGTGTGGAAACCCATAAATATGTCTTGCAAAGCAAAAGCAGAAGTAGAAGCGGCACCTGAAGTGATCCCCCTATCAGGACAAGTGCGACTATTATGCCCTTGACGTCGACATATACCACACGACATCGTTGAGCTCTTCCTAGTAATTGTCATACTTGGTAGCTCATCGACATCTCACACTCTTTTCATTTTCGGCCTACCATGTTGGCGCTTCCTTATAGGCAGAATGAATTGCTTCATATTTTCTACATACGGCCACATGTGTTGGTCACTAAGTGGATGAATGAAGTGTGAGTACATCTGCAGATAAGTTCTCTAGTGATAGTATTAATGAACGTAATTTTCCAGTGCTAGTCTCATGAAATGAATGCAGGAAATAGAATGGATACATGAGATTCCAGTAAGCTCTCACTTATAACAGTTGCACGTACATGTATTCATGTCGACAATATATTGTTCGTTGTCGTTGCTGACCTCAAATCGTGCAGCTCCCGCAAACATAGCACTCCAATTTCGTGCTTCATGTTCTAGCTTCACAAGTTTTTCTCTTCTCTAAGGACATAAGACGTCTGTTGATGAGGCCAACTTCTCATATTTTTTTACAATCCTAGTCATCAAGCACTTTCGAATCATTTCGCATATTGTCAGAATTGGCTTGTCCATAACAAGTAATATAACTGCATTGAATAACTCACATACATTATTCAATCCCAGTTCACATTCGGGGATCGAAGAAAATTGCATGACAAGCCCAATATCTAGGGTTTGTATCTCGAAAATATGTGTGGGCATTCGATTAATCTAATGTAGGTTTCTCATTTCTCTCTCGAAAAGAAAAATTGTGGTTGCTTTGGCCGCATTTCACATTTCCATCTCTATATACTTTGCTCCGAAATTGATTTTTGAAATTTGCGTACATATGCCGGAGGCAGTAGCAATGTTTGGCTAACGATAATTCATGTTGCACAGTAGGCAACGACAGAACAACAGAGTCAACATAAAACAATAATACCACAACGCCTCAATATTTGAAATAACAATCGAAAATGCATAAGGGCATTCTCGACAGTAAGCTCTCTTTCTCTCGATTTTCACCCGAGAAGGTTTGGGATTTTTAGGTTTCATCGATATGTGATTTCTGGTCGATTGTTTTGTGTTTTTGGCTGGAATTGACCGGAATGGAAGTGAGGAATGTGTTGGAAACGAATGTTGGTCGAAAAACAAGTTGGAAAATTATTTTTGGTGCTCGACCGTCGTCGACCGAGTGGACTCGGTCAATGGACGAGTTGACTCAGCATTGGACCGAGTCGACTCAGCATTGGGCCGAGTCGACTCAGGCACTGGGCTGAGTCGACTCGGGCCTAAGACCGAGTTGGACCTAGGTTGAGTCATGTCCAGCCTGAACCGGGTCAACCGGATTCAAACTAGGCCGAGCCCAGACTCAACGGCTCTCCTGGGCTAGATCCGACCCGGACCCAGTTGGGTCCTGTCAGGTCCGATCCGAACCCAACTAGGTTGGGTTTGACCGGGCTAGATGGATTTGGGTCGGGCCAAACCGGTTCCGACCCGACATAGACCGATCTAACCCAAACACGTCCTATCCGAACCAGACCCAAACCGAATCGGACCGAACCGATCAATCAAAGTCAACATTTGACTTTTGAATGTTGACTTTGACTGTTGACCTTTGACTTTTTTACCAAAAGTAAACTTGAGCTGTTTGGCCCCGTTTTTGCCCGGCTCCTAGTTTAAATTGTTTTTAACCCTTATTGGATATTAACGAGGTTTCCTTTCTTGTTTTGACTTCCAGATTCAGTGGATTTTGCAAACCTTGAGACGATTCCCGAGGAGACACGGACCATTGAAGTTAGGAGGACTCGCCTCGATGGTATGGGTTGTTATACTTTCTATGATATACCCACATAACATGCATATATATTATTTTGGTGGATTACCACCGATATTAATGTCGGTTGTTTTAAAAAGATGAGCATATTGCATTAGATAGGCATATATACTTTTGACTTGATTTGACTGCTTACTGCCATGTTTTCTTGCCTTATCGACGAGTTTGATGTGAGATTGATCATTATACATTGTTGTTGGGTTTTTATTTGTGGACTGGTTTTCTGATGCATTGCATAGTTTTCTGTATTGCCATTTGGAGTTGATTCTAGAAGCAAGCATTTGGCATTCTTGGCCAGGCCCGCACGTTGAGAGTATCAGGGGATTCTGACCAGATGCACCTGTGTTTGAGGGTTGCCATGGTACTCCCCACACTTGTTTGAATAGGGCTCCGGGTTGAGTTGTTGTTGATTCCCTCCAGGTTGAGTCCCTTTTGTTAAACTCCTTGCATGTGGAGTTGTGGGCTCGGAGCTTTGGCTAGCCCTGGGCTCTGAGCTATGCTAGCCCTGTTACCCAACTTGATCAGTGTCTGTTCCTTGTTAACTCCGGTATGATAAGTCCCTTGTGCGGTGTTCCCGAGGGCCCTGGGTAGAGTGATCGTTAATTCCCTTCTGGTGAGCTACCGTGTAATCCACGAGGCCTAGGGTATGCCGACCGTGATCTCCCTGGTGGTTGACTATATCTCTTCTCCCTATGAGATCTTGCCTAATGTTATAGCGGCATTTCTGTGTGGTGTGTTTCGAAGGATACTTGCATGATCTCTTTTTTCATTGTACACTTGACTATGTAGTATGGTATGGATGATGAGGGCATAGTTTATATACACTTACTTTATTTTAAAAGTTAGCTCGATCGATCTATCTAAAAATGAGAAGAGATTTAGTAATATGGAATTGGTTTTAAGATTTGATACTCATTCATTGATTTTATAACTGGCATGCATTATAACATGAGTGGTAGGTATAACATTCCATACTGAGTTAGTCATTCACCTCAACGACTCCCCCTCCACAGGTAAAGGAAGGAGGAAGCAGAAGTGAATTGGATCGACACCAAACGTTTAGAAGTTATGTTTATTTCTATTTCGATATTTCGTGAAATGTAAAAACATATTTTGGTTATTGCTACATACTTGGGTCTGTAACTATTTTTAATTTTTCAGTACTTCTATTATTGCTCATTTTCTCATATTTGTTACATTGAGGAGTCTTGGATCATTGCAAAAACTTCCTTCCCGAGGTTGAACATTTAGCCTGGAGTTTCTGTCCGGCCCTCTCCAGGGTCGTGATACCTTTTTTCGATCTGAAACAAATGTCTATCCATATTCCGATTCAATATTTAGGTCTTCCTTCAAAAATTTCAAAAACCACGTCCATGAGTCTGTACACTCTGATTCCACATTGGCAACAGCAATGAGATATATTCCTTCGTTGCCGTCAATATTGAGGGCTGTCAGTAATTGACCAGGACACGAACCCTTTAGATGACAACCTTCCAAATAGATAATAGGTTAACCACACTGCAGCAAAACTGCATAGCAAGCAGTCATATACATATACATTCTTTTGAATACACATGATTCATTATCGACAGAGCCTACCAAGCGAGTCTGTAGGCCCAATGTGCTTCCTGGATTTGATCTACATATTTTTTCTTTCTACGACCATAATAACTTGTATTGTTCGTCGTCCTTCCCTTCATTAAGTTTTCGAGCTTCGCTTTTTGCTCTTCTGGCAAGACTTGATGTAATGTTGACATTCAAATCATTTTTCACTGTCCCGATAATGGAAGAAATTTTTCACGTAGGTTGACTTTTGAAGCTATCTCAATAATGATTTACCACCCATTTTGTAGTAGGGTGTCGATTCTCAATTTTTCTTGAACAGTACCGAGAATCGTTGAAACTTTTTATTTGAAAAGTAAGCAAATTTTGCATCTTCGAACCATACAGTCGCCAATCACATCCGTCTTCACACACTATCATCAGTAGCTGAGATTCACTTTTAATGAGTTTGATCTCATAACTATTATTCAAAGCCTATTCTACTATTTTTTTTCTCTAATTACCTTTAAAGAACTATATTTTTTTCCCATATAAAATTCCATCAAAATTTCTTCCATAACCGGTATGCTTTCCACCTTATCATTCTTCGAGTCGGCCGGTGTTTGAAGCTCATCGTCTAGAGTTTTCGATGTCGATTGTACCTTTATTTCTTCATTATCTTCTAGAAGATTGAATGCCCAAAGATCACCATATATGGACGTGGAGTACGAATACTACTCTATATCGGCATCACAAGTTGTTGTCTCGTCTAAATAAACCGATTTACTCGAATCAGAATCAATCGACATCGCTAATATAGAAAAAAGTGCTGGAGAGTAGAGCAAATAGTGTAGAGTATAAGTTTTAGGGTTTTCGCGAACCAGGAGTGAGAATGGAAGGCCGTTTTCTTATATATTGTCGGAGATCAGCCCCCCATTCTCAAAACTAGGTCACAGAACAGGGGGTCCCCGTCTTGAAACGACCCCCTATTCTTAAACATTACGCTTGAGAATGGAGCACCGATCCGGGGAGGGGACCACTGTTCCTGTAACGCCCCGAACCCACCCAAGCTCGGTCCGTCACATTCCAAACCAATCCCGTGTTTAAAACGATGTTTAAAATGATTTTTGTAAATTTTTTGACTCGGTTTTTGGGTTTTTCGAACACTCGATTTTTGTTGGAAAACGTGCCAAAATATGCTTAAAATATGTCGGAAAAACTTGGGTTAAAACAAAGTAGAAATAGTATTTTTTTCAAAAAAATTTTTTTAAACCTGCTGGGCGCGCGCGCAGGGCACCGCACGCGCTGGGCGTCATGCGCGCCCGGGCAGCGCGCCGCGCGCGCGCTGGGCGCGCCCTGTGCGTGCCCAACCGCGATCGCTCATGATTTTGGCCCGATCGATCGGACCCGCTCGGGCTAATTTCACCAAAATTGACCCCAGACGCGATCGATCGTGACCCATGCCCGATCGATCGGGCCGGCTAGGGTATTTTCGGCCAAAAACGTCCCAAAACACCCCGTTTTGACTTTTCTTGACTTTCTCGACCTTTGTACACTTTTCTACGAGCCCGACCTCTCCAAAAATCCCGAAATTTTTACCATTCACTCCTGACACATAAATCTTCAAATCCCGTAAATTTTGTGGAAAACCAACGTCAAACGGATAATTAAAAAAATAACAAACATAACCCGACGTTAATTGTTTTAAAACCAAAACGGGCGGAGTAACGCCTAAATTTCTTTAAACCGAAACCTGAAACCAAAACACGAAAATATATGTTTTCAACTTCCCAAATACGACAACCATTAAACACAATACCCCCAACTCAAAAACCTTAAAATTCATTACGAAAACATTTGCAAATATCCAATTTATCTAAGTTGTTTTAAACAAACATCCTTACAAAACTCTTACCAAACTATCTACAACATTCCCACCAAAATACCCGAAGAAAGATAGTGGTCCAGACGCCCCGACAATAGCCTGCACCGGCACACTCCGTACTCCTCCGACTGCGGCCTAATCCTGGGATGTCTCATCTACCTCACCTGAAAAAATGCCCATCACCTACACCATAGAACACGCACACACACACACACGTAAGCTTATGCTTAGCAAGTAGGGGATGCAAATGCCATAGCACAATGCAATCAACCTAACACATGCAGTTTCTACAACTCAGTTGTGCTTATTTGCTGTTCGTTGCTGTTCATTACTTTAATTGTTTCATAAGCCGTGTGATTTGAGTAGGCACACATCCCATCACCGTCTAGGACAACCAAACTCAAAATCACCAGAGTAAGACCAGACAGCTCTCATCCCATAACCGTCTTGGACGGCCATACATAATCTTCCTCGTCGATCGTAGAACTCCTATAACCATCTAGGAAATTCATACTCACGACATTTACGTATTTTAACCAATCATCCGTCATAGAGTTCCCTTCGGGGTGCTACTGCCAGCACCGTATCCCGACAAGGCACACTATTCCGGATCTCATTGCTCATAGAGTTCCCTTCGGGGTGCTACTGCCAGCACCGTATCCCGACAAGGCACACTATTTACCCTTCGGGGTGCTACTGCTAGCACCGTATCCCGACAAGGCACGTTATTTACCCTTCGGGGTGCTACTGCCAGCACCGTATCCTGACAAGGCACGTTATTTATCTGATTACGTTTACGCTTACAACCAAACCATGCAAAACAACTCGTAGTTTCGTTTAACTGAAAACCATGATGCATGTCAACGATTATGCAATCAAACACAACACGAGATAAATAACCCTACCGTTCTATGGTGTAGGCCCGAAGGCGAAGGAATAGTTACCACTACTTACCTGGTTGCTCGATACTTTCTCGTTCACTTCGTCCAACTAAATCACATGCTCGATTATCTAACAAATAATGAAAACTTAATTAGTAACAAACTAAGGGATTCTAAAACTTAACTAAAGTAAACTAACCCTCACTTGTTAACCTAAAACTAACCAAGACACAAAAAATCTCACACTTACATACATAAACTCGATTTTTACCCAAAATTAACCGTCAAATTTTAGACGGTCATAACTTTCTCATTTTTCAACGGATTTCGACGTGCCACCCCAATTCGGAAACCTCTACACGTCTACTATCCATTGAGCCACTCAAATTAACCAAACAAACCACTTAGCCAACCCGAAATTGCAGCCAACAGAATCGAACCATTAAGTTTCCAAAATCGGTTTTTGTGTAACTTCTATCCAATCCTTAATTTAATCACTCAAACAACTTAAATCATCCATTCAACAACTAAACCAACCAATTTGGAGAGAAAACAAGAATTAAACTCAAATTTTCGGATTCCATGGTTAGGGTTTTCCAAACCCTAACCAAACTCTTCCAAAACACCATCAAACTACTAAAAATCAACCCTAATCGTAATAAACCAAAAACCCACTTAATTTTACCTTAAAAACCCTTGAAATGACTTGATGGAATGAAGCTTGGAAGAGCTTCAATGGCAGCCCTTGGCGTGAGAGAGAGAGGGAAGGAAGAAGGAGGTTTAATGAAAAATCCCTCCACTTTAAATTTTTATAAAAACCATTTCCTCTATTTTCTTTTTCCTCCACATAATTCTTTAAAATTTCAATTTAACTGTCCACTAATCTCCTTTGACTTCCAACGTGAATGAAGTCTTCCCTCTCCATTTTCCTTCATTTAATTTCATTAGCTTTCCTTTACACATTTCCTATTGGTCCTTGTGTTCATTGACTTTTCAAAGTGTTTGGTTTGAAATTTTCAACTTCTCCATTCACTTTAATTCCAACGTGAACCACTCTTTTAATCCCTTATTTTACATTCAATTTTATCACAAACTCTTCTTTTCTATTGGCTGTTAGCTACTTTTGACTTTCAACTCACTTTATGTTGAATTGTCAAACCCTTTTTGTTTTCTCTCCTCATTCATTACACTTCAATGAATAACATCAACTTGTATAATTCAAATCTCTACTTAGCATAATCTAGGCTACACACGTAATAGGAAATTTCCGGGTGTTACAGTTCCCAACCGCCGTCTAAAATGGAGAAGCTGGAAAAGGGAGGCCGTTCCGGGGCGGAGACCTCCCATTCCCGAGAACCCATGAAATGGTAGAGACATGGAACGAGGGCCTGTTTCGAGGAGGGGACCCCCCATTCTCGAGCACCCCAAAAATTTGGGTGCAAGGAACGAGGGGCTGTTCTGGGGTAGGGACCCGTCATTTTCGAATCACGTGCAGTGCATGTTGAACGGGGTCTCCACCTCCACATCGACCCCCCCGATCCAATATATCCAGTGCCACGTAAGCACTAGACAGAACGTGGGGCCATTCAATGTAGATCGGCCCCCCGTTCTCGGTGTAAATTGAAAATGAGGTGTGATCAGCCCCCGCCAGAGGCTGATTTCTTACATTTTGGATAGTTTAATGTTTTTGTTTTTATTATTTTTAGTTTAGATGGTGTTTTAAATTAATCTCATACTTTGGTGTTCAAATTGGTAATTACTCAATTAAAATTATAAGTCTAAGTTATAACTGGAAAGGAAAACAAAGACCGAACGATTTTGCACATCAAGCACGCTTTACTAACCAACAACGTAAACAATACAATTTTAAGCGTAGAAATACACACTACACATTATTGATAAAAATGTGTACGTCGAAGAAACAACAAAATTATCATTTAAGAAAAAACACACAACGCATTATATTTTAGGATTTCAAATCACATCGAGAGGCTCGGCACCAAGTATGTCCATGATTGGTTGAGCTTTGCACATTGCCTCCAATGGAAGTAACTTGGGCATAGTGGCACCTCTACCTTCACTCATATCAATCTCTTCCTCCTCCTTTCTCTCCCAATCCAAGCATTGAATCAATGATGCTAGCACCAACCCTACCACTCACTGGGCCATACCTAAGCCTGGGCAAGCCCATCTACCCAACCCGAATAGCATGAGTTGATAAGCCAATGTCATCTCCTTCTGACCTTGATATCTTTTCGGCTTGAATTTTGTGGGTTCGTCCCAAAGGTTTGGGTCCCTATGTATGGCCCAAGCATTCACCAATAAAATTGTGTCACATTCCAAGTTGTAGCCCCCAAGGGTAAAGTCGGCAGCGGAGTAATGTGGGACTAGCATAGGTGCGGATGGGTTTAATCTTAGGGTCTCTAAAATTACTCCTCGGAGAAAGGGCTATCTTGACATGTCGGCTTCCTCGACCAACCGGTGTTCTCCTATTTGAGAATCCAACTCCGCCTTTGCTTTTGGTAAAACCTTAGGATTATTCAACAAATGAGTCATTGCCCACTCCAAAGTCACTACCGTTATGTCGGTTCCCGCGAGAATCAATATCTGACAAAATTTTTAGACTTCAATTATGAAATAAAAAATGGTATACCCAAAATTTAAATTTTACTAAATGAATAAAATCTTTAGTACCGATTGTGATAAGAGAAAAATGTTTTTAAAAAAATCATGGTTTAAAAAGTTTAAATATGTTTAAGAAAAGGGTTTGTTTTAAAAAAAACCTTAAAGTTTAGGTTTTAAAAAAAAAAAACTTAAAAATTACTATTCATCGTAAAAAACCTCCGAGTTTCAAAAATAGGCAAAATAAACCTTCCTCTCTAAACCGGCAAAACCCGTGACTTTTGTCACGGGTTTTGGAATTTTCTGTGGAGGCCGGTGATAACTCTAAAATTAGAGTTATTTTATACTATTTTTAATTGATAGAACTTATATGATTTGAGTGAATGCAAAAAGAAATTAATAGAATTTACTATAATTACTGCTTGATGCTGCAGTATCAAGAGATTTGGTGAATTTAATTTTTTTAATATATATTCTCTAATAAAAGCATAATTTTATCACTAATTCAAATTTTGTATTTGAATGCAGATTTATTAGCAAAAAAATACAAAAGTAAAGATTGGTGCTTTAATAGAGAAGCAAATTAAAAGGGATGAAGATTATGGAAATATCGAGGAGAAAGAAAATAAATCAATAATGGAGATTATTTTACTAAAAAAAAGGATGGAAATCAAGGAAGAAATCTTGGCTGAAGAATTTGTTGCTTTGAATACGGAGAGAGAGAAAGGGATATTAGTTGGCTGCGGATTTATGGAGAGAAAGCTGGCTAAAATCAAAATCGGTTGACAATAGAAAACGGTCGACATACAAAATCGGTTGACAAGCAGCGTGGACGATAGAGAAAATGGACAAAAAACAGAAAGCGTGGACGATAGAAAAAATGGACGATAGAAAGAGTGGACGACAGAGAAAATTAACAAAAAACAGAAAGAGTGGACAACTGGTACAACATGGAGAAGTGGCAGAAACTAAAAGAATAAAAAGTCACTAAAAGACAAAAAAACGTGGATGATTGGAAAGCTGGAAAAAATAGAAAGCGTGGACAATGGAAAGCGTGGACTTGGCTTGGAAAAACAGAAAGACAAAAAGTCACTAAAAGACAAAAAAGCGTGGATGACTAGAAAGCTGGGAAAAATAGACAGTGTGGACGATTGAGCAGCGTGGACTACTGAACAGAATGGATTACTAGCATAATGGATGAATGACAAGAATGGATGACTGGGAAGAGTGGACGAAAAATAGAAAGCAAATCAAGAAGATTCTATCATGATAATAAGCCGTTAATCAAGGAAATTTCGGAGGAGAGAGAACGATAAAAGAGGGATTTAATTCCCTCAAGGAAAAAGGGTTTATATACACATCTTTTACTCTACTGAAAGAGGAGTTCGGGGGTCTACGGCTGGAAACAGAGACTTCAAATTCTTCTTCTTCTTTTTCTTCTTCTATTTATTATTTTTTTTAATTTAATTTTATTATGATTTTAGGCTAGTTTTTCTTTATCTTGGTTAGGAGAGAAAATACTCTTTTCATGTTTTTACTTTGATATATGAATGCTTAGTATTTTTCACTAAACAATTGCTCATGGTTTTTATTGCGTAAATTAAATTGTGTCGATAGGCAGATTTAAATTCACATGTTCCTATTGTATCGATAGGTAAATAGGAATTTAAGATGCGTGAGTAATTAAATAAATTAAAATTGTTGCAAAGTAGCTAACGTTAATTTATTTGGCGTTAAGAATAGGTTTACAAGAAAATTCGAATTAAGTTTTTTTGTCTTTTCAAAATCGAAAAGAAAATTCTGAAATGAATGTATCTAGGCAATTCGATGGAACCCTAGAAATATATGAATTCTTGCTATTCTGTGACTAATACTGTAGCATTGCTAATGCATTTTTGCTTGAAACAATCTTTCGTGATATTCCTTGTCTAATTCAATTTATATTGACAGATAGTTTGATGTTTCATGTTTATATTATATCGACGGGTAAATATAAATGTTAAGATGCACGAATGATTAATTGGATTAATATGTTGTAAAGTAGTTAACGTTAATTCAATTGGCATTAAGAATAAGGTTTATAGAAATTCTGTAACACCCGAGAATTTATTTAAGTTATGGATCTTAGGATTTATCTAAGTTAGAAAGGAAAATTAGAGAGAAATAAAAGGATAAGGTGGTTGGTTAATAAAATAGTTGTTTTAATTAAATTAAAAGAAAAGTGAATAAATTCGGTGGAAATAAATTATTTCTTAATGTAGATTCGGGTGTGCGCAATGAAATTAAGCAGTGGGTTATAAATTAAGAACGAAATTTAACGCAAATTGAAATGGTCGAAAACACGGGAGGGCGAAACGGTAATGATGTTTATTAATGTTTTAATAGAAATTATTATTGATTATTATTATTATTATTATTAATAAAATAAAATAACAGAATGGCATTCGCCATTCTGTTCGAGCTCGATGCTGAGAGGAGCAGGGGAGACGGAGATGAGGGAGGAGCGATGATCGGCCGAGCAACCACCGGCTGTTTTCGGCGCTCTCCGGCCAGACGACGGCGACGTGTGATTTCTGGCCAGTCTCCGCGCACAAACCGAACGGTAAGCCCTATTCTTGCCCTGTTTTTGGTTCTGTCGTGGCCGACGATGACGAGCCCGATTTGGCTCCAATCATCGGCCGTTTTTGGGTTGTTTTGGCTCGGGATTGCCGGACATTAGGCCTGCTTTAGTTGCCTGGCCGTGAGGAGCCCAATTTAGGCGAAATTCAAAAAGCCCGATTTTGGCATTTCGGGTTTTCTGTGTGTAGCCTCTGAATTTCGGTTAGTTTATGTTAATTAGGCATGAGGGGGATAGATTCGTAAGGAATTGGATGAGAATTGATGAAAAATTAAAAAAAGGGGAAATTTCTGGTTAAGGGGCAGTTCGGGTTTTTGCCATTTTGACCTAGCTACGGTCGTTCGTTTTAAAATTCCTTTTGGCATGTTAAAATAGACTATTAGAGGAGTACGTGGCCGCTGAAATTGTTTGATTCCGATATTCGACGCAAAAGTTATGCACATTGGAAGTTTTGGGTCAGTTTTTACCGAACCCAAATTAGTGGCCCGTTTAATTAGGTTTTAGTTGAATTATGCTAGGGATAGTAGTTTGAGAGTAAGTGGGTGAATGTTAGCTTGATTTAATAAAGTGTGAATATTTGTTGTAGGTAGAGCCGTAGGTGGACAGGTAACCGAGTATCCTCAGCGAGCTAGGACGACAGGTAAGTAGTAGTGTGGGTGTAATGCTTGAGAGTCGCCCAGAAGGGCCTATATCACAGTTGGTTGCATGTTGTGAGTCTTAAACACATTTTGAGTAGTCTAAATGAGAGGTGCTCCACGAATTCCGAGTGGGACTCGGGCCGGAGGTGGTGTGCTCCGCGAATTCCGAGTGGGACTCGGGCCGGAGGTGGTGTGCTCCGTGAATTCCGAGTGGGACTTGGGCCGGAGGTGATGTACTCCGCGAATTCCGAGTGGAACTCGGGCCGGAGGTGGTGTGCTCTGCGAATTCCGAGTGGGACTCGAGCCGGAGGTAATGTACTCTGCAAATTCCGAGTGGGACTCGGGCTGGGGGAGAGGTGCTCCGCGAATTCCGAGTGGGACTCGGGCCGGGGGTAAGGTGCTTCACGAATTCCGAGTGGGACTCGGGCCGGAGGTGATGTGCTCGGCGAATTCCGAGTGGGACTCGGGCTGGAGGTGATGTGCTCTGCGAATTCCGAGTGGGACTCGGGCCGGAGGTGATGTGCTCCGCGAATTCCGAGTGAGACTCGGGCCGGAGGAGGTAAGCAAGTTAATGGTCGTAGATGTGTATGTGATGGGACAGTCGTACGTATGTGGTGAGCCTGGTGAGGGTTGTGGGACAGTCGTACATATGTGGGGGTAAGTTGTGAGTAGGCAGTGAGCTTTGTGAGGGTTGTGGGACGGTTGTATGTAGGCAGTGAGCCTGGTGAGGGTTGTGGGACAGTCGTACGTATGTGGGGGTAAGTTGTGAGTAGGCAGTGAGCTTTGTGAGGGTTGTGGGACGGTTGTATGTAGGCAGTGAGCCTGGTGAGGGTTGTGGGACAGTCGTACGTATGTGGGGGTAAGTTGTGAGTAGGCAGTGAGCTTTGTGAGGGTTGTGGGACGGTTGTATGTAGGCAGTGAGCCTGGTGAGGGTTGTGGGACAGTCGTACGTATGTGGGGGTAAGTTGTGAGTAGGCAGTGAGCTTTGTGAGGGTTGTGGGACGGTTGTATGTAGGCAGTGAGCCTGGTGAGGGTTGTGGGACAGTCGTACGTATATGGTGGGCCTTGTGAGGGATGTGAGATAGTTGTACGTGGGTAGTGAGCCTTGTTGGGATTGTGGAACGGCTGTATGTAGGTGGTGAGTCTGGTGGGTTTGTGGGTAAGTTGTGTGTAGGCAGTTAGCTTTGTGAGGGCTGTGGGAGTAGGTAGTGAGCCTTGTGAGGGTTGTGGAACGATTGTATGTAAGTGGCGAGTCTGGTGGGGTTGTGGGTAAGTTGTGCGTAGGTGGTGAGTCAGTCGTGCGGAGGTTGTAAGTTTGGTGAGATTGTGGATCATGGTATGTAAGTTTTGAGTTTTGCGTACGTGGTGGGTCGTAAGTCCAGATGTGGACGAGAAGCTACTAATAGTTGGTCTTAGTGTGTAGGATGTGAGTTTTGCGTGTGATGTGGTCACAGGTACGTATGTGTATGTGTAGTCATTGTTAGTTGTACGTTTGTGAGTCTTGCATACGTGGAGGGTTGAGAGTACGAATGTGGACAAGAAGTTGTCGTTAGTTGGGCATGTTGTGTAGGTTGTGAGTCCTGTGTAGGTTGTGGGATAGTTTTGTATAGGTTGTGAATCTTGTGTAGGACATGGGCTAGTTGTGTGTATGTATGAGTCTTGAGTAGGTTATGGGTTAATGATAAATATGTTACGAGTCTCGTACTGGTTGTCGGTTAGTGGCACGAATATTATGAGCCCCGTGTAGACGGCTGGTGAGTTGTACGTCAGTTGTGAGTTTTGTGCATGTTGTGGGTTGTAGGCACGTTTGTGATGCGATGCGTATGTGGAGTCATAATTAGTTGATGTGATGCGGTGAGGTGATGACAACGTGTGTTGAGACTTGCATGTGTTAGGATTGCATAGCCAGTTTTCGTGCTTCACGTTTATTTTCCAGCACTTTACTTGCTAAGCTTTGAGCTTATGGTGTGTTCTGTGGTGTAGGTACTGCTGAGCCGGTGGGTGTGTACCGAGAATCTGACTAGGAGTAGGTGGCAGTTGGTGGCGTGCGACCAGGGCCCCGGTTGATGACAGTGTTAGGGCGACCCGACCCAGGAAGAGCCGTAGCGTGGTGTTGATGGGGAGTAGGACCTTTTGTCATTTTGTGGGGGTATTTATATTTGTTGTATATAGTCATAGTTAAGGGTGATATGTCACCCTATACTGTGGACTTTCTTCATCTTTGTCGATAGCATCCTCATTCTATTATGATGTAAGTTTGGAGATTTCGTAGACTGGATTGTTGGGTAGGAGTATTCTGGTTTGGTTGAGATTTGTTGTGTTTGCAGGTACTTAGTATTTTGGGGGCGCCATTTTCAGGTATTACTCTGCCGAAATTTTCGGGGAGGATGCCGTGGTGCTTAATGGTTAGGATTAGAAAAAAATTAGTGAGTCGTTTAGCTCAGAGTAGTCCCTGTAACGATCCGGGAATAGAGGCGAGTTTCCGGGGCGTTACAAATTCAATGTTAGTTACCTTCTTTCAAAGTCGAGAGAAATTCTAAAATTGAATTTGCATAGGCAATTTGAAAGAAACCTATAAATATTTTTATTCTTGCTGTTTAAGATCAATGCTATAGCATTGTTGTAGCATCAGTAATAATTGCATGTAAAGAGGAAATCAACCCTAACCAAGGCTTTTCCCGTAATTACCTTTTTAATTCATTTTCATTTTTAATCTTATTCAATTTTGAGTAATTTTAGTTCATCATTCCTTACCATATTTTATTCTCATTATTTAATTTCAATATTTTCACCTTTATTTATAGAAATTTATAGCAAGATTAAATTGATTAAAAATATCCTCGTGGGATCGACTTTTAATTACTTTATTACTTCGTTAGTGACACGTGCACTAGCGTAAAGTGTAAAATCCACTAACAGTCGGTCGGTTCAGTGTGACAAAAGTCACGGGTTCTGGACCGGCCGGCCTCCATACCCTTATTTAAACCCCCCCCCCCCTCGTCTCCACCTCACACCAAAATCTCTCAAAACTCTCTCTATTAATTCCTTCCTTCGGTGATATTTTTCTGCGTTAAACGGCTAGGTATGAAGTTTTTATTTTTATTTTTATTTTTTTATCATTTACTTTACAAAATTTAAAATAATATGAACATTTTAATTACCCATTTTTTAATGATTTAATATTTTACTCCATGTAAGAGATTAATTTTTACTCTCAGGCGATATTACTCAGCGTTCACCTTTTAGGTATGGAGTCTTTTTTTTTTTTTTACAAAATTTATCTATTATACTGTACTTAAATGGATCTCATCTATGTAAGTGGTGTAATTGTACTGTGTAAGTGAGTTATGTTTAGGAGACTGAGTTTTGAGTGAGACCGTTTGTGATCCCTCCAGCCTTTCCTGGGAAATTACTTGGAAAGGTAATTCTGTATAGAAGATTGTCCAGTACAGTTTTTCTTGAAAATTATCCAATTCAGTACTCTCCACGTTTTAACTTTTTGTATTTTATTAATTTTGTTTTAAAATTTTTTTAGCGACGACGATAGATTTTGATTCAAGTAGATCGATTGATTTAGACGAGAGATCATCTAATGATGCAGAAATGGATTGGTGTGCGGAAGACACAACTGCATATGGTGATCTATGAGCATTCGATCATGTCTTCCGTACATTGAATAAAATAGTAAGTAAAAGCATATTGAAATATTTAATTTATTCATGCAACAATCCACAACAAAAGTATTTAATTCACAAATTTCAGCATTCTCTCCTCACAACCACTCGATATTTAGCACATAAAAGAAGAAAAACAATCATAATATTAACAATATAAATCATTGTATTGAAGACAAGAAAAATATGAAGAATCTTTTCGATAATGAGATGTTGCGCTAATCCAGTAGCAACGAGATCCAGTGTCAGCCGTCGAAGAAGGAACTCTGTTCGTGTTATGTGTTTCTGTTGTGCAAAAATGAAATTACGCAAGTGCACGTATCACAATTCAAGTAGTACAAAGATATCGATCCCACGAGGACAAAATTTAATCAATTTTAAACTATTTGTGGAACAAATATTTAATTTCAGAGAAATTAATATTCAAATATGAAAATAATGGAAACCAAACCAAATTATATGACTAGATAATTAGAAACGGCTTCGATTAGATTTCCTTTACCAATTGATTTCTTTCTACGAATATTGTAGGGAATGCTATAGTTTTATATTAAATGACTAGAATTTCCTCATGAATCAAGGCTTGGTCTATGCTCTTGATTAATTCTTTTTTATATTATTTTTCAGACTTATGAAAAATCAATACAATCTAGAATTCCACTTAAGCATTATTCTATATATCACATGAATTTAAGTAATCATTATGATAATACTTATAATTGATACTTGTAACATGCATCAATCATCCATGCAATTCAATACACGTCTCAATAACTATTTCATGGCGTCTAAAATAGCATCATAATATTTATTCATGTGGTGTGCATAAAATAAATTAATCATTAAAAACATATTGAATTGTTTAACATAAATCAAAAGCATTCCACAAGAATTCAATAGTTTAGTACTCTCTCATCGAGCCAAAAGAAAATTAGTTCATAAGAAATAAAGAAATTAAACAATCCATAGAATCATAAAAAAAATAAGAAAAATGAAGAAGAAGAATAGAGATTTGGTGGAGCCTTCTCTGTTGAAAATTCGTCCTCCCTTTGCTTTCTTCTGCGTATCCAGCACACCTTCTCTCTCTCCTCCTTGATTCTCTTTAATTTGTTTTAATTTCCTTGATTTTTGCCTTCTATTTCTCTCTCTTCTCCTTGAGCCTTTGAATTTGAATTTTCCTGCTATTCACGTATAAAATAACTCTAATTTTCACCTGTGTTTCCATCTTTTAAATCTTCCACATCATCAGTAATCTACAAATAAAAATAATTAGTGATAATTATTTGAAAAATAACCAGAAGCGATTCGGTTTGCATACTACTCCCAGATTCATAAAATGTTCTGATCTACTCTTATCTCATTTATAAATTCGAGTTCAAATGCCGAGCTGAAACAGAACTCCAAACAAAACAACAGATAACACATTGTCCATTTCAACCTCGGTGCGGATTCGCAGAGGAATGCGCAGAACCGGTCGTCGACGAGGCAAGACTGATAGCAGAGAGTAAGGACGTGCGAGAGAAGAATCGCCGAAAGGGGTGGTGTCTGCTTACATTTTTAAATGAGTTTTGAATCCTTTCCTTTTTCTTTAATACGGCCTCAATCCGCCAGTATACACTTTGTCAACCCAACTAGTTTTATCCACATGTAATTAATTTAGCTTGGTATAGATCCTTAAACTACGAAGGTTAAATACTTATGTACCGTTTAATACAGTTAGAAAATCACCTGGGCCTTGAATCGGGTGTTACCAACACACATTACCTTTTTATAACAGCGCTTGCCAACATTTGTGGATGAGCCTCCGGTTTGACTCAATAATGTTTCTAAAGCGATGAAAATAAAAGAAAATATAGCCACATTTGCTATGGATTCCCCCGAAGTCCCTCTTTATATTTTCCCACCCATCGAGTAGCCCAAAAGCGCACTCGAAATTGAAAGTGGATTGGGGAATCACAAATGTTTTTTTTTTTTAGTAGTTAATATCCCCAAACGTATCCTTTTTATTTAACAATCCTTTCCGCGGCGAACAAATATCAAATTACCGTTTTGTAATTAAGAAGCTATAGATCTCGTATAAATCCTAAATTTGAGACATAATTTCCATAAGCCTAAGGATTTTCGGAAGGAAATTTTAATTTCTAACAACACGTGTGCAAGGGGATAATTTTTACCGTTAAATGATTTTCCCTTATTTTAGTTGAATTTCTCAATATCGCTCAATTTTATGGGTATCGTATTTTAGCATCATGTTCAACATCAATTTTTTTTTATGAGATATGTAACGCCCGAGTATCTGAACACCGGTTTGTCACACCATGCCCGTACATGACTAAAATTTCAATGTATTTCTTTTTTTTTTTTTTAAACTTGCAGCAGAAATCATTTAAGTAAAATAAAGTTAAATAATGGCTATTGTACAATGCTTGAGTACTCAGTGGAATTTTGAGGAATAACGGCAGAAGGGATAAAGGATTAAATCGCAGTATACTCCTAAGTTTCAAAGTCAAACGCATCGCCTGCTGGATCAAAGTCAACCAAAAAGGGGCTGGAGAAGAAAATGGAAAACATCATCCGGTGGCAAAACGACAAAGTGTTCTCTACATCATCCGATGGATTTACACACGACATCCACCGGTCACTAAACGACAAAGACTTTCTACATCATCCGGTGGATCTACACACGGCATCCACCAGTCACTAAACGACAAGATGCACTCTACATCTTCCGATGACGTCAGCCAGATGATTTCCTTCATCCGATCGACTTTGCTCTACATCCACTGTTGACTAAACGACAAAATACACTCTACATCTTCCGATGACGTCAGCCAGATGATTTCCTTCATCCGATCGACTTTGCTCTACATCCACCAGTGACCTAACGACAAAATACACTCTACATCTCCGATGACGTCAGCCAGATGATTTTCTTAATCCGATCGACTTTGCTCTACATCCACGTTGACTAAACGACAACTCTCCACTTATATCTTCCGATAGACACTAGCTATAAACCCGACATCTATGTTAGACTTCATCTACCGACAGCGAACAAAATAACATCTTTTGATAAAACAAGTATATTAACCGATCACTAGACGACAAATTTTGTTCTATACATCCGAGGCTTCCACGAAGACATCTTCCGATAGACACAGAACAACAACTCAAACCTACGAAAAAGGATTTACTCACTTCACTGAAACCATTCAAAACGTTTCAAACCATTACATTACTAAAAATTCCAGTGAGTGCCACATTAAATCCTAACAGAATACTATTAACAGGAAATCTCAAAATCGTATTCAAAACATTGAAATCACTTCTGTAATGAAAATTCACATACTTAAATTGAAATACTGTCCAACTAAACTTTCACACCATCAGACAACAGTTAATCCGCCTCATCAGTATACCAGTTTGTGGCAGAGAAGTGCTCCTCCAACTCCATATATTCGTCAGTAAACTCAGGGAATTCACCTGCAGTTTCCTTCAACACCTACATCACAAACTAATCTATTAGCCTAATGCTAAGTAAGTAAAGCAGTAATGAGATGAATTGCTGAAGCATAATTCCTAAACATGCAATTTCTACTTTCTCATCTCAGTTGCATACACATACGTTCATAAACTGATCTGATCCCATGGTTCCCTTGGGAGTGGATCAATTCTCCCAATGTCATACATCCTTTTACTCGATTAAGGGGCGGATGAATTCCCTTAATAGCTGATCTGATCCCTTGGTTCCCTTGGGAGTGGGATCAATTCTCCCAATGTCATACATCCCTCTACTCGATTAAGGGGCGGATTAGTTCCCTTAATAGTTTGTCTGTCACAATTCAGTTCATACCTCACCATTCTTTACATGGAATTTCATTTTCGTAATCTTTCAAAAACATGATGCATGATACAAAATCATTCACAAGATGCATAACACTACTGTTTTGTGATGTAGGCCCGAAGGCACATGCATACTTTACTTACCTGGCTCTCCTAGAAATGCTCGGTTACAACTACTCCAGAAGCTCGCTCACCTAAGGTCATGACAGTTCATTAATCCAACTCTTACTAAACCCTACCAAAATCAATAATATGTTTGAGGAAATCGATTTGAAACTTTGCTACCCGTGCATTCCCATTTATCACCAAGAACCTGAACCCACCCTCAATCACAGAAACCTCGAAACCTTCACGTTGTATTCCCTCAGTAGACTAATCGCTAAAATGCAAGAAAACAAGACTTACCTAGGTTGAAGGAGAATCGGGCGAGAGAATCGCTTAGAGAGTTCTACTGCTCGAGCTGAACACCAAAAGAGGAAAACAGGGGATAGTGGCGGCTACTCTCACTAGACTTTTCCTTAAATATGTTATCCACTATGTAAAATTCTAATTACCATCATGCCCTCGCCTGATCATTTATTAACCTAATCAATAACTCTCCCCAACCCTTCTATAAAAGTTCATCATTAATGATAGATTAAATTTTTGGTTCAATGGAACCGGGTGCTACAATCTACCCTCCTTAAAAGAATTTTGTCCTCAAAATTCAGTACCCGAATAGTTCTGGATATTGGTCCATCATGTCCTGCTGGCATTCCCAAGTTGTCTCCTCAACGCTCTGGTTATGCTATAAGACTTTTACCAGTGGAACTTCTCTGTTGCGTAATACCTTTACTGCATAATCTAAGATTTCTACTGGTTTCTCCTCAAATGCAAGAGTAGGAAGGACTTCAATGTTCTGCCGTTCTATAATCTGTGAAGGATCTCTAACGCATTTCTTAAGCATGGAAACATGAAACACATTATGAACTCCCTCCAGAGAGGCTGGTAACTGAAGTTGATATGCTGACTTCCTAATTCTCTACACGATTTTGAAAGGTCCAATATATCTGGGGTTCAACTTGCCTCTTTTCCCAAATCTCACAACTCCTTTGAAAGGTGACACCTTAAGGAAAACTTTATTACCAACATCAAATTCTAATTCTCTTCGTCTTTTGTCTGCATAGCTTTTTTGCCGGCTTTGAACTGTTAAGATTCCTTGTCGGATAAGAGCAATCTTCTCCAGTGTCTGCTGCACAATATCAGGACCAATCAATTGTGCTTCTCCAACTTCATCCCAATATAACGGAGATCTGCACTTTCGTCCATATAATGCCTCGTATGGTGCCATGCCTATTGTTGCTTGAAAACTGTTATTATAAGAGAATTCAATCAATGGTATATACTTACTCCAAGAACCTTGAAATTCCAGTACACATGCACGAAGCATATCCTCAAACGTTTGGATAGTTCTCTCGGATTGTCCATCAGTTTGAGGATGAAAGGCTGTGCTAAAACTTAGCTGTGTTCCCATAGCCTTGTGCAAACTTTTCCAAAACTTAGATGTAAATCTGGAGTCTCGATCTGAAACTATGATGCTTGGAACTCCATGCAGTCTAACAACCTCGTGCACATACAATTCAGTATGTTATCTTCATTGGCAGAAAGTGAGCTGATTTGGTTAAACGATCAACTATTACCCAAATTGCATCATGACCTTTTATTGTTCTAGGTAATCCTATAACAAAATCCATAGTTATTTGTTCCCATTTCCATTCGGGAACTAGTAAGGGTTGCAATGTTCCAGCAGGCCACTGATGTTCGGCTTTGACTTGCTGGCAGACCAGACACGACTCCACATACTCCGCCACACTTCTCTTCATACTCGGCTACCAATAATGTTGCTTGAGATCTCTGTACATTTTCGTACCTCTAGGATGAACAGAAAATCTGGAGGAATGTGCCTCAAACAGGATTTCCTTCCTAAGTTCAGTATCAGCCGGAACAAACCATCTATTTCGAAACTTGAGAATTCAATCAGCTGAGCAGTTGAAATCCGACTTGTCAGTAGAATCTATGCACAACTTATACTTATTACACACAGCGTCATTCATTTGAACTTCCTTTATTTTCTCCAAAATAGTTAGCCTCAAAGATATGGCCGAAAGCATGACTGACACACTAGACACAGCTTCCAGGTTAAATCTTTGGAATTCTGTCTCTAAAGCTATCGGTATTTCTAGAATCAATGTAGAGACTGAAGGAGTCACTCTACTCAAAGCATCAGCCACCACATTCGCCTTGCCAGGGTGGTACTTAATCTCAAAATCATAATCTTTGACAAACTCTAACCACCTACGTTGCCTCACATTCAGTTCTTTTTGCGTGAAAATGTATTTCATGCTTTTATGATCTGAAAATATCTCACAGGTTTGTCCATACAGGTAGTGCCTCCAAATATTTAATGCAAAAACCACAGCAGCTAATTCTAAGTCATGTGTGGGGTAATTCTTTTCGTGTACTTTTAACTGCCTAGAAGCATAAGCTATAACCTTTCCATCTTGCATCAAAACACAACCAAGTCTAATCTTGGAAGCATCACAATAAATACTGAATTTACCATTTTCGACAGGAAGAGTTAAAATTGGGGCATTGGTCAGTTTCTGCTTCAAGGTCTGGAAACTGGATTCACATTTATCAGTCCAATTATACTTCACATTTTTCCTTGTTAACATAGTAAGGGGTGTGGCAATCTTTGAAAATCCCTCGATGAATTTTCTATAATACCCTGCTAGTCCAAGGAAACTTCGGATATCAGTGGCAT
The DNA here is from genome assembly GCA_022432975.1 of Begonia masoniana. NCBI lineage: Eukaryota > Viridiplantae > Streptophyta > Magnoliopsida > Cucurbitales > Begoniaceae > Begonia > Begonia masoniana. Next base: position 11,211,203 of record CM039510.1, read on the forward strand.
TCTTCGGTTGAGGCCATTCCTTAACTGATTGAACCTTGGCTGGATCAACAGATATCCCAACTCCAGAAATCACATGGCCAAGAAAGTGAACTCTGTCCAACCAAAACTCACACTTAGAAAATTTGGCATAAAGTTGGTGCTGCTTCAGCAATCCTAACACCAAGTTTAGGTGTCCTGCATGCTCATCCTTAGTTTTAGAATAGATTAGAATGTCGTCTATGAATACAATGACAAACTTGTCCAAATACTCATGAAACACCCTATTCATAAGATCCATGAAGGCTGCTGGCGCATTTGTCAAACCAAAAGACATAACCAAAAACTCATAATGTCCATACCTTGTGCGAAAGGCAGTCTTTGGGATATCTTCAGATTTAACCTTCAACTGGTAATAACCGGACCTAAAGTCAATTTTAGAGAAAACTCTTGCACCCTTAAGCTGATCAAATAAATCATCAATCCTCGGCAGTGGATACTTGTTCTTGACAGTTAGCTTATTCAATTCTCTATAGTCTATGCACATACGCATTGATCCGTCATTCTTTTTGACAAAAAGGACAGGTGCACCCCATGGTGAAAAGCTAGGGCGTATGAACCCCTTCTCCAACAAATCTTCTAACTGTTTCTTCAATTCTTTAAGTTCTGTTGGTGCTAGTCTATATGGATTCTTAGATACAGGCTCAGCGCCGGGGTAAACATCTACCACAAATTCAATTTCCCTATCTGGTGGCAAGCCAGGAAGGTTATCTAGAATAACCTCTGGAAAATCTTGGACAACTAAAACGTTTTTGGGGCTTGATTTTTCTACTTGTTGGGTGTCTAAAACACTGGCCAAAAAGCATAAATACTCTCTGCAAGGGGTGGGTCTACAACTAACAGAAGTCATTACAGTCATTTCCTTACTCTTCTTCAGGGCTTGGAAGGTATGGTTTAAACCACTAGGGGGTTGAAAACTAACAATTCCAATTCTACAATCTATTGTGGCATAATGCTTAAACAACCAATCCATTCCTAGGATCACATCAAATCCCATTATGTCCATAACAATGAGGTCAGCAGGAAAATTCATATTCCCTACTAACACCACACTATCAGGCATCATTTGACTAGAGTGCATGTGCTCACCAGAAGGTAATGCTACATTATACACATGCTCAGAAGGAGTAAATCGTACATCTAACTTATCAGCAAATGCAGAGCTATAAAAGAATGAGTTGCACCCGAATCTATCAAAGTAAAAGCAGGTACAGAATTAATCAATACAGTACCTGACACTACAGCAGGCTGGTCCTCATCACCTGACTCCATCATGGAGAATATCCTTGGCTTAATCCTGGCAGGGCCACCCTTCAAAGCTGGGCAGTCTCTGTTGACATGGCCAACCTTGTTGCAATGGAAACATCGAACGATCCGGGGCTTTGGGCAATCCTTGTACAAGTGTCCAACCTCATCGCAGTTGAAGCACTTACCCGATCCAAATCTACACTCGCCCGAGTGATTCTTCGAACACTTTGGGCACTGAGGAAATGTCTTGGTATCTGGTACCTTCTTTCCTATCCCTTGGCTGTGCTGGCCTTCATTGGATCTCTTCACTCCTCTCTGCGGCGGTGGTTGAACAAACTTTCTCGGGGCTTCCTTTAGTCCAGCGCATTTCAATTCAGCTTCTTCCACTTCCAATGCTGTGGACACAACGTCACTAAAGGGCAAACCCTTATAACCCGAAAACTTGACCCCTCTATATATTTCTAGTTTCAGTCCATTCCAAATCATAGTCAGAATGTCAGTGGTTGTCTCAATTGTCTCCCACCAAAGCTGGGCGTCTCCAGCAAAATGAAAGGTCACCAGGGTGACCTTGTCTCTTTCTCCGACATTGGCACACCGGAGCATGCTTTCAATCTTCCTCAACCACTCTTCAGCCACAATCGGGTTAGATGATTTTCCATCAAACGTGGGCGGCTGAAGTTTTCGGAATCGGTCTCCTGAATGCTCATTGCTAGAACCTGAGTTGGCACTCCCCTGTACCTCTCGATTCAGTAACACCCCAAACTGATCGGACTGCTGACGCACTAAGTCTTTTTGCTGACGTACCAAGTCTGTTAATTGCCTAATAACACTAGGTTCTTCCTCACTCCTCAAGTTTGGCATTTCCCTCGGTATCCTAGGTCTTCCTTGGCGTCTGGCCATTAAACTGACTTCCTGTACAAGGTTAACTATGTTCATAAATATCTAATTATTGAGGCTAACATAAACACTTACAGTTGTTGGAGTACTTCCATGCGACGATTGGCACTGATGAGCAATCTTTTGAACAGTTTAACTGAATGTCTCTGATACAACACTGTAACGCCCCGAGTTATCTGAACTCGGTTTGTCACACCATGCCCGTACATGACTAAAAATTTCAACCGTATTTCTTTTTTTTTTTTTGAAAACTTGCAGTGGAAATCGTTTAAGTAAAAATAAAGTTAAACAAAGCTATTGTACAATGCTTGAATACTCAGTTGGAATTTTGAGGAATAATCGGCAAAAGGAATAAGGATTAAATCGCACTATACTTCATAAGTTTCAAAAGTCAAACACATCGTCCGCTGGACAAAGTCAACAAAAAGGGACTGGAGCAGAAAATGGAAAACATCGTCCGGTGGCAAAACGACAAAGTGTTCTCTACATCATCCGATGGATTTACACACGACATCCACCGATCACTAAACGACAAAAGACTTTCTGCATCATCCGGTGGATCTACACACGGCATCCACCGGTCACTAAACGACAAAATGCACTCTACATCTTCCGATGACGTCAGCCAGATGATTTCCTTCATCCGATCGACTTTGCTCTACATCCACCAGTGACTAAACGACAAAATACACTCTACATCTTCCGATGACGTCAGCCAGATGATTTCCTTCATCCGATCGACTTTGCTCTACATCCACCGGTGACTAAACGACAAACTCTCTACTTATATCTTCCGATAGACACATAGTTATAACCCGACATCTACTGTTAGACTTCATCTACCGACAGCGAACAAAATAACATCTTCCGATAAAACAAGCTATATTTACCGATCACTAAACGACAAATTTTGTTCTATATCATCCGATGGCTTCCACTGAAGACATCTTCCGATAGACAACAGAACAACAACTCTACCTACGGAAAAGGATTTACTCACTTCACTGAAACCATTCAAAAACGTTTCAAACCATTACATTACTAAAAATTCCAGTGAGTGCCAACATTAAATCCCAACGGAATACTATTAACAGGAAAATCTCGAAATCGTATTCAAAACATTGAAATCACTTCTGTAATGAAAATTCAACATACTTAAATTGAAATACTGTAAACTAAACTTTCACACCATCAGACAACAGTTACTCCACCTCATCAGTATACCAGTTCGTGGCAGAGAAGTGCTCCTCCAACTCCATCTATTCGTCAGTAAACTCAGGGAATTCACCTGCAGTTTCCTCAACACCTACATCACAAAACTCATCTATTAGCCTAATGCTAAGTAAGTAAAGCAGTAATGAGATGGAATTGCTGAAACATAAATTCCTAAACATGCAATTTCTACTTTCTCATCTCAGTTGCATACACATACGTTCATAAACTGATCTGATCCCATGGTTCCCTTGGGAGTGGGATCAATTCTCCCAATGTCATACATCCTCTACTCGATTAAGGGGCGGATGAATTCCCTTAATAGCTGATCTGATCCCTTGGTTCCCTTGGGAGTGGGATCAATTCTCCCAATGTCATACATCCTCTACTCGATTAAGGGGCGGATTAGTTCCCTTAATAGTTTGTCTGTCACATTCAGTTCATACATCACCATTCTTACATGGAAATTCATTTTCGTAATCTTTCAAAAACATGATGCATGATACAAAATCATTCACAAGATGCATAACCCTACTATTTTGTGATGTAGGCCCAAAGGCACATGCATACTTTACTTACCTGGCTCTCCTGGAAATGCTCGGTTACAACTACTCTAGAAGCTCGCTCACCTAAGGTCATGACAGTACATTAATCCAAAATTTACTAAACCTTACCAAAAATCAATAACATGTTAAAGGAAATCGATTTGAAACTCTGCTACCCGTGCATTCCCATTTATCACCAAGAACCTGAACCCACCCTCAATCACAGAAACCTCGAAATCTTCACATTGTATTCCCTCAGTAGACTAATCGCTAAAATGCATGAAAATAAGACTTACCTAGGTTGAAAGAGAATCGGGCGAGAGAATCGCTTAGAGAGTTCTACTGCTCGAGCTGAACACCAAAAGAGGAAAATAGGGGATAGTGGCGGCTACTCTCACTAGACTTTTCCTTAAATATGTTATCCACTATGTAAAATTCTAATTACCATCATGCCCTCGCCTGATCATTTATTAACCTAATCAATAACTCTCCCCAACCCTTCTATAAAAGTTCATCATTAATGATAGATTAAATTTTTGGTTCAATGGAACCGGGTGCTACAAGATCTGTTTCTGTACAGTGCTGAAGCACAACTTCCAGATTTTTCAAGCATGTTTTAAAAGAATCTCCTGTGACTGAAAAATCATCCATGAATATTTCCAAAAAAATTTCGACCATGTCTGAGAAAATAGACATCATGCATCGCTGAAAAGTAGCTAGAGCATTGCACAGTCCAAACGGCATGCGTCTAAATGTGAACGTTCCATACGGGCAAGTAAACGTAGTCTTCTCTTGATCTTCAGGAGAAATGGAAATCTGATTATAGCCGGAATATCCATCCAAAAAACAATAATATTCTTTCCCAGCTAGTCGGTCAAGCATCTGATCAATAAATGGCAACGGCAAATGATCTTTCCTTGTCATTTTATTCAGCTTACGATAATCCATGCATACTCTCCATCCATTGACTGTTCGAGTGGGAATCAATTCATTTTTCTGGTTTGTCATGACCGTCACTCCTCCTTTCTTTGGTACGCACTGTACTGGACTTACCCATGAGCTGTCGGCAATAGGGTAAATAATTCCAGCATCTAATAATTTGATTACTTCCTTCTTGACTACCTCTTTCATTACGGGATTTAAACGTCTTTGCTATTCTATTGAAGGCTGATAATTCTACTCCATCAGGATTTTGTGCATGCAAATGCTCGGGCTAATACCTTTTATGTCAGCGATGGTCCATGCAATGACATTTTTGAATTTTCGTAAAACTTCCATTAGTTCCAATTATTGTCCTGAGGTGAGTGAAGTCGAGATTATCACGGGTAATGTGTTAGCTGTCCCCAAAAATGCATACTTCAAGTGTGTTGGCAGTTGCTTTAGTTCAACTTTTGGAGGATCTTCAACAGAAGCTTTCAACATTTTATAATCTGTCACTGCTCTTTCCAAAATTTCAAACTGGTTGGGCCAGGGTTGGTGATTCTTTCTTTCTCTTTGATGAACATTGTTTCTCTTACTGCTTGCTGATACTGAATGATTTTTTGCATCATGTGGCACTTCATCATCTTTTATCAAGTAGCACTCTTCAGCCTCATCTGGAAATTCCATCGCTTTCAAGACATTGAATGTGATTTGTTGATCACTGACTCTCATTGTAAGTTCACCTTTCTGAACGTCGATCAATGTTCTCCCCGTAGCCAGAAAAGGTCGTCCCAGAATAATTGGCTTTTCCCGATCAGCTTCGTAGTCCAAAATAATAAAGTCGGCTGGAAAGATGAATTTATCAACCTTAACTAGAACATCTTCTATTTTTCCTTCTGGTTGAGCTAATGATCGATCAACAAGCTGCAACGTTACTGTTGTGGGTCTCGCTTTTCCAATATTCAGCTTTTTAAAGATGGACATCGGCATCAAATTGATGCTTGCTCCCAAATCACATAATGCTTTCCCAATATAGTTACTTCCGATTGCACATGGAATTGTGAAGCTGCCTGGATCTTGTAGCTTCGGTGGCAATTTGTTCTGAAGAATGTAACTGCTTTCTTCTGTAATTGCTACTGTTTCATATTCATTCAGTTTTCTCTTTTTGGCAAGAATGTCTTTCATAAACTTAGTGTAACTGGGCATTTGTTCCAAGGCTTTGCTGATATGTAACTGTTTTAAAACATCCAAAAATTTTCTGAACTGCTTGTCCTGGTGTTGCTTCTGAAGTCTTTGTGGAAATGGAGGTGGAGGTCGTTCGTTTTGGTTTACTAGTACTCGATGCTATGGCTTTGCTGCAGCATCAGGGCCAGATTCATCATTTTTTCTTTTTCCAGAGCTCTCTTCCACCTCTTTTTCTGGTTCTAACACTGTTTCAACTTCTCTCCCATTTCGTAGCCGAATTGAATTGCAGTGTTCTTTTCCTTCCCTCTTGGGTATTTCTGTATCACTTGGCAGCATGCCTTGTGATCTGTTATTCATGGCTTGAGCAAGTTGACCCACTTGAGTTTCAAGATTTCTGTGAGATGCTGCTTGATTCTGAATCAAAGTTGTTAAGTTCTGCATAAGCATGTCATTTCTTGTCATGTAATCTTTCATCATTTGCTCTAACGAGGTTGACTGTTCAGAATGTAACTGCTTGTTCTGCTGAGGAATAATAGCTTGCGAATATCCTTGTGGTTGCTGCGAAGATCCAGGGTTAGAGTTTCTAGACTGAGAATTCCATTGATAGTTGGGCTGCTGTTTCCATCCAGAGTTGAATGAATTATTGTTCCGGTTATAACCCACATAATTTACAGCTTCCGGGTTTGAGGGGCAGCTTTCAAAAGAGTGTTCCTCACCACACCAAGTACATGATAAACTCAAAACTTGTTGTTGTTACTGCTGTTTCGGGGGCAAGTTTATTGACTTAATAGCATTAGTAAGGGTAGACATCTGTGCTGTTAGTGCAGTCAACTGATCAAGTTCCATCACTCCATTACGCCTAGTTGTCCCTGCTCTCTCTGATGGCCACTGATAGTTATTAGTGGATATTGTTTTTAATAGCTCATATGCTTCTATATATGTTTTTGTCAAAATAGCTCCATTAGCTGACGCATCAAGGATGGCTCTTGTTTGACTGTTCAACCCATTATAGAAAGTTTCCAATTGCACCCATGGTGAAACACCATGATTTGGACATTGCCATACCAACTCTTTAAATCTCTCCCAAGCTTCATATAACAATTCTGTATTTTGCTGCTGGAAACTCATGATGTCACCTCTAATTCTTGCGTTCTTTACTGGCGGGAAATACTTTGTCAGAAATCTTTTTGCTAAATCCGCCCATGAATTTACTGAGTTCGGTGGCAGGGAATTTAACCAGGACCTAGCTCGATCGCGGAGAGAATATGGAAATAGTTTAAGTCTCAGCACTTCGCTGTTTGCTGCTTCATCTTCAAAAGTATCACAAAGCTGCGTAAAATCCCTTAAATGAGCATTGGGATCTTCTGTTGCCATACCGCTAAACTGACCGATAGACTGCAACATCTGAAACATCACCGGCCTTAGCTCGCATCGAACTGTTTGAAGTATTGGTCGGACTATACCAGGAACTAGGTTGTCCAAATTTGGTATGACGTAATCGCGAATCGGACGCTCTGGTTCGTTACCGTTATTCATTTGTTCAGCTTGTCGAGCAGCGTCGGGGTTCATATCTCCTCCTTCAATAAATCTCTGATTCTGCTGGCGTCTCCTCTCTCTGAAGGTCCTTTCAATCTCAGGGTCGTAAGGAATTAAATTTTGATCTTCTTCGTCTTGCATTAATTGATCAGTTCCTAACAAAATAAAATAAAAATAAAAATTATTAAATTAAATTCTAGAAAATAATAAAAAAAATTGAAAAAAATTTTGTCCCCAGCAACGGCGCCAAAAACTTGTTGTGCAAAAATGACACTACGCAAGTGCACGTATCGCAATTCAAGTAGTACAAAGATATCGATCCCACGAGGACAAAATTTAATCAATTTTAAACTATTTGTGGAACAAATATTTAATTTCAGAGAAATTAATATTCAAATATGAAAATAATGGAAACCAAACCAAATTATATGACTAGATAATTAGAAACGGCTTCGATTTAATTTCTTTTACCAATTGATTTCTTTCTACGAATATTGTAGGGAATGCTATAGTTTTATATTAAATTACTAGAATTTCCTCATGAATCAAGACTTGGTCTATGCTCTTGATTAATTCTTTTTTATATTATTTTTCAGACTTATGAAAAATCAATACAATAGAATTCCACTAAGCATTATTCTATATATCACATGAATTTAAGTAATCATTATGATAATACTTATAATTGATACATTGTACATGCACAATCTCCTGCAATTCATACACGTCTCAATAACCTTAAACTATTTCATTGCGTCTAAAATAGCATCCTAATATGTAATTCCTGCGGTGTGCATAAAATTATCAATTAAAAAATATTGATTGTTTAAATCCTAATCAAAAGCATTCAACACGAATCAATAGTTTAGTACTCTCCTCATCGGGCGGAAGACTTATGCTGACGTCAACCGGAAGACAAAAATTATAAACTGGGCGGAAGACTTATGCTGACGTCAACCGGAAGACAAAAATTATAAACTGGGCGGAAGACTTATGCTGACGTCAACCGGAAGACAAAAATTATAAACTGGGCGGAAGACTTATGCTGACGTCAACCGGAAGACAAAAATTATAAACTGGGCGGAAGACTTATGCTGACGTCAACCGGAAGACAAAAATTATAAACTGGGCGGAAGACTTATGCTGACGTCAACCGGAAGACAAAAATTATAAACTGGGCGGAAGACTTATGCTGACGTCAACCGGAAGACAAAAATTATAAACTGGGCGGAAGACTTATGCTGACGTCAACCGGAAGACAAAAATTATAAACTGGGCGGAAGACTTATGCTGACGTCAACCGGAAGACAAAAATTATAAACTGGGCGGAAGACTTATGCTGACGTCAACCGGAAGACAAAAATTATAAACTGGGCGGAAGACTTATGCTGACGTCAACCGGAAGACAAAAATTATAAACTGGGCGGAAGACTTATGCTGACGTCAACCGGAAGACAAAAATTATAAACTGGGCGGAAGACTTATGCTGACGTCAACCGGAAGACAAAAATTATAAACTGGGCGGAAGACTTATGCTGACGTCAACCGGAAGACAAAAATTATAAACTGGGCGGAAGACTTATGCTGACGTCAACCGGAAGACAAAAATTATAAACTGGGCGGAAGACTTATGCTGACGTCAACCGGAAGACAAAAATTATAAACTGGGCGGAAGACTTATGCTGACGTCAACCGGAAGACAAAAATTATAAACTGGGCGGAAGACTTATGCTGACGTCAACCGGAAGACAAAAATTATAAACTGGGCGGAAGACTTATGCTGACGTCAACCGGAAGACAAAAATTATAAACTGGGCGGAAGACTTATGCTGACGTCAACCGGAAGACAAAAATTATAAACTGGGCGGAAGACTTATGCTGACGTCAACCGGAAGACAAAAATTATAAACTGGGCGGAAGACTTATGCTGACGTCAACCGGAAGACAAAAATTATAAACTGGGCGGAAGACTTATGCTGACGTCAACCGGAAGACAAAAATTATAAACTGGGCGGAAGACTTATGCTGACGTCAACCGGAAGACAAAAATTATAAACTGGGCGGAAGACTTATGCTGACGTCAACCGGAAGACAAAAATTATAAACTGGGCGGAAGACTTATGCTGACGTCAACCGGAAGACAAAAATTATAAACTGGGCGGAAGACTTATGCTGACGTCAACCGGAAGACAAAAATTATAAACTGGGCGGAAGACTTATGCTGACGTCAACCGGAAGACAAAAATTATAAACTGGGCGGAAGACTTATGCTGACGTCAACCGGAAGACAAAAATTATAAACTGGGCGGAAGACTTATGCTGACGTCAACCGGAAGACAAAAATTATAAACTGGGCGGAAGACTTATGCTGACGTCAACCGGAAGACAAAAATTATAAACTGGGCGGAAGACTTATGCTGACGTCAACCGGAAGACAAAAATTATAAACTGGGCGGAAGACTTATGCTGACGTCAACCGGAAGACAAAAATTATAAACTGGGCGGAAGACTTATGCTGACGTCAACCGGAAGACAAAAATTATAAACTGGGCGGAAGACTTATGCTGACGTCAACCGGAAGACAAAAATTATAAACTGGGCGGAAGACTTATGCTGACGTCAACCGGAAGACAAAAATTATAAACTGGGCGGAAGACTTATGCTGACGTCAACCGGAAGACAAAAATTATAAACTGGGCGGAAGACTTATGCTGACGTCAACCGGAAGACAAAAATTATAAACTGGGCGGAAGACTTATGCTGACGTCAACCGGAAGACAAAAATTATAAACTGGGCGGAAGACTTATGCTGACGTCAACCGGAAGACAAAAATTATAAACTGGGCGGAAGACTTATGCTGACGTCAACCGGAAGACAAAAATTATAAACTGGGCGGAAGACTTATGCTGACGTCAACCGGAAGACAAAAATTATAAACTGGGCGGAAGACTTATGCTGACGTCAACCGGAAGACAAAAATTATAAACTGGGCGGAAGACTTATGCTGACGTCAACCGGAAGACAAAAATTATAAACTGGGCGGAAGACTTATGCTGACGTCAACCGGAAGACAAAAATTATAAACTGGGCGGAAGACTTATGCTGACGTCAACCGGAAGACAAAAATTATAAACTGGGCGGAAGACTTATGCTGACGTCAACCGGAAGACAAAAATTATAAACTGGGCGGAAGACTTATGCTGACGTCAACCGGAAGACAAAAATTATAAACTGGGCGGAAGACTTATGCTGACGTCAACCGGAAGACAAAAATTATAAACTGGGCGGAAGACTTATGCTGACGTCAACCGGAAGACAAAAATTATAAACTGGGCGGAAGACTTATGCTGACGTCAACCGGAAGACAAAAATTATAAACTGGGCGGAAGACTTATGCTGACGTCAACCGGAAGACAAAAATTATAAACTGGGCGGAAGACTTATGCTGACGTCAACCGGAAGACAAAAATTATAAACTGGGCGGAAGACTTATGCTGACGTCAACCGGAAGACAAAAATTATAAACTGGGCGGAAGACTTATGCTGACGTCAACCGGAAGACAAAAATTATAAACTGGGCGGAAGACTTATGCTGACGTCAACCGGAAGACAAAAATTATAAACTGGGCGGAAGACTTATGCTGACGTCAACCGGAAGACAAAAATTATAAACTGGGCGGAAGACTTATGCTGACGTCAACCGGAAGACAAAAATTATAAACTGGGCGGAAGACTTATGCTGACGTCAACCGGAAGACAAAAATTATAAACTGGGCGGAAGACTTATGCTGACGTCAACCGGAAGACAAAAATTATAAACTGGGCGGAAGACTTATGCTGACGTCAACCGGAAGACAAAAATTATAAACTGGGCGGAAGACTTATGCTGACGTCAACCGGAAGACAAAAATTATAAACTGGGCGGAAGACTTATGCTGACGTCAACCGGAAGACAAAAATTATAAACTGGGCGGAAGACTTATGCTGACGTCAACCGGAAGACAAAAATTATAAACTGGGCGGAAGACTTATGCTGACGTCAACCGGAAGACAAAAATTATAAACTGGGCGGAAGACTTATGCTGACGTCAACCGGAAGACAAAAATTATAAACTGGGCGGAAGACTTATGCTGACGTCAACCGGTAGATAAACACTTAAAACAGCAGTGAACGTGATCGGAAGATGCAGTTTTTGAGATAAAATTTGGCAAATTTTAACATAAAGACTTACAGGCAGGGAACATCAAAACAGGAGGCATGAGGGCTTCAGACCCCAAACCCGATTTCAAAACAAAGTTTTGAATTCATACTCTACAAATGACGGGAGTTCGAGCAGACAAACTGCATGGATAGCTCTACAATTTTGAGACTATCCATGCAAGACCTAAAGGGAGAACTCAAGCAGTTCCAGAATGTTTTCAAAACATTTAAAATATATGGATACAATCTGTCAAATACGGAGGTTTTAATGAATCAATACAGGACTTATACATTTCAAATTTCCAACAAAACTTTCAAACAAAACACAAGACTACAACAGAGTTTTAAAACAGAAACCACAAACATCAGAGAGTTTACAAATATGAACTTTACTTTAAAGACTTAAACCTCTACACAGAATTTATCTGACTGCAGCAACCCATTTCCATGAGCTCGATCCACCACAATCCATACTCATCAGCTTGAGAGCAAGGTCCTCCTCTGGAGTATCCGTACATCAACAGGGAGTTCATCTATGAGCCTAGAGCTCAGTAAGAACATGAAATGCAGTGTGCATTATGCTATGCATGGACATTTTCAATACAATGAACATTACATTACATTACGTTTCACTGGACAGGAAGGTATAATTGGGAGGAGGAGCTGGCGCAACAGATGTACATGCCACTTTCAGGACATAACAGGAGTACTTGACAGGGATGCCAGTCCTCGTCCACACTAACCATTACTTTTCTTACAGGATTTTATCTTACTACTTCAAAACCGGGCTAGAAAACATTTGCATGATTTTACAGGAAAACGTGTATGCATGAATCAGTGCGCATGCTTAAACTAACATTTCAGGTGACAGAATGAATACAACAGAGAACAGAATAACGGAACACGTTAACTTAAAAACATAACCTAAAACCTATCTACCCGAACCAGACCTAGTACCTCCGAGTTGTAGGGCCTTAAGGGCCAACGTAGATGCATGAACTTACCTGTGTGCAGCCAAGTAGTATGCTCGACGTCTCTGGAAAGCTCGGACCTGTAGCATGAATGTTCAGAGTTTAAACACGCTACAAATGCTAACTAATATCTCGTAGGAAATGCAGCAAACACATTTCAACTCTTTAGAAAACACACCGACGTGTTTTCATCCAGAAACAGTGAGTTTCACCGAAAACCGAAACCCTAAACTTCGATAAAAACTCACCTTAAACTTGTCCAAATTTATTAGCATTAAAAGACGCTCACCTTTGCTGAAGAAAACGGAGAAACGCTGGAGAAACAAAGTGTGGAAGTTTTGTTTCAATCGCTTGGAAGAGAGAAAGCCGAGAGAGATGAGGGGAAACAGAGAAGTGAATGAACATTCACGTAGGTGAAAGAACTTAACTTCTTCAACAAGCTGCCACATTTCAATCATCTATTTGTTTTCCCTCCACCAACCTTAATTTCTTCCTAATTGCCCTTTCATTGGTTTTTTTAACTAAAACAGTATTTAGTTTAATCGATACGGTCTCACGAATCACCCTCGCTCGATTAAACACATCGACAATTTTATTAAAAACAATCATTGCATTCATATCGGAGAAATTCTGCTTACATATCGGGGAATAATTACATGGCAAAATGCCGGGTGTACATTCCACCCACCTTAACAGAAATTGGCCCCAAATTTGCCTAAGCAAAGAGATCCGGATATTGAGTTCCTAACATCCGCTTCTCTTTCCCATGGGGCATCCTCCACATTGTGATTACGCCCTAAAACTTTCACCAATGGGACCACTTTGTTGCGCAATACCTTGACTGAGGTATCCAGAATCTGTATGGGCCTCTCTTCATAGTCAATGTCGGCATGATATCGAAGTCCACGTGTTCCACGATCTGAGTTGGATCTCGTACACATTTCCTCAGCATCGACACGTGAAAAAACATTGTGTACTCCTTCCATAGACGCAGGTACTGTAGTCTGTACGCCACGCTTCCCACAGACAACGCTTCAAGATGGTAAAAGGGCCATGAACCTTGGGCTTAGCTTCCCTTTTCTTTCCAAACCTCATCACGCCCTTGAAAGGTGACACCTTCAAGATACTTCATCACCTTCAGCAAACTCTAACCCTTCTCTCCGATGGTCTGCAATAGCTCTTCTTCGACTTTGTGCAGCCTGGATTCTTTGCTTGATCGCCGTTATTACCCCAGACATCTGTTGCAGTATTTCGGGGCCGATAAGCTTGGGTTCCCCGACTTCAGCCCAACATAATGGGGAATCTACACGTCCTGCCATAAAGTGCTTCATATGGAGCCATACCGATTCGGAGCCTGGTAGCTATTGTTGTAAGCAAACTCCACAAGTGGCAGGTATCTACTCCAAGAGCATGAAATTCCAGCACGCACGATCTTAGCATATCCTCCAATGTCTGAATCGTTCTCTCAGATTGTCCATCCGTCTGTGGGTGAAATGCCGTGCTGAAGTCCAATCTAGTGCCCAAGGAGCTTTGCAAACTTTTCCAAAATCTGGAAGTGAATCTGGGATCACGGTCTGAGACGATTGATACAGGAATGCCATGCAGCTTAATAATCTCACTAATATACAGCTCGGCATACTGATCCATGGTGAACGCGTCTTCACAGGTAGAAAATGGGCCGACTTCGTTAATCTGTCCACTATGACCCAAATGCTATTATGGCCTTTAACTGTTCTTGGCAGACCAACAACGAATTCCATTGTAACGTTCTCCCATTTCCATTCGGGAATCGGAAGAGGTTGAAGCGTTCCACTTGGTCGTTGATGTTCAGCTTTGACCTGTTGGCATATCATACAAGACTCCACATATTTTGCCACTTCATTCTTCATATTCGGCCACCAGAAGTGAAGTTTCAAATCCTGGTACATCTTCGTGCTTCCAGGATGCACAGAGAAAGGAGATGAGTGGGCTTCCGATAAGATGTGCTTCCGTAGCTCTTCGTCTTTCGGAACATACCATCTGTTTTGAACTTTAGACCTCCATCTCCCGAATAACTGAAATCGGAAGAAGCCATGGTACTTTGCTCACCATATCAGCCATCTCTTTTGAATTGGTCTTCTGAGCTTCTTTAATTCGGTCCAGGACGGTGGGTCGTAGCGTCAAATCTGCTAGTATGGCCGATAAGCCCAGAAACCATCTCCATATCGAACTTCTGATATCTCCGTCCTCAAAGGCATTGATACGGCCGACATAACTGGTTGTATGGTAGCTGGCATCCTGCTCAGTGCATCAGCTACCACTTAGCTTTCCAGGATGGTATTGATCCTCAACATCGTAATCTTTCACAAATTCTAACCACCCCGCCTTTGTCTCATATTCAACTCTTTCTGAGTAAAGAGGTACTTCAAACTCTTGTGGTCAGAAAACACCTCACATGACTGTCCATATAGGTGGTGTCGTCCATACTTTCAGCGCAAATATACTGCCGCTAACTCAAGGTCGTGAGTAGGTAGTTTGGTTCATGGTTCTTCAACTGGCCTTGATGCGGTATGCCTACCACTTTCCCTCTTGCATCAATACGCATCCCAGGCCAATCCTTGACGCATCACAGTATACGCTGAATTTGCCATCTTCAACTGGCAATACTAACAGAGGAGCAGTGGTTATTTCTGCTTAAGTGTCTGAAAGCTCACCTCACATGCTTCAGACCACTGGAACTTGATTTCCTTCCTTGTTAAGCTGGTCATAGGCTTCGCGATCACAGAAAACCCCTTGAGAATTCCTGTAATAACAGCTAGCCGATAAAAGCTCGTACTGCACTTGCATTTCTCGGCTGGGCCAATCCCTCACAGCCTGAATCTTGCCGGGTCCACAGATACTCCTTCAGGAACACCACGTGGCCCAAGAAATTAATCTTGTTTAAACCAGAACTCACACTTTGACAGCTTGGCATATAATTGATGTTGCTTTAGGATTGACAGTACCATAGCCAAGTGTTTCTCATGCTCAGCCACACTCCTGGAATAAACCAGAATGTCGTCGATGAAAACGATCACAAATTTATCCAAGACATCATGGAATATCCTGTTCATTAGGTCCATAAATGCTGCCGGAGTATTAGTCAACCCGAACGACATCACCAAGAACTCGTAGTGTCCGTACCGGGTTCTGAAGGCAGTCTTTGGAATATCCTCAGCTCTGACCTTCACTGGTAATAGCCGGAGCGTAAGTCAATCTTAGAAAATACCCGAGCCCCCTGTAGCTGATCAAACAAATCGTCAATTCTTGGCAACGGGTACTTATTCTTGATAGTCAACTTGTTCAGCTCACGGTAGTCAATACACATCCGCAGGGACCCATCCTTCTTCTTGACAAACAAGACGGGAGCACCCCACGGAGAGAAACTAGGGCGCACAAAGCCCTTGTCCATTAATTCTTTCAACTGAGCCTTCAAAACCCTTCAGTTCAATTGGTGCCATACGGTACGGATTCTTCGATACTGGTTCCGCACCGGGATACACATCGATTTCAAACTCGATGTCACGATCAGGTGGCAATCCGGTAAGTCATCTAAGAAAACCTCTGAGAAGTCCCGGACTACCAGAATGTTTTGAAGTTCCACCTCATTTTGCCTTTGAACATCCACAACGTGGGCAAGAAATCCGATGCATCCTGACTTCATCAGTCGTTGAGCTTTCAAGGAAGATATCACAGGCATACGGTGTTTCTTCGTACTTACTTGCCTGATAAGAGAATTCTACTTCATTTGGGTGCTTAAAATGACACAAGCCCGGACCTACAGTTGATGGTGGCATGATGTCTAATAGCCAGTCCATCCCCAGAATGACATCGTACCCTTTCATACCGATGACGATAAGATCGGCATAAAATTTCTGGTCTCCCACTGACACTATATCACCCCTTCAACCTGCTCGGAGTGCATAAACTCTCCGGACGGTAGCATAACGCTGTAAGGCTGATCTGACGAGTACTACAAAACTTTTGTCTAACTACAAAGTCCATGGCCACAACGAATGTGTGGCCCCCGTGTCCCACAAGGTATAAGCAGGCACATTACATACTAATATTGTACCTGTAATTGCTGTGTGCTGATCAGCATTATCGACGTCCTCCATCATTGCAAACACTCTAGGCATAGCACCAACCGGCCTTGTGTCAGGCACCGGACAATTCCGGACTTGATGGCCTTCTTTACCACACCGGAAACATTGACCAGTAAAGAGCCTGCAGTCTCCTGTATGATTCTTCTGGCAACGTGGGCAGACAGGAGGCTGAGGAGCTCCCATAGGTCTCTCCCTTTGTCTTGGTAAGTAAGGGTCTCATTGGGCCTTTTAATGCCCCTGTTCTGTTGCTGTTGAGGATGTACATTCTGAATCTTTTGTTGTTGTTGTTGTTGAGGAGTATTTCTTATAATTCCTCTCGGTGGTTCTCTCTGTCTCTGGGACTTTATTTCTAAGGCCTCCAGTTGATAAGCCTTGGCCACCACTTTCACATATGGTGCCTCATCAAAACCTCCAGTCGTGATTCCTCGCAGAAGGTCCATCTTTAAAACCTTGAATAAACTGGTGCACCGTGTTCTCATCAGTGGCCACCATGTGTGTTGCATATCGGGATAGCGACTCAAATTTCTGAACATACTCGGCCACAGATCCATACTGTCGCAGCCGAGAGAACTCAAGTAACTTCTCCTTTCTCGCTCCTCGGTCAAAGTACTTATCGTAGAAAATCCCCTTGAACCCTTCCCAGCTCACGCCACTGTAGACGACTGTACTGCATCCCACCAGAATCCGCACTTTCAGTGAGATGGAACGTGGCACAAGTAACCTTCTTGTTGTCTTCTACTTCTGCATAACTGAACATCTTCTCCATAGTTCGAATCCAGGTTTCAGCACGGGTCGGGTCTGTAGACAACATCAAATGAGGGTGGCTGAAGTCGCCGGAATCTGTCTCCACTATTGTCTCGCGGTGCATTATCACGATTGATATTTCCATGGTTATTGTTTCTGTCCGTCTTCTCCCTGGCCCATCAACCGGAAGACAAAATTATAAACTGGGCGGAAGACTTATGCTGACGTCAACCGGAAGACAAAATTATAAACTGGGCGGAAGACTTATGCTGACGTCAACCGGAAGACAAAATTATAAACTGGGCGGAAGACTTATGCTGACGTCAACCGGAAGACAAAATTATAAACTGGGCGGAAGACTTATGCTGACGTCAACCGGAAGACAAAATTATAAACTGGGCGGAAGACTTATGCTGACGTCAACCGGAAGACAAAATTATAAACTGGGCGGAAGACTTATGCTGACGTCAACCGGAAGACAAAATTATAAACTGGGCGGAAGACTTATGCTGACGTCAACCGGAAGACAAAATTATAAACTGGGCGGAAGACTTATGCTGACGTCAACCGGAAGACAAAATTATAAACTGGGCGGAAGACTTATGCTGACGTCAACCGGAAGACAAAATTATAAACTGGGCGGAAGACTTATGCTGACGTCAACCGGAAGACAAAATTATAAACTGGGCGGAAGACTTATGCTGACGTCAACCGGAAGACAAAATTATAAACTGGGCGGAAGACTTATGCTGACGTCAACCGGAAGACAAAATTATAAACTGGGCGGAAGACTTATGCTGACGTCAACCGGAAGACAAAATTATAAACTGGGCGGAAGACTTATGCTGACGTCAACCGGAAGACAAAATTATAAACTGGGCGGAAGACTTATGCTGACGTCAACCGGAAGACAAAATTATAAACTGGGCGGAAGACTTATGCTGACGTCAACCGGAAGACAAAATTATAAACTGGGCGGAAGACTTATGCTGACGTCAACCGGAAGACAAAATTATAAACTGGGCGGAAGACTTATGCTGACGTCAACCGGAAGACAAAATTATAAACTGGGCGGAAGACTTATGCTGACGTCAACCGGAAGACAAAATTATAAACTGGGCGGAAGACTTATGCTGACGTCAACCGGAAGACAAAATTATAAACTGGGCGGAAGACTTATGCTGACGTCAACCGGAAGACAAAATTATAAACTGGGCGGAAGACTTATGCTGACGTCAACCGGAAGACAAAATTATAAACTGGGCGGAAGACTTATGCTGACGTCAACCGGAAGACAAAATTATAAACTGGGCGGAAGACTTATGCTGACGTCAACCGGAAGACAAAATTATAAACTGGGCGGAAGACTTATGCTGACGTCAACCGGAAGACAAAATTATAAACTGGGCGGAAGACTTATGCTGACGTCAACCGGAAGACAAAATTATAAACTGGGCGGAAGACTTATGCTGACGTCAACCGGAAGACAAAATTATAAACTGGGCGGAAGACTTATGCTGACGTCAACCGGAAGACAAAATTATAAACTGGGCGGAAGACTTATGCTGACGTCAACCGGAAGACAAAATTATAAACTGGGCGGAAGACTTATGCTGACGTCAACCGGAAGACAAAATTATAAACTGGGCGGAAGACTTATGCTGACGTCAACCGGAAGACAAAATTATAAACTGGGCGGAAGACTTATGCTGACGTCAACCGGAAGACAAAATTATAAACTGGGCGGAAGACTTATGCTGACGTCAACCGGAAGACAAAATTATAAACTGGGCGGAAGACTTATGCTGACGTCAACCGGAAGACAAAATTATAAACTGGGCGGAAGACTTATGCTGACGTCAACCGGAAGACAAAATTATAAACTGGGCGGAAGACTTATGCTGACGTCAACCGGAAGACAAAATTATAAACTGGGCGGAAGACTTATGCTGACGTCAACCGGAAGACAAAATTATAAACTGGGCGGAAGACTTATGCTGACGTCAACCGGAAGACAAAATTATAAACTGGGCGGAAGACTTATGCTGACGTCAACCGGAAGACAAAATTATAAACTGGGCGGAAGACTTATGCTGACGTCAACCGGAAGACAAAATTATAAACTGGGCGGAAGACTTATGCTGACGTCAACCGGAAGACAAAATTATAAACTGGGCGGAAGACTTATGCTGACGTCAACCGGAAGACAAAATTATAAACTGGGCGGAAGACTTATGCTGACGTCAACCGGAAGACAAAATTATAAACTGGGCGGAAGACTTATGCTGACGTCAACCGGAAGACAAAATTATAAACTGGGCGGAAGACTTATGCTGACGTCAACCGGAAGACAAAATTATAAACTGGGCGGAAGACTTATGCTGACGTCAACCGGAAGACAAAATTATAAACTGGGCGGAAGACTTATGCTGACGTCAACCGGAAGACAAAATTATAAACTGGGCGGAAGACTTATGCTGACGTCAACCGGAAGACAAAATTATAAACTGGGCGGAAGACTTATGCTGACGTCAACCGGAAGACAAAATTATAAACTGGGCGGAAGACTTATGCTGACGTCAACCGGAAGACAAAATTATAAACTGGGCGGAAGACTTATGCTGACGTCAACCGGAAGACAAAATTATAAACTGGGCGGAAGACTTATGCTGACGTCAACCGGAAGACAAAATTATAAACTGGGCGGAAGACTTATGCTGACGTCAACCGGAAGACAAAATTATAAACTGGGCGGAAGACTTATGCTGACGTCAACCGGAAGACAAAATTATAAACTGGGCGGAAGACTTATGCTGACGTCAACCGGAAGACAAAATTATAAACTGGGCGGAAGACTTATGCTGACGTCAACCGGAAGACAAAATTATAAACTGGGCGGAAGACTTATGCTGACGTCAACCGGAAGACAAAATTATAAACTGGGCGGAAGACTTATGCTGACGTCAACCGGAAGACAAAATTATAAACTGGGCGGAAGACTTATGCTGACGTCAACCGGAAGACAAAATTATAAACTGGGCGGAAGACTTATGCTGACGTCAACCGGAAGACAAAATTATAAACTGGGCGGAAGACTTATGCTGACGTCAACCGGAAGACAAAATTATAAACTGGGCGGAAGACTTATGCTGACGTCAACCGGAAGACAAAATTATAAACTGGGCGGAAGACTTATGCTGACGTCAACCGGAAGACAAAATTATAAACTGGGCGGAAGACTTATGCTGACGTCAACCGGAAGACAAAATTATAAACTGGGCGGAAGACTTATGCTGACGTCAACCGGAAGACAAAATTATAAACTGGGCGGAAGACTTATGCTGACGTCAACCGGAAGACAAAATTATAAACTGGGCGGAAGACTTATGCTGACGTCAACCGGAAGACAAAATTATAAACTGGGCGGAAGACTTATGCTGACGTCAACCGGAAGACAAAATTATAAACTGGGCGGAAGACTTATGCTGACGTCAACCGGAAGACAAAATTATAAACTGGGCGGAAGACTTATGCTGACGTCAACCGGAAGACAAAATTATAAACTGGGCGGAAGACTTATGCTGACGTCAACCGGAAGACAAAATTATAAACTGGGCGGAAGACTTATGCTGACGTCAACCGGAAGACAAAATTATAAACTGGGCGGAAGACTTATGCTGACGTCAACCGGAAGACAAAATTATAAACTGGGCGGAAGACTTATGCTGACGTCAACCGGAAGACAAAATTATAAACTGGGCGGAAGACTTATGCTGACGTCAACCGGAAGACAAAATTATAAACTGGGCGGAAGACTTATGCTGACGTCAACCGGAAGACAAAATTATAAACTGGGCGGAAGACTTATGCTGACGTCAACCGGAAGACAAAATTATAAACTGGGCGGAAGACTTATGCTGACGTCAACCGGAAGACAAAATTATAAACTGGGCGGAAGACTTATGCTGACGTCAACCGGAAGACAAAATTATAAACTGGGCGGAAGACTTATGCTGACGTCAACCGGTAGATAAACACTTAAAACAGCAGTGAACGTGATCGGAAGATGCAGTTTTTGAGATAAAACTTGGCAAATTTTAACATAAAGACTTACAGGCAGGGAACATCAAAAAGGAGGCATGAGGGCTTCAGACCCCCAAACCCGATTCAAAACAAAGTTTTGAATTCATACTCTACAATGACGGGAGTTCGAGCAGACAAACTGCATGGATAGCTCTAAAATTCGAGACTATCCATGCATGACCTGAAAAGGGAGAACTCAAGCAGTTCCAGAATGTTTTCAAAACATTTAAAATATATGGATACAATCTGTCAAATACGGAGGTTTTAAATACATCAACAACAGGACTTATACATTTCAAATTTCCAACAAAACTTTCAAACAAAACACAAGACTACAACAGAGTTTAAAACAGAAACCACAAACATCCAGAAGAGTTTACAAATATGAACTTTACTTTAAAGACTTAAACCTCTACACAGAATTTATCTGACTGCAGCAACCATTTCCAATGAGCCTCGATCCACCACAATCCATTACTCATCAGCTTGAGGAGCAAGGTCCTCCTCTGAGTATCCGTACCTACAACAGGGAGTTCATCTATGAGCCTAGAGCTCAGTAAGAACATGAAATGCAGTGTTCTTGCTATGCAATGGACATTTTCAAATACATGAACATTACATTACATTACGTTTCACTGGACAGGAAGGTATAAGTGGGAGGAGGAGCTGGCGCAACAGGATGTACATGCCACTTTCAGGACATAACAGGAGTACTTGACAGGATGCCAGTCCTCGTCCACACTTAACCATACATTTTCTTTACAGGATTTATCTTACTTACTTCAAAACCGGTGCTGAAAACATTTGCATGATTTTACAGGAAAACGTGTATGCATGAATCAGTGCGATGCTTAAACTTAACATTTCAGGTGACAGAATGAATACAACAGAGAACAGAATATAACGGAAACACGTTTAACTTAAAACATAACCTAAAACCTATCTACCCGAACCAGACCTAGTACCTCCGAGTTGTAGGGCCTTAAGGGCCAACGTAGATGCATGAACTTACCTGTGTGCAGCCAAGTCGTTTTTTTTTTTTTTTTTTTTTTTTTTTTTTTTTTTTTTTTTTTTTTTTTTTTTTTTTTTTTTTTTTTTTTTTTTTTTTTTTTTTTTTTTTTTTTTTTTTTTTTTTTTTTTTTTTTTTTTTTTTTTTTTTTTTTTTTTTTTTTTTTTTTTTTTTTTTTTTTTTTTTTTTTTTTTTTTTTTTTTTTTTTTTTTTTTTTTTTTTTTTTTTTTTTTTTTTTTTTTTTTTTTTTTTTTTTTTTTTTTTTTTTTTTTTTTTTTTTTTTTTTTTTTTTTTTTTTTTTTTTTTTTTTTTTTTTTTTTTTTTTTTTTTTTTTTTTTTTTTTTTTTTTTTTTTTTTTTTTTTTTTTTTTTTTTTTTTTTTTTTTTTTTTTTTTTTTTTTTTTTTTTTTTTTTTTTTTTTTTTTTTTTTTTTTTTTTTTTTTTTTTTTTTTTTTTTTTTTTTTTTTTTTTTTTTTTTTTTTTTTTTTTTTTTTTTTTTTTTTTTTTTTTTTTTTTTTTTTTTTTTTTTTTTTTTTTTTTTTTTTTTTTTTTTTTTTTTTTTTTTTTTTTTTTTTTTTTTTTTTTTTTTTTTTTTTTTTTTTTTTTTTTTTTTTTTTTTTTTTTTTTTTTTTTTTTTTTTTTTTTTTTTTTTTTTTTTTTTTTTTTTTTTTTTTTTTTTTTTTTTTTTTTTTTTTTTTTTTTTTTTTTTTTTTTTTTTTTTTTTTTTTTTTTTTTTTTTTTTTTTTTTTTTTTTTTTTTTTTTTTTTTTTTTTTTTTTTTTTTTTTTTTTTTTTTTTTTTTTTTTTTTTTTTTTTTTTTTTTTTTTTTTTTTTTTTTTTTTTTTTTTTTTTTTTTTTTTTTTTTTTTTTTTTTTTTTTTTTTTTTTTTTTTTTTTTTTTTTTTTTTTTTTTTTTTTTTTTTTTTTTTTTTTTTTTTTTTTTTTTTTTTTTTTTTTTTTTTTTTTTTTTTTTTTTTTTTTTTTTTTTTTTTTTTTTTTTTTTTTTTTTTTTTTTTTTTTTTTTTTTTTTTTTTTTTTTTTTTTTTTTTTTTTTTTTTTTTTTTTTTTTTTTTTTTTTTTTTTTTTTTTTTTTTTTTTTTTTTTTTTTTTTTTTTTTTTTTTTTTTTTTTTTTTTTTTTTTTTTTTTTTTTTTTTTTTTTTTTTTTTTTTTTTTTTTTTTTTTTTTTTTTTTTTTTTTTTTTTTTTTTTTTTTTTTTTTTTTTTTTTTTTTTTTTTTTTTTTTTTTTTTTTTTTTTTTTTTTTTTTTTTTTTTTTTTTTTTTTTTTTTTTTTTTTTTTTTTTTTTTTTTTTTTTTTTTTTTTTTTTTTTTTTTTTTTTTTTTTTTTTTTTTTTTTTTTTTTTTTTTTTTTTTTTTTTTTTTTTTTTTTTTTTTTTTTTTTTTTTTTTTTTTTTTTTTTTTTTTTTTTTTTTTTTTTTTTTTTTTTTTTTTTTTTTTTTTTTTTTTTTTTTTTTTTTTTTTTTTTTTTTTTTTTTTTTTTTTTTTTTTTTTTTTTTTTTTTTTTTTTTTTTTTTTTTTTTTTTTTTTTTTTTTTTTTTTTTTTTTTTTTTTTTTTTTTTTTTTTTTTTTTTTTTTTTTTTTTTTTTTTTTTTTTTTTTTTTTTTTTTTTTTTTTTTTTTTTTTTTTTTTTTTTTTTTTTTTTTTTTTTTTTTTTTTTTTTTTTTTTTTTTTTTTTTTTTTTTTTTTTTTTTTTTTTTTTTTTTTTTTTTTTTTTTTTTTTTTTTTTTTTTTTTTTTTTTTTTTTTTTTTTTTTTTTTTTTTTTTTTTTTTTTTTTTTTTTTTTTTTTTTTTTTTTTTTTTTTTTTTTTTTTTTTTTTTTTTTTTTTTTTTTTTTTTTTTTTTTTTTTTTTTTTTTTTTTTTTTTTTTTTTTTTTTTTTTTTTTTTTTTTTTTTTTTTTTTTTTTTTTTTTTTTTTTTTTTTTTTTTTTTTTTTTTTTTTTTTTTTTTTTTTTTTTTTTTTTTTTTTTTTTTTTTTTTTTTTTTTTTTTTTTTTTTTTTTTTTTTTTTTTTTTTTTTTTTTTTTTTTTTTTTTTTTTTTTTTTTTTTTTTTTTTTTTTTTTTTTTTTTTTTTTTTTTTTTTTTTTTTTTTTTTTTTTTTTTTTTTTTTTTTTTTTTTTTTTTTTTTTTTTTTTTTTTTTTTTTTTTTTTTTTTTTTTTTTTTTTTTTTTTTTTTTTTTTTTTTTTTTTTTTTTTTTTTTTTTTTTTTTTTTTTTTTTTTTTTTTTTTTTTTTTTTTTTTTTTTTTTTTTTTTTTTTTTTTTTTTTTTTTTTTTTTTTTTTTTTTTTTTTTTTTTTTTTTTTTTTTTTTTTTTTTTTTTTTTTTTTTTTTTTTTTTTTTTTTTTTTTTTTTTTTTTTTTTTTTTTTTTTTTTTTTTTTTTTTTTTTTTTTTTTTTTTTTTTTTTTTTTTTTTTTTTTTTTTTTTTTTTTTTTTTTTTTTTTTTTTTTTTTTTTTTTTTTTTTTTTTTTTTTTTTTTTTTTTTTTTTTTTTTTTTTTTTTTTTTTTTTTTTTTTTTTTTTTTTTTTTTTTTTTTTTTTTTTTTTTTTTTTTTTTTTTTTTTTTTTTTTTTTTTTTTTTTTTTTTTTTTTTTTTTTTTTTTTTTTTTTTTTTTTTTTTTTTTTTTTTTTTTTTTTTTTTTTTTTTTTTTTTTTTTTTTTTTTTTTTTTTTTTTTTTTTTTTTTTTTTTTTTTTTTTTTTTTTTTTTTTTTTTTTTTTTTTTTTTTTTTTTTTTTTTTTTTTTTTTTTTTTTTTTTTTTTTTTTTTTTTTTTTTTTTTTTTTTTTTTTTTTTTTTTTTTTTTTTTTTTTTTTTTTTTTTTTTTTTTTTTTTTTTTTTTTTTTTTTTTTTTTTTTTTTTTTTTTTTTTTTTTTTTTTTTTTTTTTTTTTTTTTTTTTTTTTTTTTTTTTTTTTTTTTTTTTTTTTTTTTTTTTTTTTTTTTTTTTTTTTTTTTTTTTTTTTTTTTTTTTAAAATTTATAAATTAATTTTAAAAAAATATCAAACGATATTCAATTTTACGTAAATTAATTTTAAAAAAATAACAAAAATTATTCAATTACTTGAAATTTTTAGCACATATTCAACATCATGGGAAGAAAGCTCGAGGCATTTCATGATTTTCTATATTGTACGTTTATTATAATTTTTGTATTAAATAATTAACTAAAATTATAATAAATCGTACAATTGTTATAAAATGACGAAACTTTTTACACTATCTTCCTACAAATGTGATAAACATGTGATAAAAATTTCAAAATAAATGAATATCGTTTAATATTTTCAAGATGAAATTTGTGAACAGTGACGGAAGATGAAATTTGTGAACAGTGACGGAAGATGAAATTTGTGAACAGTGACCGGAAGATGAAATTTGTGAACAGTGACCGGAAGATGAAAAATGTGAACAGTGACCGGAAGATGAAAAATGTGAACAGTGACCGGAAGATGAAATTTGTGAACAGTGACGGAAGATGAAATTTGTGAACAGTGACCGGAAGATGAAATTTGTGAACAGTGACGGAAGATGAAATTTGTGAACAGTGACCGGAAGATGAAAAATGTGAACAGTGACCGGAAGATGAAATTTGTGAACAGTGACCGGAAGATGAAAAATGTGAACAGTGACCGGAAGATGAAATTTGTGAACAGTGACCGGAAGATGAAATTTGTGAACAGTGACCGGAAGATGAAATTTGTGAACAGTGACCGGAAGATGAAATTTGTGAACAGTGACCGGAAGATGAAATTTGTGAACAGTGACCGGAAGATGAAATTTGTGAACAGTGACCGGAAGATGAAAAATGTGAACAGTGACGGAAGATGAAATTTGTGAACAGTGACGGAAGATGAAATTTGTGAACAGTGACGGAAGATGAAATTTGTGAACAGTGACGGAAGATGAAATTTGTGAACAGTGACCGGAAGATGAAAAATGTGAACAGTGACGGAAGATGAAATTTGTGAACAGTGACCGGAAGATGAAAAATGTGAACAGTGACGGAAGATGAAATTTGTGAACAGTGACCGGAAGATGAAAAATGTGAACAGTGACCGGAAGATGAAATTTGTGAACAGTGACCGGAAGATGAAATTTGTGAACAGTGACCGGAAGATGAAATTTGTGAACAGTGACGGAAGATGAAATTTGTGAACAGTGACCGGAAGATGAAATTTGTGAACAGTGACCGGAAGATGAAATTTGTGAACAGTGACGGAAGATGAAATTTGTGAACAGTGACCGGAAGATGAAATTTGTGAACAGTGACCGGAAGATGAAAAATGTGAACAGTGACGGAAGATGAAATTTGTGAACAGTGACCGGAAGATGAAATTTGTGAACAGTGACCGGAAGATGAAAAATGTGAACAGTGACCGGAAGATGAAATTTGTGAACAGTGACCGGAAGATGAAATTTGTGAACAGTGACCGGAAGATGAAATTTGTGAACAGTGACCGGAAGATGAAATTTGTGAACAGTGACGGAAGATGAAATTTGTGAACAGTGACCGGAAGATGAAATTTGTGAACAGTGACGGAAGATGAAATTTGTGAACAGTGACCGGAAGATGAAAAATGTGAACAGTGACGGAAGATGAAATTTGTGAACAGTGACCGGAAGATGAAAAATGTGAACAGTGACCGGAAGATGAAATTTGTGAACAGTGACCGGAAGATGAAATTTGTGAACAGTGACCGGAAGATGAAATTTGTGAACAGTGACCGGAAGATGAAATTTGTGAACAGTGACCGGAAGATGAAATTTGTGAACAGTGACGGAAGATGAAATTTGTGAACAGTGACGGAAGATGAAATTTGTGAACAGTGACCGGAAGATGAAAAATGTGAACAGTGACCGGAAGATGAAATTTGTGAACAGTGACCGGAAGATGAAATTTGTGAACAGTGACCGGAAGATGAAAAATGTGAACAGTGACCGGAAGATGAAATTTGTGAACAGTGACCGGAAGATGAAATTTGTGAACAGTGACGGAAGATGAAATTTGTGAACAGTGACCGGAAGATGAAAAATGTGAACAGTGACCGGAAGATGAAATTTGTGAACAGTGACCGGAAGATGAAAAATGTGAACAGTGACGGAAGATGAAATTTGTGAACAGTGACGGAAGATGAAATTTGTGAACAGTGACCGGAAGATGAAAAATGTGAACAGTGACCGGAAGATGAAATTTGTGAACAGTGACGGAAGATGAAATTTGTGAACAGTGACCGGAAGATGAAAAATGTGAACAGTGACCGGAAGATGAAATTTGTGAACAGTGACCGGAAGATGAAATTTGTGAACAGTGACCGGAAGATGAAAAATGTGAACAGTGACCGGAAGATGAAATTTGTGAACAGTGACCGGAAGATGAAATTTGTGAACAGTGACCGGAAGATGAAATTTGTGAACAGTGACCGGAAGATGAAATTTGTGAACAGTGACCGGAAGATGAAAAATGTGAACAGTGACCGGAAGATGAAATTTGTGAACAGTGACCGGAAGATGAAATTTGTGAACAGTGACCGGAAGATGAAAAATGTGAACAGTGACCGGAAGATGAAATTTGTGAACAGTGACCGGAAGATGAAATTTGTGAACAGTGACCGGAAGATGAAAAATGTGAACAGTGACCGGAAGATGAAATTTGTGAACAGTGACCGGAAGATGAAATTTGTGAACAGTGACCGGAAGATGAAAAATGTGAACAGTGACCGGAAGATGAAAAATGTGAACAGTGACCGGAAGATGAAATTTGTGAACAGTGACCGGAAGATGAAATTTGTGAACAGTGACCGGAAGATGAAAAATGTGAACAGTGACCGGAAGATGAAATTTGTGAACAGTGACCGGAAGATGAAAAATGTGAACAGTGACCGGAAGATGAAATTTGTGAACAGTGACCGGAAGATGAAAAATGTGAACAGTGACCGGAAGATGAAATTTGTGAACAGTGACCGGAAGATGAAATTTGTGAACAGTGACGGAAGATGAAATTGTGAACAGTGACGGAAGATGAAATTTGTGAACAGTGACCGGAAGATGAAATTTGTGAACAGTGACCGGAAGATGAAAAATGTGAACAGTGACCGGAAGATGAAATTTGTGAACAGTGACCGGAAGATGAAATTTGTGAACAGTGACCGGAAGATGAAATTTGTGAACAGTGACCGGAAGATGAAAAATGTGAACAGTGACCGGAAGATGAAATTTGTGAACAGTGACCGGAAGATGAAATTTTAAAACAGCGGAGGATGCAATTGGAAAACAACATAGTTTTAAAGGCAGAATTTGTCAACATTAACAGAAAGACAAACAAACAGAGAGCATAAAAAACATAAACGTTTCAAACCTTCAAAACCGATTCAAAATATGATTTTTCAAACATAACAGTAAACCACAGCAGAAACTTAAGAAAAATCAAATTACATGGATAGCTCTAAAACCAGAAACCATCCATGCACAGGCCAACAGAAAAATATTCCAACAATTCCAGAATACTTCAGAACGTAATTCAACTGTCAAATAGAGAGGTTTTGAATATCAATACAGATTTCCAAAAGTTCTACAAAAACTTGACATACATTTCAAATTCACCAAAACAGAAGTTTTAAAACAAAACACACAGTCTATACAGGACTCGACTTAACTTTCAAAAATACAGTAAACCACAGCATAAAACTAAGAAAAATCAAATTACATGGATAGCTCTAAAACCAGAAACCATCCATGCACAGGCCAACAGAAAAATATTCCAACAATTCCAGAATACTTCAGAACGTAATTCAACTGTCAAATAGAGAGGTTTTGAATATCAATACAGATTTCCAAAAGTTCTACAGAAACTTGACATACATTTCAAATTCACCAAAACAGAAGTTTTAAAACAAAACACAAAGTCTATACAGGACTCGACTTAACTTTCAAAAATACACGCTCACAGGAATACATCTTGTCTGACTGCAGCAACCAAACCCCCCATGAGCTCAATCCGCCAACCTCCCAAACTCATCAGCTTGAGGCACAAACTCCTCATCTGGAGGATTCATACTACAAACAGGGAGTTCATCTATGAGCCTAGAGCTCAGTAACACATGGAATGCAGTGTGCATATGCTATGCATGAACATTTTCAAATACATGAACATTACATTACGTTTCACTGGACAGGAAGGTATAAGTGGGAAGAAGAGCTGGCGCAACAGGAGTACATGCCACAACAGGACATAACATGAGTACATGACAGGATGCCAGTCCTCGTCCACACTTAACATACATTACTTACAGGTTTTAACTTTCATTACTTCAAATCTGGTGCTCAAAAACATTTACATGCTTTTCCAGAACCTTGTATGCATTAACATAATATGGTGCAAACTTTAACATGTACAAGAGACAAATAAAGACAAACATGATACAGAACAGGATTTACTCAAAACTTAACCTGCAACCTAACTAACCAAACCAAGACCTAGTACCTCCGTGCTGTAGGGGCCTTAAGGGCCAACATATACGCATGAACTTACTTGGTTGCTGTCGCGTTGATGTTCTGAATGTCTCAGAAATGCTCGGACCTGTAGCATGCATGTAGAGATTTAAAAAAAAAACGCTACAAATGCTAACTAATAAGCTCTTAGAAATCAACAGCAACATCTTTCAAATCCTTAGAAACAACAACGTGTTTTCATCCAAAAACAGTGAGTTTCA
Organism: Begonia masoniana; assembly: GCA_022432975.1. Taxonomy (NCBI): domain Eukaryota; kingdom Viridiplantae; phylum Streptophyta; class Magnoliopsida; order Cucurbitales; family Begoniaceae; genus Begonia; species Begonia masoniana. The sequence goes on from CM039510.1 coordinate 11,241,634, forward strand.
CCAATACCGAAACCCTAAACTTCGGTAAAACTCACATTTTAAACTTATCCAAAATGTTAGCTTTAGTAGATGATTACCTTTGCTGGAGAAACAGAAGGTAATCAGGAAAAGATTGAGGTTAAAAATCGCTGCTGGTCGCCTGGGAAAAGAGGAAAACAGAAAGGAGAGATAGAAGTGAGCTTCACGTAGGAGGAAGAGAAGACATATCTTCTTCAACAAGTTGCCAAGTGTCAACCATCAATTGGCTTGTTTCTACCAACCTTAATTACTTCCACATTTACCCTTCCATTGAACTACAACCAATTAAATTTGTTTTGGTTAGTTGGCCATTAGTTTGGTTCTCCCTTAAACATCCCATCATTTCAACCAAAACATTCATTGAATTGAAATAATATTAATTCCACTTATACAATTCGGGGAAACAATTACGTGGCAAAAATGCCGGGTGTTACATTCCACCCACCTTAACAGAAATTTTGTCCCCAAAATTTGCCTAAGACAAAGAGGTCCGGATATTGAGTCCTAACATCCGCTTCTCTTTCCCATGTGGCTTCCTCCACATTGTGATTACGCCACAAACTTCACCAATGGGACCACTCGATTGCGCAACACTTTGAGTGACATATCCAATATCTTTATAGGTCTTTCTTCATATGTCAGCGTCGGCATGATATCAAAGTCCACATGTTCCACTATTTGGGTTGGATCTCATACGCACTTTCTCAGCATCGAAACATGGAAGACATTATGAACTCCATCCATTAGACGCTGGCAACTGTAGCTTGTAAGCCACGCTTCCCACACGCTTTAGAATGGGAAAAGGTCCAATGAACCGTGGGCTTAGCTTCCCTTTCTGCCAATCTCATTACACCTTTGAAAGGCGACACCTTCAGGAATACTTCATCGCCTTCAGCGAACTCCAGTCTCTCCGTTCCGATCTGCATAACTTTTCTATCGACTCATAGCAGTGTGATTCGTTGTTTGATAACAGTAATCACCTCAGACATCTGCTGTAATATCTCAGGGCCCGACAAGTCTGGACTCTCCAACTTCATCCCAACATAACGGAGATCTACTTTTCTGCCATAGAGGGCTTCATATGGAGCCATACCGATAGTAGCCTGGTAGCTGTTATTATAAGCAAATTCCAATTAACGGCAAATATCTACTCCAAGGAGCATGAAGTTCCAACACGCACGACCTTAACATGTCCTCTAATATCTGAATTGTTCTCTCAGATTGTCCATCTGTCTGTGGGTGAAACGCCATGCTGAAATCCAGCTTTGTACCCAAGGAGCTTTGTAAACTTTTTCAAAACCTGGAAGTGAATCTAGGATCCCGGTCAGATACAATTGACACCGGAATACCATCAACTTGACACTCTCACCAATGTACAACTCTGCATACTGGTCCATAGAGAATGTCGTCTTCAAAGGTAGAAAATGGCCGACTTCGCAATCTGTCTACTAGACTCATATGCTATTGTGGCCTTAGCTGTTCTTGGAAGGCCAACACAAAGTCATCGTAATATTCTCCCATTTCCATTCGGGAATCGGGAGAGGCTGAAGGCTCCCAGCTGGTCGTTGATGTTCAGCCATGACTTGTTGACATATCATGCAAGACTCCACAAATTTGGCCACTTCTTCTTCATATTCGGCCACCAGAAGTGAAGTTTCAAGTCTTGAATACATCTTCGTGCTTCCAGGATGCACAGAGAAAGAAGACGAGTGGGCTTCCGACAGATGTTCTTTCTTTCGTAAGCTCTTTAGATCTCTCGGACATACCACCTATCCTTTGAACTTCAGAATACCATCTCCCGAATAACTGAAATCGGAGAAGCCGTAGGTACTTGCTCACTATATCGGCCATCTCCTTTGAGATGGTCCTTCTGGGCTTCCTTAATTCGGTCCAGAATAGTTGGCCGTAACGTTAAATTTGCCAACACGGCTGACAGCTTAAAACCACTTCCAAATTAAATCTCGGATTTCTGTCCTCAAGGCATTGACATGGCCGTCAGGCCGGTTGCATAGTAGCGGCATCCTGCTCAACGCATCAGCCACCACGTTGCTTTCCCCGGGTGATATTTGATCTCGATGTCATAGTCTTTCACAAATTCGAGCCACCGTCGTGCCCATGTTTAACTCTTTCTGGGTAAATATGTACTTCAAGCTTTTGTGATCCGAAAAAACACCTCACATGATTGCCCATACAAGTGGTGTCTCCATACCTTCAGTGCAAAGACAACTGCCGCTAACTCCAAGTCATGAGTAGGTAGTTGTTCTCGTGGGTCTTCAATTGTTGGATGCGGAGGCCACCCCTTTTCTTTTGCATTAATCCGCAACCAGGGCAATCCTCGACGGTCGCATAATACTGAACTTGCAGCTTCCAACTGGAACACTAAGAGGAGCAGCGGTTAACTTTTGCTTAAGTGTCTGAAAGCTCCCTCACATGCTTCAGACCACCTGAACTTGATGTCCTTCCTCGTTAGCTGGTCATAGGTTTTGCTATCACGGAGAATCCTTGATGAATTTCCTGTAATAACAGCTAGTCCGATTGATAAAGCTCCGACCCGCTTTTGGCATCATCGACTTGGCCAGTCTCTTACAGCCTCAATCTTGGCCGGGTCCACAGATACTCCTTCCGTTCAATTGGCCGCCATACGATAAGGATTCTTCGATACTGGTTCAGCGCCAGGATATACATCGATTTCGAACTCGATCTCACGATCAGGTGGCAATCCTGGTAAGTCATCTAGGAAGACCTCTGAGAAGTCTCGAACTACAGGAATATTTTGAAGTTCCACCTCACCTTGTCTTTGAACATCTACTACGTGGGCAAGGAATCCGACACATCCTGACCTCATCAGCTGTTGAGCTTTCAAGGTGGATATAACAGTCATACTATGTTATTTGGTATTGCCTGATAGGAGAACTCTACTTCGTTCGGGCGCTTAAACGACACTAGCCCGGACCTACAGTTGATGGTGGCATGATGTCTAAACAGCCAGTCCATCCCCAGAATGACATCGTACCCTTTCATACCAATAACGATGAGGTTGGCGTACAACTTCTGGTCTCCTACTGACACTATATCACCCCGTATGACCTGCTCGGAGTGCATAAACTCTCCGGACGGTAGCATAATCTGTAGGGCTGATCAGACAACGTACAACTAACCTTCTGTCTAACTACGGACAGGTCTCCCCGACACAAATGAATGTGTGGCCCCAGTATCCCACAAGGTATAAGCAGGTACATCACACACCAAAATTGTACCTGTGATTGCTGTGTGCAGATCAGCATCATCAACATCCTCCATCATTGCAAAAACTCTGGGTACGGCTTGACCTGTTCTGGTGTCGGGCATTGGGCAATCCCGAACAAGATGGCCTACTTGCCGCATCGGAAACATTGGCGTGTAGAGCCTACATTCCCCAGTATGATTTCTCTAGCACCGGGGATCAGGGAAGTGAGGAGCTTTCCACCCCCTTTTTTTAAAGGTCTTTTCCCTTTGTCCTGATAAATGGCAACTTCATTTGGTCTCTTGACACCTCTGTTCTGTTGCTGCCGTGGTTGCCCAAATTGTCCCTTTTGTTGTTGTTGTTGCTGCTGAGGGGCATCCTGCATGATTCTCTTTGATGTATATCTCTGAGACTTTGCCTCTAAGGCTTCCAACTGATAAGCCTTAGCTACCACCTTTGTGTATGGGGCCTCGTCAAATCCCCCGTATGTAATCCCGTAAGAGATCCATCTTCAAACCCTGGATAAATTGATGCACCTTATTTTCGTCGGTGGCCACTAGGTGAGGTGCATAACGGGATAGTGAATCGAATTTCTGGAACATACTCAGCCACCGTTCCAAATTGTCGCAGTCGAGAGAATTCTAACAACTTCTCCTTCTAATACTGCGGGTCGAAGTATTTCTCGTAGAAGAGCCCTTTGAATCCCTCCCAACTTAATGCCACAGTGGTTGATGCACTGTATCCCACCAAAATCCAGCACTCTTGGTGAGATTAAATGAGGCAACATCACTTCGTGTTTTCCTCCACTTCTGCATAATTCAGCATACGTTCAATCTGCCGAATCCATTCTTCGGAGTGAGTCGGACTGTTGAGAAACCACGAAAATAGGCGGTGGAGGACGCCAGAATCTCTCTCCACTAGTGTCACGTGGAGCATTCGCATGGTTATGTTGTTTCCATTGCCCTCCCCGCGCAATCAAACGCTCGATCATGCGAGATTGAGTGCGGCCAACTCGGTTAGACGGTCGAGGGCGTCGCCTCTGTCATTGCATCACCTTGATTTCCTCTCACCATTCTAGAAAAATCCTATATGAAATAATGAACTTAACTTAATAAACAAAAATGAACAGTGATCGGAAGATGAAAAATGTGAACAGTGACGGAAGATGAAATTTGTGAACAGTGGACCGGAAGATGAAATTGTGAACAGTGACGGAAGATGAAATTTGGAACAGTGACCGGAAGATGAAATTTGTGAACAGTGACCGGAAGATGAATTTGTGAACAGTGACGGAAGATGAAAAATGTGAACAGTGACCGGAAGATGAAATTTGGAACAGTGACCGGAAGATGAAATTGTGAACAGTGACGGAAGATGAAATTTGTGAACAGTGACGGAAGATGAAAAATGTGAACAGTGACCGGAAGATGAAAAATGTGAACAGTGACCGGAAGATGAATTTGTGAACAGTGACGGAAGATGAAATTTGGAACAGTGACCGGAAGATGAATTTGTGAACAGTGACGGAAGATGAAATTGTGAACAGTGACGGAAGATGAAAAATGTGAACAGTGACGGAAGATGAAATTTGGAACAGTGACGGAAGATGAAAAATGTGAACAGTGACCGGAAGATGAAAAATGTGAACAGTGACCGGAAGATGAAATTTGGAACAGTGACCGGAAGATGAAAAATGTGAACAGTGACGGAAGATGAAATTTGGAACAGTGACCGGAAGATGAAATTGTGAACAGTGACGGAAGATGAAAAATGTGAACAGTGACCGGAAGATGAAATTTGTGAACAGTGACGGAAGATGAAAAATGTGAACAGTGACGGAAGATGAAATTTGTGAACAGTGGACCGGAAGATGAAAAATGTGAACAGTGACGGAAGATGAAATTTGGAACAGTGACCGGAAGATGAAAAATGTGAACAGTGACGGAAGATGAAAAATGTGAACAGTGACGGAAGATGAAAAATGTGAACAGTGACCGGAAGATGAAATTGTGAACAGTGACGGAAGATGAAAAATGTGAACAGTGACGGAAGATGAAATTTGTGAACAGTGACCGGAAGATGAAATTTGTGAACAGTGGACCGGAAGATGAAAAATGTGAACAGTGACCGGAAGATGAAATTTGGAACAGTGACCGGAAGATGAAATTTGTGAACAGTGACCGGAAGATGAAATTTGGAACAGTGACCGGAAGATGAATTTGTGAACAGTGACGGAAGATGAAAAATGTGAACAGTGACCGGAAGATGAAATTTGTGAACAGTGACCGGAAGATGAAATTGTGAACAGTGACCGGAAGATGAAATTTGTGAACAGTGGACCGGAAGATGAAATTTGTGAACAGTGACCGGAAGATGAAATTTTAAAACAGCGGAGGATGCAATTGGAAAACATAGTTTTAAAGGCAGAATTGTCAACATTAACAGAAAGACAAAACAACGAGAGCATAAAACACCTTACACGTTTTCAAACCTTCCTTCCAAAACCGATTCAAAATATGATTTTTCAAACATAACAGTGTAAACCACAGCAGACCACTTAAGAAAAATCAATTACAGGATAGCTTCTAAAACCAGAAACCATCCATGCACAGGCCAACAGAAAAATATTCCAACAATTCCAGATACTTCAGAACGTAATTCAACTGTCAAATACAGAGGTTTGAATATCAAACAGATTTCCAAAAGTTCTACAGAAACTGACATACATTTCAAATTCACCAAAACAGAAGTTTTAAAACAAACACCAAAGTCTATACAGGACTCGACTTAACTTTCAAAAATACACGCTCACAGGAATACATCTTGTCTGACTGCAGCACCCAAACCCCCCATGAGCTCAATCCGCCAACCTCCAAACTCATCAGCTTGAGGCACAAATCCTCATCTGGAGGATTCATACCTACAACAGGGAGTTCATCTATGAGCCTAGAGCTCAGTAACAACATGGAATGCAGTGTGCATATGCTATGCATGAACATTTTCAAATACATGAACATTACATTACGTTTCACTGGACAGGAAGGTATAAGTGGGAAGAAGAGCTGGCGCAACAGGAGTACATGCCACAACAGGACATAACATGAGTACATGACAGGATGCCAGTCCTCGTCCACACTTAACCATACATTACATTACAGGTTTTAACTTTCATTACTTCAAATCTGGTGCTCAAAAACATTTACATGATTTTTCCAGAAAACTTGTATGCATGAACATAATATGGTGCAAAACTTAACATGTACAAGAGACAAAATAAAGACAAACATGATACAGAACAGGATTTACTCAAAACTTAACCTGCAACCTAACTACCCAAACCAAGACCTAGTACCTCCGTGCTGTAGGGCCTTAAGGGCCAACATATACGCATGAACTTACTTGGTTGCTGTCGCGTTGATGTTCTGAATGTCTCAGAAATGCTCGGACCTGTAGCATGCATGTAGAGAATTTAAAAAACGCTACAAATGCTAACTAATAAGCTCTTAGAAATCAACAGCAACATCTTTCAATCCTTAGAAAACAACAACGTGTTTCTTCCAAAAACAGTGAGTTTTCACCAATACCGAAACCCTAAACTTCGGTAAAACTCACATTTTAACTTATCCAAAATGTTAGCTTTAGTAGATGATTACCTTTGCTGGAGAAACAGAAGGTAATCAGGAAAAGATTGAGGTTAAAAATCGCTGCTGGTCGCCTGGAAAAGAGAAAACAGAAAGGAGAGATAGAAGTGAGCTTCACGTAGGAGGAAGAGAAGACATATCTTCTTCAACAAGTTGCCAAGTGTCAACCATCAATTGGCTTGTTTCTACCAACCTTAATTACTTCCACATTTACCCTTCCATTGAACTACAACCAATTAAATTTGTTTTGGTTAGTTGGCCATTAGTTTGGTTCTCCCTTAACATCCCATCATTTCAACCAAACATTCATTGAATTGAAATAATATTAATTCCACTTATACAATTCGGGGAAAACAATTACGTGGCAAAATGCCGGGTGTTACATTCCACCCACCTTAACAGAAATTTTGTCCCCAAAATTTGCCTAAGCAAAGAGGTCCGGATATTGAGTCCTAACATCCGCTTCTCTTTCCCATGTGGCTTCCTCCACATTGTGATTACGCCACAAAACTTTCACCAATGGGACCACTCGATTGCGCAACACTTTGAGTGACATATCCAATATCTTTATAGGTCTTTCTTCATATGTCAGCGTCGGCATGATATCAAAGTCCACATGTTCCACTATTTGGGTTGGATCTCATACGCACTTTCTCAGCATCGAAACATGGAAGACATTATGAACTCCATCCATAGACGCTGGCAACTGTAGCTTGTAAGCCACGCTTCCCACACGCTTTAGAATGGGAAAAGGTCCAATGAACCGTGGGCTGAGCTTCCCTTTCTTGCCAAATCTCATTACACCTTTGAAAGGCGACACCTTCAGGAATACTTCATCGCCTTCAGCGAACTCCAAGTCTCTCCGTCTCCGATCTGCATAACTTTTCTATCGACTCATAGCAGTGTTGATTCGTTGTTTGATAACAGTAATCACCTCAGACATCTGCTGTAATATCTCAGGGCCGACAAGTCTGGACTCTCCAACTTCATCCCAACATAACGGAGATCTACATTTTCTGCCATAGAGGGCTTCATATGGAGCCATACCGATAGTAGCCTGGTAGCTGTTATTATAAGCAAATTCAATTAACGGCAAATATCTACTCCAAGGAGCATGAAGTTCCAACACGCACGACCTTAACATGTCCTCTAATATCTGAATTGTTCTCTCAGATTGTCCATCTGTCTGTGGGTGAAACGCCATGCTGAAATCCAGCTTTGTACCCAAGGAGCTTTGTAAACTTTTTCAAAACCTGGAAGTGAATCTAGGATCCCGGTCAGATACAATTGACACCGGAATACCATGCAACTTGACAATCTCACCAATGTACAACTCTGCATACTGGTCCATAGAGAATGTCGTCTTCAAAGGTAGAAAATGGGCCGACTTCGTCAATCTGTCTACTATGACTCATATGCTATTGTGGCCCTTAGCGGTTCTGGAAGGCCAACAAACAAAGTCCATCGTAATATTCTCCCATTTCCATTCGGGAATCGGGAGAGGCTGAAGCGTCCCAGCTGGTCGTTGATGTTCAGCCATGACTTGTTGACATATCATGCAAGACTCCACAAATTTGGCCACTTCATTCTTCATATTCGGCCACCAGAAGTGAAGTTTCAAGTCTTGATACATCTTCGTGCTTCCAGGATGCACAGAGAAAGAAGACGAGTGGGCTTCCGACAAGATGTTCTTTCGTAGCTCTTTATCTCTCGGAACATACCACCTATCTTTGAACTTCAGAATACCATCTCCCGAATAACTGAAATCGGGAAGAAGCCGTAGGTAACTTGCTCACTATATCGGCCATCTCCTTTGAATGGTCTTCTGGGCTTCCTTAATTCTGTCCAGATAGTTGGCCGTAACGTTAAATTTGCCAACACGGCTGACAGCCTTAGAAACCACTTCCAAATTAAATCTCTGAATTTCTGTCCTCAAAGGCATTGACATGGCCGTCAAGGCCGGTTTGCATAGTAGCCGGCATCCTGCTCAACGCATCAGCCACCACGTTTGCTTTCCCCGGGTGATATTTGATCTCGATGTCATAGTCTTTCACAAATTCGAGCCACCGTCGTTGCCTCATGTTTAACTCTTTCTGGGTAAATATGTACTTCAAACTTTTGTGATCCGAAAACACCTCACATGATTGCCCATACAAGTGGTGTCTCCATACCTTCAGTGCAAAGACAACTGCCGCTAACTCCAAGTCATGAGTAGGGTAGTTTTTCTCGTGGTTCTTCAATTGTCTGGATGCGTATGCCACCACTTTTCCTTCTTGCATTAATACGCAACCCAGGCCAATCCTCGACGCGTCGCAATAAATACTGAACTTGCCGCTTCCAACTGGCAACACTAACAGAGGAGCAGCGGTTAACTTTTGCTTAAGTGTCTGAAAGCTCACCTCACATGCTTCAGACCACCTGAACTTGATGTCCTTCCTCGTTAAGCTAGTCATAGGTTTTGCTATCACGGAGAATCCCTTGATGAATTTCCTGTAATAACCAGCTAGTCCGATAAAGCTCCGTACCTCGCTTGCATTCCTCGGCCTTGGCCAGTCTCTTACAGCCTCAATCTTGGCCGGGTCCACAGATACTCCTTCAGTTCAATTGGCGCCATACGATAAGGATTCTTCGATACTGGTTCAGCGCCAGGATATACATCGATTTCGAACTCGATCTCACGATCAGGTGGCAATCCTGGTAAGTCATCTAGGAAGACCTCTGAGAAGTCTCGAACTACAGGAATATTTTGAAGTTCCACCTCACCTTGTCTTTGAACATCTACTACGTGGGCAAGGAATCCGACACATCCTGACCTCATCAGCTGTTGAGCTTTCAAGGTGGATATAACAGTCATACTATGTTTATTTGGTATTGCCTGATAGGAGAACTCTACTTCGTTCGGGCGCTTAAACGACACTAGCCCGGACCTACAGTTGATGGTGGCATGATGTCTAAACAGCCAGTCCATCCCCAGAATGACATCGTACCCTTTCATACCAATAACGATGAGGTTGGCGTACAACTTCTGGTCTCCTACTGACACTATATCACCCCGTATGACCTGCTCGGAGTGCATAAACTCTCCGGACGGTAGCATAATGCTGTAGGGCTGATCAGACAACGTACAACTAACCTTCTGTCTAACTACGAAGTCCCCCGACACAAATGAATGTGTGGCCCCAGTATCCCACAAGGTATAAGCAGGTACATCACACACCAAAATTGTACCTGTGATTGCTGTGTGCAGATCAGCATCATCAACATCCTCCATCATTGCAAAAACTCTGGGTACGGCTTGACCTGTTCTGGTGTCGGGCATTGGGCAATCCCGAACAAGATGGCCTACTTTGCCGCATCGGAAACATTGGCCAGTGTAGAGCCTACATTCCCCAGTATGATTTCTCTAGCAACGTGGGCATACAGGAAGCTGAGGAGCTCCCATAGGTCTTTTCCCTTGTCCTGATAAATGGCAACTTCATTTGGTCCTCTTGACACCTCTGTTCTGTTGCTGCCGTGGTTGCCCAAATTGTCCCTTTTGTTGTTGTTGCTGCTGCTGAGGGGCATCCTGCATGATTCTCTTTGATGTATATCTCTGAGACTTTGCCTCTAAGGCTTCCAACTGATAAGCCTTAGCTACCACCTTTGTGTATGGGGCCTCGTCAAATCCCCCGTATGTAATCCCTCGTAAGAGATCCATCTTCAAACCCTGGATAAATTGATGCACCTTATTTTCGTCGGTGGCCACTAGGTGAGGTGTATAACGGGATAGTGATCGAATTTCTGAACATACTCAGCCACCGTTCCAAATTGTCGCAGTAGCGAGAGAATTCTAACAACTTCTCCTTCCTCATACTGCGGTCGAAGTATTTCTCGTAGAAGAGCCCTTTGAATCCCTCCTCCCCAAATTAATGCCACAGTGGTTGACTGCACTGTAATTCCACCAAAAGCCAGCACTCTTGGTGAGAGTAAAGTTTTTCAGGCACACATCACTTCTTGTTTTCCTCCACTTCTGCATAATTCAGCATAGTTCAATCTGCCGAATCCATTCTTCGGGTGAGGTAGGATCTGTTGATAACCCATCGAACATAGGCGGTTGGAGACGCCAGAATCTCTCTCCATAGTTTCACGTGGAGCCTATCGACATGGTTATGTGTTTCCATGCCCTCCCTCGCAATCAAACGCTCGATCATGCGAGATTGAGTGACCGCAAACGCGGTTGATGTGACGGTCGAGGGCGTTCGCACCGCCTCGGTCATTTGCATCACAATGATTTTTCCCTCTCACCATCTAGAAAAATCCTATTGAGAATAATGAAATTGTGAACAGTGACGGAAGATGAAATTGTGAACAGTGACCGGAAGATGAATTTTGTGAACAGTGACCGGAAGATGAAATTGTGAACAGTGACCGGAAGATGAAATTTGTGAACAGTGACGGAAGATGAAAAATGTGAACAGTGACCGGAAGATGAATTTTGTGAACAGTGACGGAAGATGAAATTTGTGAACAGTGACCGGAAGATGAAATTGTGAACAGTGACCGGAAGATGAATTTTGTGAACAGTGACGGAAGATGAAATTGTGAACAGTGACCGGAAGATGAAATTTGTGAACAGTGACCGGAAGATGAATTTTGTGAACAGTGACGGAAGATGAAATTTGTGAACAGTGACGGAAGATGAAAAATGTGAACAGTGACGGAAGATGAAATTTGTGAACAGTGACCGGAAGATGAAATTGTGAACAGTGACCGGAAGATGAATTTTGTGAACAGTGACCGGAAGATGAAATTTGTGAACAGTGACGGAAGATGAAATTTGTGAACAGTGACCGGAAGATGAAATTGTGAACAGTGACGGAAGATGAAATTGTGAACAGTGACGGAAGATGAAATTTGTGAACAGTGACGGAAGATGAAATTTGTGAACAGTGACGGAAGATGAAATTTGTGAACAGTGACCGGAAGATGAAATTTGTGAACAGTGACGGAAGATGAAATTGTGAACAGTGACCGGAAGATGAAATTTGTGAACAGTGACGGAAGATGAAATTTGTGAACAGTGACCGGAAGATGAATTTTGTGAACAGTGACCGGAAGATGAAATTGTGAACAGTGACGGAAGATGAAATTGTGAACAGTGACCGGAAGATGAATTTTGTGAACAGTGACGGAAGATGAAATTTGTGAACAGTGACCGGAAGATGAAATTGTGAACAGTGACGGAAGATGAAATTGTGAACAGTGACCGGAAGATGAATTTTGTGAACAGTGACCGGAAGATGAATTTTGTGAACAGTGACCGGAAGATGAAATTTGTGAACAGTGACGGAAGATGAAATTGTGAACAGTGACCGGAAGATGAAATTGTGAACAGTGACGGAAGATGAAATTTGTGAACAGTGACCGGAAGATGAAATTTGTGAACAGTGACCGGAAGATGAATTTTGTGAACAGTGACCGGAAGATGAAAAATGTGAACAGTGACGGAAGATGAAATTGTGAACAGTGACGGAAGATGAAAAATGTGAACAGTGACGGAAGATGAAATTTGTGAACAGTGACCGGAAGATGAAATTGTGAACAGTGACGGAAGATGAAATTGTGAACAGTGACGGAAGATGAAATTGTGAACAGTGACCGGAAGATGAATTTTGTGAACAGTGACCGGAAGATGAAATTTGTGAACAGTGACCGGAAGATGAAATTTGTGAACAGTGACCGGAAGATGAAATTGTGAACAGTGACCGGAAGATGAAAAATGTGAACAGTGACCGGAAGATGAATTTTGTGAACAGTGACCGGAAGATGAAATTTGTGAACAGTGACCGGAAGATGAAATTTGTGAACAGTGACCGGAAGATGAAATTGTGAACAGTGACCGGAAGATGAAAAATGTGAACAGTGACCGGAAGATGAATTTTGTGAACAGTGACCGGAAGATGAAATTTGTGAACAGTGACCGGAAGAGAAATTTGTGAACAGTGACGGAAGATGAAAAATGTGAACAGTGACCGGAAGATGAATTTTGTGAACAGTGACGGAAGATGAAATTGTGAACAGTGACGGAAGATGAAAAATGTGAACAGTGACGGAAGATGAAATTTGTGAACAGTGACGGAAGATGAAATTGTGAACAGTGACGGAAGATGAAATTTGTGAACAGTGACGGAAGATGAAATTTGTGAACAGTGACCGGAAGATGAAAAATGTGAACAGTGACGGAAGATGAAATTGTGAACAGTGACCGGAAGAGAAATTTGTGAACAGTGACGGAAGATGAAAAATGTGAACAGTGACCGGAAGATGAAATTGTGAACAGTGACGGAAGATGAAAAATGTGAACAGTGACCGGAAGATGAAATTGTGAACAGTGACGGAAGATGAAAAATGTGAACAGTGACGGAAGATGAAAAATGTGAACAGTGACGGAAGATGAAAAATGGTGAACAGTGACCGGAAGATGAAAAATGTGAACAGTGACCGGAAGATGAAATTTGTGAACAGTGACCGGAAGATGAAATTTGTGAACAGTGGACCGGAAGATGAAAAATGTGAACAGGACCGGAAGATGAAATTTGTGAACAGGACCGGAAGATGAAATTTGTGAACAGTGACGGAAGATGAAATTTGTGAACAGTGACCGGAAGATGAATTTTGTGAACAGTGACCGGAAGATGAAAAATGTGAACAGGACCGGAAGATGAAATTGTGAACAGTGACCGAAGATGAATTTTGTGAACAGTGACCGGAAGATGAAAAATGTGAACAGTGACGGAAGATGAAATTTGTGAACAGTGACCGGAAGATGAAATTTTAAAACAGCGGAGGATGCAATTGGAAACACATAGTTTTAAAGGCAGAATTTGTCAACATTTAACAGAAAGACAAACAAACAGAGAGCATAAAAACATAAACGGTTCAAACCTTCAAAACCGATTCAAAATATGATTTTTCAAACATAACAGTAAACCACAGCAGAAACTTAAGAAAAATCAAATTACATGGATAGCTCTAAAACCAGAAACCATCCATGCACAGGCCAACAGAAAAATATTCCAACAATTCCAGAATACTTCAGAACGTAATTCAACTGTCAAATACAGAGGTTTTGAATATCAATACAGATTTCCAAAAGTTCTACAGAAACTTGACATACATTTCAAATTCACCAAAACAGAAGTTTTAAAACAAAACACAAAGTCTATACAGGACTCGACTTAACTTTCAAAAATACACGCTCACAGGAATACATCTTGTCTGACTGCAGCAACCAAACCCCCCATGAGCTCAATCCGCCAACCTCCCAAACTCATCAGCTTGAGGCACAAAATCTTCATCTGGAGGATCCATACCTACAACAGGGAATTCATCTATGAGCCTAGAGCTCAGTAACAACATGGAATGCAGTGTGCATATGCTATGCATGAACATTTTCAAATACATGAACATTACATTACGTTTCACTGGACAGGAAGGTATAAGTGGGAAGAAGAGCTGGCGCAATAGGAGTACATGCCACAACAGGACATAACAGGAGTACATGACAGGATGCCAGTCCTCGTCCACACTTAACCATACATTACATTACAGGTTTTAACTTTCATTACTTCAAATCTGGTGCTCAAAAACATTTACATGATTTTTCCAGAAAACTTGTATGCATGAACAGAATATGGTGCAAAACTTAACATGTACAAGAGACAAAATAAAGACAGACATGATACAGAACAGGATTTACTCAAAACTTAACCTGCAACCTAACTACCCAAACCAAGACCTAGTACCTCCGTGCTGTAGGGCCTTAAGGGCCAACATATACGCATGAACTTACCTGGTTGCTGTCGCGTTGATGTTCTGAATGTCTCAGAAATGCTCGGACCTGTAGCATGCATGTAGAGAATTTAAAACACGCTACAAATGCTAACTAATAAGCTCTTAGAAATCAACAGCAACATCTTTCAAATCCTTAGAAAACAACAACGTGTTTTCATCCAAAAACAGTGAGTTTTCACCAATACCGAAACCCTAAACTTCGGTAAAACTCACATTTTAACTTATCCAAAATGTTAGCTTTAGTAGATGATTACCTTTGCTGGAGAAACAGAAGGTAATCAGGAAAAGATTGAGGTTAAAAATCGCTGCTGGTCGCCTGGAAAAGAGAAAACAGAAAGGAGAGGTAGAAGTGAGCTTCACGTAGGAGGAAGAGAAGACATATCTTCTTCAACAAGTTGCCAAGTGTCAACCATCAATTGGCTTGTTTCTACCAACCTTAATTACTTCCACATTTACCCTTCCATTGAACTACAACCAATTAAATTTGTTTTGGTTAGTTGGCCATTAGTTTGGTTCTCCCTTAAACATCCCATCATTTCAACCAAAACATTCATTGAATTGAAATAATATTAATTCCACTTATACAATTCAGGGAAACAATTACATGGCAAAAATGCCGGGTGTTACATGCATTGCGCACAAAGTATGTTAATAGGTGTAAAATAGGAAAGTTGGACCTTGAACGATTTGATTTGGGAACCACCAGTTGCTGAGCTTAGCTGACTCAAGTTGTTTCTTACGAGGCATAGGGCTTGGAATTACTTGTTGGGTTGTGACCACACTAATGTTGACTAGTCTCTCATTGAATATAAAATCTAAAATTAAAATTATAAATCTAAGTTACAAGCTTAAAGGAAAACAAACACAAAGATTTCGCACATCAAGCACACTTTATTAACCAACAACATAAACAATACAATTTTAAGCATAGAAGTATACACTACACAATATTGATAAAAAGGTATACGTCCAAGAAACAACACACTTAGGAAATATCATCTCACCAAAAACACACTACGCATTATATTTTAGGATTTCAAATCGCATCGAGAGGCTAAGCACTAACTATGTCCATGATTGGTCGAGCTTTGCACATTGCCTCCAATGGAAGTACCTTGGGCATAGTGACACCACTACCTTCACTCATATCAATCTCTTCCTCCCCCTCTCTCTCCCAATCAAAGCATTGAATCAATGATGCTAGCACCAACCCTACCACTCGTTGGGCCATACCCGAGCCTGGGCAGGCCCTTCTACCCAATCCGAATGGCATGAATTTATAAGTCAATGTCGTCTCCTTCTCATCTAGATATCTTTCGGGCTTGAATTTTGTGGGTTCGTCCCAAAGGTTTGGGTCCCTATGTATGGCCCAAGCATTCACCAATAAAATTGTGTCACGCTCCAAGTCGTAGCCCCCAACGGTACAGTCGGCAGAGGAGTAATGTGGGACTAGCATAGGTGCTGATGGGTTTAATCTTAGGGTCTCTGAAATTACTCCTCGGAGAAAGGGCAATCTTGACATGTCGGCTTCCTCGACCAACCGGTGTTCTCCTATTTGAGAATCCAACTCCGCCTTTGCTTTTTTCAAAACCTTGGGATTATTCAGCAAATGAGTCATTGCCCACTCCAAAGTCACTGCCGTTGTGTCGGTTCTGGCGAGAATCAATGTCTGAAGAAACTTTTGGACTTCAATTATGAAATAAAAAATGGTATACCCAAAATTTAAATTTTACTAAATGAATAAAATCTTTAGCGCCGATTGTGATAAATTATGAATCTTTCAAATGAAAAACGGAGATAATAAAATATTTGATTTTAAACTTAAAATATAAGAGAAAAATATTTTTTAAAAAATCATGGTTTATAAATTTTAAATTTGTTTAAGAAAATAACTACAACGAATAAGCCCCAGAAAAGAGGTTTTAATTGTTAATAAAATAAGCCCCAGTTTACCACTCATCTTAGTGTATTGCCTTAGTGTTGAGTGTGATAATCATTATGTTGATTTTGTTTGAGCCTTAGACGACTTTGAGGATTTTGAGTCACTTGTTGAGATAGAGCCTCCATTTGGAAGAAGAAGTGCTTGACGTAAAGGTAAGAGTTTTATATTATTTGCACCACATTGCATGATTTTTATGAAAATGCTATTTTGGTGACCTATCACCAATATAAACTTGACGGGATCTGATCGCCAGCACGTCAGTATTTTTGCGTATATGTATGTACGATTTACACGTTTACCATTGATAAATAATTTTTATATTGTTGTAATGGAGAATTGATCCTTGTGATATTTTGGATGGTCTCGGTGACAAAGTATCATAATGACATCCCAGTACATCTTCTGCTACGTGAAGGTTGTTATGTTTGCACGTTAAGAAATGGGTAATAGGATGGTCATGATGCACTCATTGGGCTTCGAATCCCTAAACCTGATCATGGTATTGTTTGTTTATTATCGTTTATACAGGTTGCTTCGTAGATGATCATTTTTTACGAAAAATTTAGGTAACGGGGCTGGATCTTCAGATCACACGTTGCATAATTCTCTTTCTGACTCATGAGGTGCTGTTGGACTTCGGTCACCGCCTTTTCTATGTGTATGTGCCAGGGAGGTTTTTAAGTGACCCTCCTTTTTCACTTAGGTAACTTTTTATAAAATAAGTGCTATGATGATATATTTTCATATAGTCGTCTATGTATGCGATAAAAGTTTAACTTAATGCCTCATATGTGGATCGTGGAGGTTGTTTTCCCTAAAAGGATAAAAATGAGTTTTTATATAACGATGTTTTGAAAACTATTTTTGCTATCTCATCATGTTTTGAAAGAAAATGTAAAAGAAGTTTGACATGCATTTAATATAACATTTCTACTGAGTTAATCATTCACTCTAACAACCTCATCCCCTTCTAAGAAAGAACAAGAGCAGTGAGTAGCTGGAGCTTTGGAGTAGTTATCTTTATTTATTTCTGTTTGAGTATTTAGTTGATATCCTTGTGAGGACTTATCTTACATTTGTTTGTATAAGATTAACTGTTTGGGATTTGAATATTTAGACTTATTGAACTGCTCTTATTTTATTACACTAATATATCTGTAATTAATGTGTGGATCCTGGCCTTCTAATTAATGTTCAAGTCTTCCACTGTAAATCAAGTCTTGGGCTGGGTGATCAGGTTCTCTCTAAGGAATGGGTCGCCTAACTCGGCGCTCTGTTAGGCCCGCCTTGAGTCGTGACAAAATGTGTATAAGAACTTTTCCATCCTCCAATGTAAGGGTTACACTCCTCTAGTGACAGTCAATTCTAGCCTTATAATGGATTAACTAATCCATACATAGAATCACATCAAATTGATACATAGGTTCCACTATCAGATCAACTGATAATTCATTTCCTTCGACAATTAGTGATGGACTTCTGGGACCTAAGACGCATGCGGAAGACTACATTAAACAGCAAGCTTCGGTGTTCTTTAGAGAAACCAAAGAACACTCCAAACAATCGCTAAAAATAGTGGAAAAACTAAAAATTGCGTAGGAGATGAGAAATTGATACCAGTCGAAACGGAGAGGTGGGTGAGTTGGGTAACGCCTTAGAAAAGGTTGTTTGGATTGAAGGGTGCGCTGTGGAGGAGATGGAAGGCAAAAGAGAACCAAGTCAGCCGAAAGGTGTTCCCTGTACCTTCGGCGAAGAGCTCCACCGTGATGGGAGGAGTGCTTTAGCAACTAGGCTGCCCTACGCGTACTGCTTCGTCCTCAGAAGAGACCGAGGGAAATGGAAATGAAGACCCGTGGCTGGTCCAAAGGCAGTGCGATACGCAGCTCTGCGCCTTTGGGAAGAAGTCCCTCGTTGCCGAGGAGAAATCACAGCTTAAGGGCACGGGTTTCCTCCTTCCTCCTTTTCGACTCCAGCTCTTGGCAGAGGGAAAGAAGGCAAGGGTAAGAGTACCTCCAAGCCACCGTGAAGCTTGAGGCACAATTTGGTGGTCATCCATGGAGACTCGCGCCGATGAATACCGTGGGAAAAACCCACACGGAGGATGCTCCGAACAAGAAGAAACTCTTCTATAAATTCCAAATATTGATGATGAAAAACTGTTTACAAATGATTCAGAAACGCTTCTTTATAGCCTCTGAAAATCTAAGGCTTTCAGAAGGGAAGAAACACGAGAAAGGAAATGCTAAAACCAGAAAGGAAAAAATGTATCCGTTGGAGCGTTGCTACGTCAGCGTTGGCGTCCTGCTGGCATCCAGGTGTGCTGATCTTCTCCTCTTTGTCACGTGGTTGGAGCGTTGCTGAAGATGGTCTTTTCTCAATGCTACTGATGAGCTTTGATGACGTCTTGCTGATGACGTGTCCTTCTTGTGTTTCTAATCCTCTTGTCCATAAATCAATTCTTCATGGATGGGCATCTCCTCTTGGGCCTTTAATGATAGTCTTCAAGTGTGGGCCTATTTCTTCTTGGGCCAAATTAAAGGTTGAATGACCAACTTCTCTTTAATATCTCTTGGGCTTATGGGCTTTATCTTTATGGGCCAAGCAGTCTTTGCTTCTTGTTGTACGCCAACTGTTCGATGAAAATCCTCAATGAGCGTCCAACTTGTGATCCTTGCTTTTGACCATTCCAAGTCTTGAGAGACAATTTTCCTACAACATTCCACAAGTCCATTAGATAAATAGAATAGATAAAATAAATACATACCTTGACTTGTGCTTAACGGATCGGGGTCGTGGGCATATCAATTAGAGTAGCAGACTAGACAATAAAATGCATCACATAATTCTATTTTCATAGGGGTAGTCAATATAAGGAGATTTTTTTACTTTTATATTTTCAACACATTACGCACAAACAATTTAGAAACAAAAAGATTCGGCACACCAGTATCAAACAACACTGCATAGTAGTATTAAAGAAAAGGATCATACCATCAATAACCCCTTGACTAGTCTCATCAAAAATCTTAGTGTAGTTATTGCATAAACTTGACCAGTTATCTTCTCTTTCCCCTTCCTATTGTCGCCAAAACCACCCCCTGACGAGTTAGGAGCTGATCCTCGAATATGGCTTATAGAGCCCACGTGAATGAGAGTAGACACAAAACTTTGTTGATACCTAATAAACCTATGAAAGTTGGTACCAGTAGGTCGATACTGATGCTGATATAGCAGTCTATAACCAACTGTTGCTAAGGAATAAAGTACCTTCTACGAGCTCTAAAACAAGGCCTAGAAGAAATTGTCTGAGTCGGTGCTGCATTTGCTTGTGAAGACCTTTAGTTCATGGGAAAGTTCTTCCTTGACTGCTGAGGCTATCTGAAGGTTTGACAAACATGGGGGTCTGAACGCTTATTGCTGAAAGAACCTTTACTAGGTTGTCAACTGTTACCACTCTAAGTGTGCCCACCTCTAATCATTTTTGGTCATCTTTCCACCCAATGGCTGCTCTTTATTTCCCTTATCTTTGGCGTCGAAGTACTCAATCCAGGTCGACCTCAACACGCTGAGCAACAGCAGCCACAACCTCAAAAATGTTAGTAAACTCTATAACAGAAAGTCGAGTGCGAATCTTAGGCTTTCAATTCATCCCAAACTTTATTATTGTCTCCATTGGGTCTATATCCTTGATCTACTGAGAAAGATCAACAAACTTGGCATCGTACTTAAAAATAGCAAGGTCCACTTGATCTCAGTTATGGTAAGCACAAATCATGTAGCCATCTTCTACAAATAAAATACTGAGAGGCCAACTCTGAACTCTGTTGTAACTTCAACAGCATCCATATTTTTACTATGACAATCAGCCAATTTTTGTAGTCAGACGGTCTGCTCCTCACACGGCAAAACACCAGGTTCTGCACTCCAACGTCTCTAGGCAAACTCTTAAGCCTATCTCACAGGTCTCTAGGTAAACTCTTGAGTCCACTTAACTCAATAGAGCAAAAATTTATATTTAACACTTAGATTTTAAGGAAGCATGCCAATTATAAAACGATTTCATAAAACTAGTTTATAAAACTAACACTAGGACAAATATTAAAAATATTTTCCACTATAATGTGGTACATACATACAAAATATGTCATACTGTACATTATGTGAACCTCAATGAAAATGCAATATCTCATGGACTCCAGACACACCATGCCATAAAACATATTAATAATAGTGATATTTGGTGATCGCTAAATCCATGAAAATAAGATCCTTAATAGGTTTTAAGGTTGTGTGCCCAGAGACGGCACTGTCAGTTGTCTCATTACTTCAATTAAAACAAACAATTACATTCTTCAACGGTTGAATGTACGTAAAAGAAACAAGTTTCCTTCACAGGTCGACCAAACGAATCCCTCTACTGAAAAGGAAGAGATACTCTTCTCTACGTAACTTCATCATGAAAGAGGTTTTAATTGATAATAAAATAAATTTTGATTTCTTATCTTAATTACTTGGTGGTGGCCTTACAATAAAGAGTTTGAGAATAGAGAGTAAATTATGGTACGTATTGAATTAGTATTCAACTCGCATTATAATTATATCAATTACTTAATTTAAATAAAGTAATCAATGTAACTAGCAAACTAGATTAGTTTTGCAACGCCCCCAAACCCACCCCGGCTCGGTGCGTTACGTTGCTCATTCCCTTATTTTAACTTAAACCACACATACCTTTACATTAAAATCAATTCAAAACAATTTCTAACCACTAACATCCTAAGGTTTTCCCACAATTCCTCTTCCAATTCAATAGTTTAGAAAAACTCTAGGACTAACATTAAACTCTCTCAACATACCCTAACTAGGGCTACATGCGTTAGAGGAAAATTTTCTGGATGTTACAAGTTTAAAATAGGGTAATTATCACTTTTTGTGACGACCCGTCTTTCAACGGACTGATAAGGAACCACCCATTCTCCGCGGATCCTGGGGCTGACCTGGGCCGGAGGTGGGTAAAGCTCCGCGGATCCTGGGGCTGACCTGGGCCGGAGTGGTTTCTCCGTTGAAGCAGGGGCCGTTACGAACCCACATCGCTTGGGGAAGTACATGGAAATGAAACATATGTAAGAGATCCCTCCCAACTTAGCAAGACGCGTTTTGGAGCACGATTGGCGACGGATCCCATAAGAACTCCGAAGTTAAGCGTGCTTCGGCGAGAGTAATTCCAGGTTGGGTGACCTTCCGGGAAGTGCTCTCGCCAAACAAAGCCGTGAGGGGACGATATTGGGCTGCGGCCCAATCCCCGGAGCGGACAATATCTTGCTGGGGAAAGGGGTCGTTACACTTTTACTCTCGAAGTATGAGGATATTCACAAAACGGACCTTAAAGTTTTTTTTGAAAACACAGTCGCCCTTGACGTATCAATTATTAACAACCCAACCCCTACTGGGCGTTCGTTGTCCTAGAACGAGCGCCTGTTCAATTCAAAAAAGAACGGGCGCTCGTTCTTTTTTTCAAGGGTTTTATAAGAGAAATTTGAACTCCTAGTGCGATTGGGGCAAGAATGGATGGCCAATTATATTTATAGTATCGGGGAAAGGTTGCCCAGTATCGAAGAACAGGTGCGCGTTCATTAAGAGCAACAAAAGCGGTTTTGGCCCGGGCGCTTGTTATTTTTGAACGGGCGACTATTTATTTTGAACCACAAAAATGGTTCTGGGCCGGTCGACCATGGAAAAAAAACGGGCGCCCGTTCTTTTTTGAATGGAATGAGCGCTGGTTCTCGGACAACGGATGCCTAATTAGGGTTGGGTTGTTAATAATCAATACATCGAGGGCGACCATATTCACAAAAAAACTTTAAGGTCCGTTTTGTGAATACTGCCATACTTCGATGGTAACAGCAATAATTACCCTTTAAAATATTAGCAACATTGAAAGTAATTTAATTTATGATAAAAAATTACAAATTAAGTAAACTATTGAAATAAAAAATGCAAAGAAGATAATAATAAATATTATTACTTATTTTCTATATTACTCTAAAACAATTGATCATATAGTTATGTAAAATGATTTCTAAAATTTTCTAAATAATTTGAAACAATCCAAATAATATAAATCATTTATGCTTAGATTAATTGTTTTTCTTAGCTGAGAACATAATTTCTGTTTTCTTTTGTATTGAAATTTTCTCCCATGAATTTTTGGCATAATTATTAATATTAATATTATTTTTCAATTAAAAAGATAAAAGTGACGTGGGAGTCCAGTCGTGGAGCACAACTGGATAGCTTGTGTAATCTCAAATCTAAATTTGCCCTCGCTCACTCAAAACTCTCAATCATGGGAAAGTAGCCATCTATTATTATGTCATGGAACATAAAGCACGTGGATAGTTATTTAACCTGTTTGTTTTTGTTACATTAATCTTCATCATTACTCTTTTATCCATATTTATTATTTATTAAATGACCTTTTTACCAATTAAAATTCACGTGCGTAAAAGTTGGATTCAAAGTAGATGTATCAGATGACATTGAAAAACATAAGGTAAAAAAAATTAATAAATGATGAAAATGGACTAGACTCTTAAAAAATAAAATTATAGTTACAAAAATTTTAGGGTAATTATCAATTTGAACCCTGGACTATACACTATGTTTCAATTCGCCCCCTGTACTAAAAAAACGGCAAACCGAACCCTGTACTTTGATTCTGTTATCAGTTTTGACCTTCTATCAACAATTTCATTAGACTCTCATTTAAAAAATTACCAAACAATCTTGGATTCAGTTGAAATTTTTACCACATGTTAACTACTTAATGAGAAGATAATGTGAAAATTTTCGTTATTTGTTAACACATGTACGATTTATTGTAATTTTATTTTAGCATTTTATAAAAATATTATAATAAATCATACAAATTTTAGAAAATCATGAAAAATTTTCTATTAATTACCCATGATAGATTGAACATCTGAAAAGTTTTTCAAATAAATCAAATATCGTTTGGTAGTTTTTTAAAAATTAATTTATAAAGTAAAGAAGAAATTGAGATTAATTTAAACAAATACTAAACGATATTTGATTTATTTGAAACATTTTTTTACATATTCAACTATCATGGGTAGATCATAGAAAATTTTTCGTGATTTTCTAAAATGTTTATGATTTATTATAATATTGTTATAAAATACTAAAATAAAATTACAATAAATCGTACATGTGTTAACAAATAACGAAAATTTTCAGATTATCTTCTCATTAAGTAGTAAATATGTGGTAAAAATTTCAATTAAATCCAAGATCGTTTGGTAATTTTTTAAATGAGGGTTTAAGGAAATTGTTGATAGAAGGTTAAAACTGATAACATAATCAAAGTACAGGGTTCGGTTTGCCGATTTTTTTAGTACAGGGGGCGAATTTAAAAAACGTGTATAGTACATGGTTCAAATCGATAATTACCTAAAATTTTACTAAAAAAATAATTAAACATCCATATGATAGGGGTGACAAATAAGTTGACAAAGCCGAACCAAGCTTGAAAAAATTTGACTCATCGAGACTAACGAGTTAAACCAACTGAGGTTAACGAGTCTAACAAACCCAGAGCCTAACGAGCCCCACTAAAGAAAATTTTAACTCAAAAATTAAACTAGCCAAGCCTAGTCGAGTCGGCTAAATAAGCCTTAATGAGTTTAGATTAAAGAGCTAAACATACATAAATATTTTTAATTTATATAAATATAATGTATATTTTTAAAAATTTAGTTATTAAAATTATAATAATTATATAATATCAAAATATAATATTATTTGTTTAATAAACAAAATATTAGATATACTAGATTACATTGTACAACATAACGGTAAAAAAAATGATGAAAATGACTAGACTCTTAAAAAAATAAAATTATAGTTACAAAATTTTAGGGTAATTATTCATTGAACCCTGGACTATACAACTATGTTCAATTCGCCCACTGTACTAAAAAACGGCAAAGCCGACCATGTACTTTGATTCTGTTATCAGGTTGGGACCTCTATCAACAATTTCATTAGACTCTCATTAAAAAATTACCAAACAATCTTGGATTCAGTTGAAATTTTTACCACATGTTAAACACATTAATGAGAAGATAATGTGAAAATTTTCGTTATTTGTTACACATGTAGATTTATGTAATTATGTTAGCATTTTATAAAAATATTATAATAAATCATACAAATTTTAGAAAATCATGAAAATTTTCTTTAATACCCATGATAGATTGAACATCTGAAAAGTTTTTCAATAATCAAATATCGTTTTGGTAGTTTTTTAAAAATTAATTTATAAAGTAAAGAAGAAATTGCGAGTATTAAACAAATACAAACGATATTGATTTATTTGAAACATTTTTTTTACATATTCAACTCTCCATGGGTAGATCATAGAAAATTTTTCGTGATTTTCTAAACTGTTTATGATTTATTTATACTATTGTTATAAAATACTAAAATAAATTACAATAAATCGTACATGTGTTAACAAATAACGAAATTTTAGATTATCTTCTCATTAATAGTAAATATGTGGTAAAAATTTCAATTAAATCCAAGATCGTTTGGTAATTTTTTTAAATGAGGGTTTAAGGAAATTGTTGATAGAAGGTTAAAACTGATAACATAATCAAAGTACAGGGTTCGGTTTGCGAAATTTTTTTAGTACAGGGGGCGAATTTAAAAACGTGTATAGTACCATGGTTTCAAATCGATAATTACCTAAAATTTTACTAAAAAATAATTAAACACCATTATGATAGGTGATGACAAATAAGTTGACAAAGCCGAACCAAGCTGAAAAAATTTGACTCATCGAGACTAACGAGTTAAACCAACTGAGGTTAACGGAGTCTAACAAACCCAGAGCCTAACGAGCCCCACTAAAGAAAATTTTTAACTCAAAAATTAACTAGCCAAGCCTAGTCGAGTCGGCTAAATAAGCCTTAATGAGTTTAGATTACAGAGCTAAACATACATTACTATTTTTAATTTATATAAATATAATGTATTTTTTAAAAATTTAGTTATTAAAATTATAATAATTATATAATATCAAAATAATATTCTTTGTTTAATAACAAATATTAGATATACTAGATACTGTAACAAACATAAACTTACAAAAAATGTGAAAAATTGAATGACAAGATATTTAAAAAATAAATTGTTGTCACGAAATTTTAACTAACAAATGAAAACTATCTTCTTAGTTAAAATACTCATATACTATTAACACTATACTCATCTATTGACGAGTACGATTAGTCAAAAGTGTTAAGAAGCTCAAATTTTCTAACAACTAGGGGTGGTCCTGGACGGTCGTTCCAATCCTCCAGCCGGACCGGAAACTGTAACACACGGCATTTTGCCTATATAATTATTCCCCGAATAATTAAGCAGAATTACTCTGATATTAATGTAATGACTATTTTTAATGAAATTGTCGACGTGTTTAATCGAACGAGGGTGATTCGTGAGACCGAATCGATTAACTAAATAATGTTTTAGTTAAAAATCAATGGAAGGGCAAATTAGGAAGGAATTAAGGTTGGTGAGAGGAAAGCAATGAATGATTAACACTTGGCAAACTTGTTGAAGAAGCCAATGCCCTTTTCTCTTCCCTTCTTCCTCTCTTCTCTTCACTCCTACGAAAAACACTCTCTGTTTCCTCTCTTCCAGGCGACTGCAGCCATTTCCAAAACTTTGTTTCTCCTGTTTTCTTTTGTTTCCTCCGTTAAAGGTTCGTGCAACACCGAGGTTTCACAAACAAAGCTTACTGCGTTTCAGACAACAGGTAAGTTCATGCGTATAAGTTGGCCCTTAAGGCCCTACAATATGGAGGTACTAGGTTTTGGTTCGGGTAGCTAGGTCGTAGATTATGCTATAAGCTAAACGTGTTCTGTGGGTTCTGTTTCATGTTTGTTTTTATTCTGTCGCCTGTATACGTTGAGTTTAAGCACCGTATCTGTTCATGCATACACGTTTTCTGGAAAACCATGCAAATGTTTTTTAGCACCAGATTTGAAGTTATGAAAGTTAAAAATGTGAATGTAATGTATGGTTAAGTGTGGACGAGGACTGGCATTCTGTCATGTACTCTTGTTATGTCCTGTTGTGGCATGTACTCCTGTTGCGCCAGCTCTTCTTCCCACTTATACCTTCCTGTCCAGTGAAACGTAATGTAATGTAATGTTCATGTATTTGGAAAAATGTTCATGCACAGCATATGCATCACTGTATTTCATGTTCTTACTGAGCTCTAGGCTCATAGTTGAACTCCCTGTTGTAGGTATGGATCCTCCAGATGAGGACTTTGTGCCTCAAGCTGATGAATAAATGAAGTTGGCGGATCGAGCTCATGGGGATTGGTTGCTGCAGTCAGACAAATGTTATTCCTGTGAAAATGTATTTTTGAATGTTCTGTCAAGTCCTGTATAGCTTTTGAAATCCTAAAACCGATGTATAGAATTCGTGTTGATGTTTTGAAACCTCTGTTTTGACAGTTGAATGTATGTATTGTCACAACCCGAAACCCGACGGGTTGAGAATTTCGTAAAATCATATTCGTAATCAAAATGTCAACCCAATTTTTTTTTTTTTTGTGTATACATATAAATACGTTTTTAAATAAATTCCAATCAAATTCGAGGTCATTTGAAATCATTAAAGAAAAAAATCAACAGACAATCGAATTAACCTCTGTCGTTCACATCCACCGTTCAAGTCTAACGAGCGACATCCACCGCCCAACAGTGATATGCTTCGTCTACCGATGACGTCAGCCGAAGGACTCACACGTTCAGCGTCCACCGATCACTTTTGGCGAGTGACATCCACCGCTCAATAGTGATATTCCCCATCTACCGATGACGTCAATCGGATGACTCATTCTTCCAGCATCCACCGGTCATTTCTGTCGAGCGACATCCACCGCTCAACAATACTCAACATCTGTAACACCCGGCATTTTTGCCTAACAAATTATTCCCCGAATATGTAAACGGAATTTCTCCGATATTAATGCAATGATTGTTTTTAATAAGATTGTCGATGTGTTTAATCGAACGAGGGTGATTCGTGAGACCGAATTGATTAAACTAAATAATGATTTAGTTAAAAATCAATGAAAGGGCAAATTAGGAAGAAATTAAGGTTGGTGGGAGAAGTCAAATGGATGATTGACACTTGGCAAACTTGTGGAAGAAGACAAGCCATGTATTCCATTTCCTTCTCTTCCTTCTACGTGAGACATTTTCCTCTCTGCTCTCTCTCATTTTCCTCTCTGCTTCTCTCTTTCGGTTGAAGAAAACCAACGCAAGGGTTTCTTCCTTCTCTGATTTTCCTCCTGCTTTTCGGTCTAAGGTAATCATCTTAGATAGAAAACGATTTTTAGTTTATTTATTTGCTAGTTTCGTGATGTTTAGGGTTATGTCCGTTTATGCATGCTATAGGTTCGTGAACCACAGTGCTCGTGCGTTCAAACTTGCTGCATTTCGGACCACAGGTAAGTTCATGCGTATATGTTGGCCCTTAAGGCCCTACAGCACGGAGGGTACTAGGTCTTGGTTTGGGTGGTTAGGTTGCAGGTTAAGTTTTGAGTAAATCCTGTTCTGTACCATGTCAGTCTTTATTCTGTCTCCTGTACATGTTAAGTTTTGCACAATATTCTGTTCATAGCATACAAGTTTTCTGGAAAAAATCATGTAAATGTTTTGAGCACCAGATTTGAAGTAATGAAGTTAAAACCTGTAATGTAATGTACGGTTAAGTGTGGATGAGGACTGGCATCCTGTTATGTACTCCCGTTATGTCCTGTTGTGGCATGTACTCCTGTTGCGCCAGCTCCTCTTCCCACTTATCTTACCTTCCGTGTCCAGTGAATGTAATGTAATGTTCATGTATTTGAAAAAGATTCATGCATAGCACGTTCATCATTCTGCATTGTATGTTCTTACTGAGCTCTATGCTCATAGATGAACTCCCTGTTGTAGGTACGGATCCTCCAGATGAGAAGCTTGAGCCTCAAACTGATGAGTTAATGTAGTTTGGCGGGAGAGGTCATGGGATGGTTGCTGCAGTCAGACAAATGTCATTCATGTGAGAATGTGTTTTTATGTAAAGTTATGTCAATTTTGTACAAGTTGTTTTGGGGGTTTTTAAAAACGTTTGAACTGTATGTCAGTTCTGTAAAACTTTTGGGATCCTCAAATACGATGTATGGAACCTGTATTGATGTTTAAACCTCTGTATTTGACAGTTGAATTATGTTCGAAGTATTCTGAAATTTGTTTGGAATATTTCTTTGCATGGATAGTTTTTCTGGTTTTAGAGCTATCCATGTAGTGCGATTTTTTTAAGTTCCTGTTATGCCTCCTGTCGTGTTCGAGAACCATGTTTTGAATCGGTTCGACAATCTGAGATTTTATGTTTTCTGTCTTTTTACTCTCTGTTGGGTACGTCTTTCTGTTAAAGAGTTGTCAAATTCTGCCTTCACACATTTGGTCTTGAAAATTTGGTCATCCGGTTACTGTTCACAATTGGTCATCCGGTTACTGTTCACAATTTGGTCATCCGGTTACTGTTCACTACATTTGGTCATCCGGTTACTGTTCACACATTTGGTCATCCGGTTACTGTTCACACATTTGGTCATCCGGTTACTGTTCACACATTTGGTCCGGTTACTGTTCACAATTTGGTCATCCGCCCCAGTCATCAATTCAGTCATCCGCCCCAGTCATTAATTTAGTCATCCGCCCCAGTCATCCACCTCACGTCTTCCACTTCTGTCATCCAATTTATGACTTCTATTTTAAATATTTTACATTTTTAAAAGTTCAAAAAAAAATATATATATGTCCCGTACGTCTTCCACCGTATGATTTCCAGTCTATGTTTATTTATTTTACTTTTATTTTAATTTATTTTATTTTATGTCATCCATTTTAAATGTTCGTGAGTTTTAAAAAGTCGAAAAAAAAAATAGTTATCCCCGTTTTCTGTAAATGTCCCGGAGTGATGGCTCGGTTCTCGGATCCCGATCAGGTCCGGTTTTGGGTCGTCACAGTTATGGTATCAGAGAAAACAAGGTTTTAAAACCGATTCTGTGAAATGTCTGACTGAGCAACCCGCCACGTGAGATCGCTCCACCAACTGTAAGTGTTTAAATTCCTGTAAAAGTTTTGTTTATTAAATTAGGTTATTCTGTTATTCTGCTTATAGGACTATCTTAGAAATGGTGAGAGGACATCAGGAAGAATCCAGGGAAAGCTCTCGGGCCATAAACCGATTGACAGAGCTGGTGGGGGTACAATCCCGCATGGTTGATCGAATGATGGCCAGAGAAGACGACAGAAACAATAACCATGGAAATATCAATCGTAATAATGCACCCCGAGACAATAGTGGAGACAGATTCCGGCGACTTCAGCCACCCTCATTTGATGGGTTGTCTACAGACCCGACCCGTGCTAAAACCTGGATTCGAACTATGGAGAAGATGTTCAGTTATGCAGAAGTAGAAGACAACAAGAAGGTTACTTGTGCCACGTTCCATATCACTGAAAGTGCTGGATTCTGGTGGGATGCAGTACAGTCGTCTACAGTGGCATTGAGCTGGGAAGGGTTCAAGGGGATTTTCTACGATAAGTACTTTGACCGAGGAGTGAGAAAGGAGAAGTTACTTGAGTTTTCTCGGCTGCGACAGTATGGATCTGTGGCCAAGTATGTTCAGAAATTTGAGTCGCTATCCCGATATGCAACACACATGGTGGCCACTGATGAGAACAAGGTGCACCAGTTTATTCAAGGTTTAAAGATGGACCTTCTGCGAGGAATCACGACTGGAGGTTTTGATGAGGCACCATATGTGAAAGTGGTGGCCAAGGCTTATCAACTGGAGGCCTTAGAAATAAAGTCCCAGAGACAGAGAGAACCACCAAGAGGAATTATAAGAAATACTCCTCAACAACAACAACAAAAGATTCAGAATGTACATCCTCAACAGCAACAGAACAGGGGCATTAAAAGGCCCAATGAGACCCTTACTTACCAAGACAAAGGGAAGAGACCTATGGGAGCTCCTCAGCTTCCTGTCTGCCCACGTTGCCAGAAGAATCATACAGGAGGCTGCAGGCTTTTTACTGGCCAATGTTTCCGGTGTGGTAAAGAAGGCCATCAAATTCGAGACTGTCCAATACCCGACACCAGAACAGGACAGGCTGTGCCGAGAGTGTTTGCAATGATGGAGGACGTCGATGATGCTGATCAGCACACAGCAATTACAGGTACAATTTCGGTATGCGATGTGCCTGCTTATACCTTGTGGGACACGGGGGCCACACATTCGTTTGTGGCCATGGACTTCGTAGTTAAACAAAAGTTTTGTAGTACGTCGTCAGATCAGCCTTACAGCGTTATGCTACCGTCCGGAGAGTTTATGCACTCCGAGCAGGTTGTAAGGGGTGATATAGTGTCAGTGGGAGACCAGAAGTTACATGCCGATCTCATCGTCATTGGGATGAAGGGATACGATGTTATTCTGGGGATGGACTGGCTGTTTAAACATTATGCCACCATCGACTATAGATCCGGGCTAGTGTCATTTAAACGCCCGAATGAAGTGGAATTCTCTTATCAGGCAGTACCGAAGAAACACCGTATGCCTGTGATATCTTCCTTGAAAGCTCAACGACTGATGAAGTCAGGGTGCATTGGATTTCTGGCCCACGTTGTGGATGTTCAAAGGCAAAACGAGGTGGAACTTCAAAATATTCCGGTGGTTCGAAACTTCCCTGAGGTTTTCCTAGATGACCTACCGGGATTACCACCTAATCGTGAAATTGAGTTTGAAATTGACGTATATCCAGGTGCGGAACCAGTATCGAAGAATCCGTATCGTATGGCACCAATAGAGCTGAAGGAGTTGAAGACTCAGCTGAAAGAACTGGTGGACAAGGGTTTTGTGCGCCCAAGTTTTTCCCCGTGGGGTGCTCCCGTCTTGTTTGTCAAGAAGAAGGATGGGTCGCTACGGATGTGTATTGACTACCGTGAGCTGAACAAGTTGACTATCAAGAATAAGTACCCGTTGCCAAGAATTGACGATTTGTTTGATCAGCTACAGGGGGCTCGGGTATTTTCTAAGATTGACTTACGCTCCGGCTATTACCAGTTGAAGGTCAGAGCTGAGGATATTCCAAAGACTGCCTTCAGAACCCGGTACGGGCACTACGAGTTCTTGGTGATGTCGTTCGGGTTGACTAATGCTCCGGCAGCATTTATGGACCTAATGAACAGGATATTCCATGATGTCTTGGATAAATTTGTGATCGTTTTCATCGACGACATTTTGGTTTATTCCAGGAGTGTGCCTGAGCATGAGAAACACTTGGCTATGGTACTGTCAATCCTAAAGCAACATCAATTATATGCCAAGCTGTCAAAGTGTGAGTTCTGGTTAAACAAGATTAATTTCTTAGGCCACGTGGTGTCTGCTGAAGGAGTATCTGTGGACCCGGCCAAGATTCAGGCTGTGAGGGATTGGCCCAGGCCGAGAAATGCAAGTGAAGTACGAAGCTTTATCGGGCTAGCTGGTTATTACAGGAAATTCATCAAGGGGTTTTCTGTGATCGCGAAGCCTATGACCAGCTTAACAAGGAAGGAAATCAAGTTCAAGTGGTCTGAAGCATGTGAGGAGAGCTTTCAGGCACTTAAGCAGAAATTAACCACTGCTCCTCTGTTAGTATTGCCAGTTGAAGATGGCAAATTCAGCGTATACTGTGATGCGTCAAAGATTGGCCTGGGATGCGTATTGATGCAAGAGGGTAAAGTGGTAGCATACGCATCAAGACAGTTGAAGAACCATGAACAAAACTACCCTGCTCACGACCTTGAGTTAGCGGCAGTTGTATTTGCGCTGAAAGTATGGAGACACCACCTATATGGACAGTCATGTGAGGTGTTTTCTGACCACAAGAGTTTGAAGTACCTCTTTACTCAGAAAGAGTTGAATATGAGACAAAGGCGGTGGTTAGAATTTGTGAAAGATTACGATGTTGAGATCAAATATCATCCTGGTAAAGCTAATGTGGTAGCTGATGCACTGAGCAGGATGCCAGCTACCATGCAACCAGTTATGTCGGCCGTATCAATGCCTTTGAGGACGGAGATACAGAAGTTCGATATGGAGATGGTTTCTGGGCTATCGACCATACTAGCAGATTTGACGCTACGACCCACCGTCCTGGACCGAATTAAAGAAGCTCAGAAGACCAATTCAAAAGAGATGGCTGATATGGTGAGCAAAGTACCAATGGCTTCTTCCGATTTCAGTTATTCGGGAGATGGAGTTCTAAAGTTCAAAAACAGATGGTATGTTCCGAAAGACGAAGAGCTACAGAAGCACATCTTATTGGAAGCCCACTCATCTCCTTTCTCTGTGCATCCTGGAAGCACGAAGATGTACCAGGATTTGAAACTTCACTTCTGGTGGCCGAATATGAAGAATGAAGTGGCAAAATATGTGGAGTCTTGCATGATATGCCAACAGGTCAAAGCTGAACATCAACGACCAAGTGGAACGCTTCAACCTCTTCCTATTCCCGAATGGAAATGGGAGAACGTTACAATGGACTTCGTTGTTGGTCTGCCAAGAACAGTTAAAGGCCATAATAGCATTTGGGTCATAGTGGACAGATTAACGAAGTCGGCCCATTTTCTACCTGTGAAGACGACGTTCACCATGGATCAGTATGCCGAGCTGTATATTAGTGAGATTATTAAGCTGCATGGCATTCCTGTATCAATCGTCTCAGACCGTGATCCCAGATTCACTTCCAGATTTTGGAAAAGTCTGCAAAGCTCCTTGGGCACTAGATTGGACTTCAGCACGGCATTTCATCCACAGACAGATGGGCAATCTGAGAGAACGATTCAGACCTTGGAGGATATGTTAAGAGCGTGCGTGCTGGAACTTCATGCTCCTTGGAGTAGATATTTACCACTTGTGGAGTTTGCATACAACAATAGCTATCAGGCTACAATTGGTATGGCTCCATATGAAGCACTTTACGGCAGGAAGTGTAGATCCCCGTTATGTTGGGATGAGGTCGGAGAGACTAAGCTTATTGGTCCTGAGATATTGCAGCAAATGTCCGAGGTGATAGCTGCTATCAAACAACGAATAAAGACTGCTCAGGATCGACAAAAGAGTTACGCGGACCATAGAAGAAGGGATTTAGAGTTTGCTGAGGGTGATGAAGTGTTTTTGAAGGTATCACCTTTCAAAGGCGTGATGAGGTTTGGCAAGAAAGGGAAGCTAAGCCCAAGGTTTATTGGGCCTTTTCCCATCATAAAGCGTGTGGGAAGCATGGCCTACAGACTACAGCTACCAGCGTCAATGGATGGTGTTCACAATGTCTTCCATGTTTCAATGCTGAGAAAATTTGTGCAAGATCCTACTCAGATCGTGAAGCAGG
The DNA here is from genome assembly GCA_022432975.1 of Begonia masoniana. Taxonomy (NCBI): domain Eukaryota; kingdom Viridiplantae; phylum Streptophyta; class Magnoliopsida; order Cucurbitales; family Begoniaceae; genus Begonia; species Begonia masoniana. The sequence goes on from CM039510.1 coordinate 11,275,816, forward strand.
TGGACTTTGATATCATGCCGACGCTGACAGATGAAGAAAGGCCCATACAGATATTGGATACTTCACTTAAGGTGTTGCGCAACAAGGTAGTCCCATTAGTGAAAGTTTTGTGGCGCAATCATAACGTGGAGGAAGCCACATGGGAAAGGCAAGAAGATGTTAGAGCCCAATATCCGGATCTCTTTGCTTAAGCAAATTTTGGGGACAAAATTTCTGTTAAGGTGGGTGGAATGTAACACCCGGCATTTTTGCCTAACAAATTATTCCCCGAATATGTAAATGGAATTTCTCCGATATTAATGCAATGATTGTTTTTAATAAGATTGTCGATGTGTTTAATCGAACGAGGGTGATTCGTGAGACCGAATTGATTAAACTAAATAATGATTTAGTTAAAAATCAATGAAAGGGCAAATTAGGAAGAAATTAAGGTTGGTGGGAGAAGTCAAATGGATGATTGACACTTGGCAAACTTGTGGAAGAAGACAAGCCATGTATTCCATTTCCTTCTCTTCCTCCTACGTGAAACATTTTCCTCTCTGCTCTCTCTCATTTTCCTCTCTGCTTCTCTCTTTCGGTTGAAGAAAACCAACGCAAGGGTTTCTTCCTTCTCTGATTTTCCTCCTGCTTTTCGGTCTAAGGTAATCATCTTAGATAGAAAACGATTTTTAGTTTATTTATTTGCTAGTTTCGTGATGTTTAGGGTTATGTCCGTTTATGCATGCTATAGGTTCGTGAACCACAGTGCTCGTGCGTTCAAACTTGCTGCATTTCGGACCACAGGTAAGTTCATGCGTATATGTTGGCCCTTAAGGCCCTACAGCACGGAGGTACTAGGTCTTGGTTTGGGTGGTTAGGTTGCAGGTGAAGTTTTGAGTAAATCCTGTTCTGTACCATGTCAGTCTTTATTCTGTCTCCTGTACATGTTAAGTTTTGCACAATATTCTGTTCATGCATACAAGTTTTCTGGAAAAAATCATGTAAATGTTTTTGAGCACCAGATTTGAAGTAATGAAAGTTAAAACCTGTAATGTAATGTACGGTTAAGTGTGGATGAGGACTGGCATCCTGTTATGTACTCCCGTTATGTCTTGTTGTGGCATGTACTCCTGTTGCGCCAGCTCCTCTTCCCACTTATACCTTCCTGTCCAGTGAAATGTAATGTAATGTTCATGTATTTGAAAAAGATTCATGCATAGCACGTTCATCATTCTGCATTGTATGTTCTTACTGAGCTCTAGGCTCATAGATGAACTCCCTGTTGTAGGTACGGATCCTCCAGATGAGAAGCTTGAGCCTCAAACTGATGAGTTAATGTAGTTGGCGGGAGGAGGTCATGGGATGGTTGCTGCAGTCAGACAAATGTCATTCATGTGAGAATGTGTTTTATGTAAAGTTATGTCAAGTTTTGTACAAGTTGTTTTGGGGTTTTAAAACGTTTGAACTGTATGTCAAGTTCTGTAAAACTTTTGGGATCCTCAAATACGATGTATGGAACCTGTATTGATGTTTTAAACCTCTGTATTTGACAGTTGAATTATGTTTCGAAGTATTCTGAAATTTGTTTGGAATATTTTCTGTTAGTCTGTGCATGGATAGTTTCTGGTTTTAGAGCTATCCATGTAGTGCGATTTTTTTTAAGTTCCTGTTATGCCTCCTGTCGTGTTCGAGAACCATGTTTTGAATCGGTTCGACAATCTGAGATTTTATGTTTTCTGTCTTTTTACTCTCTGTTGGTACGTCTTTCTGTTAAAGAGTTGTCAAATTCTGCCTTCACACATTTGGTCTTGAAAATTTGGTCATCCGGTTACTGTTCACAATTTGGTCATCCGGTTACTGTTCACAATTTGGTCATCCGGTTACTGTTCACACATTTGGTCATCCGGTTACTGTTCACACATTTGGTCATCCGGTTACTGTTCACAAATTTGGTCATCCGGTTACTGTTCACAATTTGGTCATCCGCCCCAGTCATCAATTCAGTCATCCGCCCTAGTCATTAATTTAGTCATCCGCCCCAGTCATCCGCCTCAGTCATCCACCTCACGTCTTCCACTTCTGTCATCCAATTTATGACTTCTATTTTAAATATTTTACATTTTTAAAAGTTCAAAAAAAAAATATATATGTCCCGTACGTCTTCCACTGTATGATTTCCAGTCTATGTTTATTTATTTTACTTTTATTTTAATTTATTTTATTTTATGTCATCCATTTTAAATGTTCGTGAGTTTTAAAAAGTCGAAAAAAAAAATAGTTATCCCCGTTTTCTGTAAATGTCCCGGAGTGATGGCTCGGTTCTCGGATCCCGATCAGGTCCGGTTTTGGGTCGTCACAATATCTTCCGGTGACGTCAGCCGGATGACACATTCATCCAGCACCCACCGATCATCATAAACACACAACATCCACCGGTGAACAGTAACACTCAACATCTACCGTTCAGACCATGTGTTACCCACGTGACTTCTTTAACTCGACAGATGACATCTACCGCTCACATTCACAGAACACATCCACGATGTTGTCCGCCGGATGACTCAATCACCCAGCATCCACCGATGACGTCAGCCGGATGACGCATTCATCCAGCATCAACCGGTCAACAGTAACCGAACTTCTACCGATTATTGATCAAAGTTAAGACTTCAATTCATTCCCTCATTCTCGTTAAAACTTAACTTCATTTTTCCAAAAATTTCCCCATACACATAGACCTCATAATCCTTAACTTAAGTTCATAGCGAAAGACTTATCATATAGAGAAGATTCTTAAATCTCGAACCTTCTTAAACTTAAACTCGTACTCAATAAATCAAATATCTGTTAACATAAAGAAATTCATTTCCCATTCATGCAATCATATCATAAGTCTTACTAAATTGTACTAAAAGCTACATTCCACGGGTTAAAATCGATTCCCAGCCACAAATCATCACCATGAGCAGCAACCAGCAACCAGACCTAAGCATTTCCTTCTAGACTGAAGTCCTCACCTGCTGTTTCGTCACCTACATCATAAGGTTCAAACTATAAGCCTAATGCTTAGTATGGAGTGCAACAAACACATGAATGTTCATGAATGCTGCATAAAATCGTGTTCACATCTTTTACTCAAATCGGGAATCATGGTTGTGTTCACATTCACTTTCAAATCGTGGGAATCATATTCTTGTTCATCGTTTTCATATCATGGATTAAGGAGGAGTTTGTGCCGAAGGGGGGGGGGGATAGGCAGAGTGCGTGTACATGACCCTTTATTGGCAAGAATCATGGTCCATCCCTGGACAGTGACATGACCAATACCGCCCCCAACCCTCACTTAATCAAGGTTTCATACGTTTCCTTTTCTTGTTTCATTCATAAAGGAGTATGCGTGTAAAACATTTTGTATACTCAGTAAATAAATCATAATGCATGGACATAAACATTCTCAAAACATGTGACCATGGAAGGAGTCGTTCATCAGAAAACAGAGCATACACTATTCCAAACATTATACTAAAACAAACAACTTCCCAAACATAATCGAATATCAGAAATAAACTCAACCTTCTACCCTTGTGATGTAGGGCCCTAATAGCCGAAAATCTTAACACATTCACTTACCTGGATTCCTTAGCAATGTCATTTCTTCACTTGGAGCTTTTTTCCACCTAAGTCATTTCACGTATTAATGTAAGAAAACAAATCCTAAGTAGTCTAAGATTCCAAAATGGTAGCTTTCTAACTAAGTATATATATCCTAGAAGTCTAACTCATTTCCATTCGAGCATTATATCAGTCACCTAGTGTGCATAAAAACTTCAGCTAAACGATAATGGCGTTCGGGTTCACCAACTACACAGGCTACGCCAACATTCATTATTTCTACTTATTATCTACAACTAATCATAAATGCTATGTTAATAGCTATATCTACCATGATACTTCATCTTCCTCAGAAAACCCGAATCTAAATCTCTAATCATCTCTCAAATGACTAAGCAGAAAACACATTGTCCAAATCTTACCTCGAGTTTGGAGTATCGGAAGAAATCCGAAGGAAGTCGATCGCTGGAGGAAAAACAGAAAATGGAGCTGAGGGGAGAGAGAGTCGGCTGAGAGAGGAAAGTCGGCTACTGGAGGTTTTTGTGAGGTTTAAGGATTTTCATTTTCTATTTATACACCTAATAAGCTAGGCTTAATTACAAGTTTGCCACCAAACCTAATTTTTATAAAAAGAACTAATTAAACTTTGGCGCCCAAAATTTCGACCAAAGAGATATATGCATGGATGACAGTTAATTCTGTTTCGTTAAAAGAAAGGTCACCTGCCCGAAGTTGTCGAGTGTTACATCCACCCCTCCTTAAACAAAATTTTTTGTCCTAAAAAATTGTTCAGACAAATAGCTCTGGATACTTGTCCAACATGTTCTGCTGTCATTCCCACGTGGTTTCTTCAATGCCGTGATTCGTCCACAAAACCTTTACTAGTGGAATTTCCTTATTTTGCAGGGTCTTAACCGCAGATTCCAAAATTTGTACTGGCTTCTCCTCATACGTTAAGGTCGGCTGACTCTCGATTTCCGTCGGCATAACAACAAGCGTTGGGTCACGTATGCATTTCCTTAGCATCGACACATAAAAGACATTGTGAATCTTTTCCAGCGAAGAAGGCAATTGTAACTTATAAGCTGTATTACCAATCTTTGCCAAAATGGGGAATGATCCAATGAATCGTGGATTAAGATTTCATTTCTTACCGAACCGCATAACTCCTTTGAACGGTGAGATCTTCAAGAAAACTTCATCTCCGACAGCAAACTCAAGGCTCCTTCTTATCTGATCCGCATAACTTTTATGTCGGCTTTGTGCAGTCATTATTCTTTTCCTAATAATGGCGATCTTGTCCGACATCTATTGCAAAATCTCGGGTCCTAAGAGCTTCGCTTCACCAACTTCATCATAGTACAAAGGTGACCTACCTTTCCTGCCATGCAGCGCTTCATAAGGTGCCATACCTATGGTGGACTGGTAACTATTGTTGTAGGAGAATTCAACCAGAGGCAGATATCGACTCCATGATTCCTGAAATTTCAGCACGCACGCCCTTAACATGTCCTCTAGTATCTGAATGGTTCTCTCTGATTGACCATCTGTTTGTTGATGAAATGCAGTGCTGAAAGATAACTTTGTACCTAGCGTGCCTTGCAGACTTTTCCAAAATTGAGAAGTGAATCTAGGATCTCGATCGGAGACAATGGATATCGGGATTCCATGTAACCTGATAATCTCATGAACGTACAGGTTAGCAAGCTGGTCCATCGTGTAAGTCATCCTTGCAGGCAGAAAGTGAGCTAATTTCGTCATTCTGTCAACTACAACCCAAATGCTATCGTGGCCTTTGGTCGTCTTTGGCAATCCCACAACGAAGTCCATGGTAATGTTTTCCCACTTCCATTCAGAGATCGGTAAGGGTTGAAGGGTACCTCCTGGCCGTTGGTACTTACTTACTTACTTACTGGCATATCAAACACGACTCTACATACTTGGCAACATCCCTTTTTAGATTTGGCCACCAATAATGTAACTTTAAGTCCCGATACATCTTTGCTGTTTCCTAGATGTACAGAAAAGGGTGACGAGTGTGCCTCAGCCAAAATTAACTTACGTATCTCCTCATCACATGGAACGTACCATCGATCTCCAAACTTCAAAATTCCATCCTCAGAAAGATTGAACTCAGAGGAAGTGTCCTTCGACTTACTCACTATATTATTCATTTCTTTTGAATCCTTCTGTTGTGCCTCTTTAATCTTTTACAAAATAGTTGGCCGAATAGATAATGTCGAAAGAAGACCGATAGTTCTGGAACTATCTCCAACTCAAATTTTTGAACTTCAACTCTCAAGGGCAATGACATGGCTGACACAGCAGGCTGCATTGTCTTTGACATCCTGCTTAATGCGTCGGCAACCGCATTGGCCTTACCAGGGTGGTACTTAATTTCAAAGTCATAATTCTTTACAAATTCCAGCCAATGCCTCTGCCTCATGTTTAGCTCATTTTGAGTAAAAAGATACTTTCAGGCTCTTGTGGTCCGAAAACACATCACACTGCTTGCCATACAAATAGTGTCTCCAAATTTTCAATGCAAAAACAACAGCGGCTAATTCCAAATCCTGGGTGGGGTAATTCTGCTCATAACTTTTCAACTGCCTGGAAGCATACGTTACAACCTTGCCTTCTTGCATTAAGACACACCTCAAACCAACTTTGGATGCGTCACAATAAACACTGAACTTTCCTCCTTCAGTTGAGAGTGTCAAAAGAGGGGCTGTTGTTAACTTTAGTTTTAATGTCTGAAAGCTATCTTCACAGGCTCCAGTCCAAGAGTACTTGGTGTCCTTCTTTGTTAAACTTGTTAATGGTTTGGCTATCATAGAAAATCCCTTAATAAACTTCCTATAATAACCTGCCAAACCAAGGAAACTACGGACTTCGCTGGCATTCCTTGGTTGTGGCCAATCCTTAACTGCTTGAATTTTGGTTGGATCCACTGATATGCCCTCAGCTAAAATAACATGACCCAAAAAGTTGACCTTGTTCAACCAGAACTCACATTTGGATAACTTGGCATATAGTTGCTGCTGTCTTAAGGTTGTCAACACTACCTTTAAGTGTTCTGCATGATCAGCTTTAGTCTATGAGTATATAAGAATGTCATCTATGAATAGAATCACAAACTTGTCCAAATATTCACGGAACACCCTATTAATCAAATCCATAAAAGCTGCAGGTGCGTTCGTTAGTCCAAACGACATCACAAGAAATTCGTAATGTTCATATCGGGTTCTGAATGCTGTCTTTGGTATATCTCCCTCCTTAACCTTCAATTGGTAGTATCCCGAACGTAAGTCGATTTTCGAAAACACTTTGGCCCCTTGTAACTGGTCAAATAAATCATCAATTTGGGGTAAAGGGTACTTATTCTTGATTGTCAATTTGTTCAACTCCCTGTAATCAATACACATCCGAAGGGATCCGTCCTTCTTCTTAACAAACAAAATAGGTGCACCCTAGGGAGAACAGCTAGGGCGAATAAATCCTTTGTCTAGTAACTCTTGCAATTGAGTCTTTAGTTCCTTCAATTCAACCGGTGCTATACGGTAGGGGTTCTTAGACACAGGTAAATCTTCAGGATACGTATAAACCACAAATTCGATTTCTCTATCGGGTGATAACCCGGGCAACTAATCCAAAAATACCTCAGGAAATTCTCGGACCATGTGAATATCTTGAAGTTCTACCTTATTCTTCACCCGTATATCAATTATGCTAGCTAGATAACTCACACAACCATTTTTCAGTAACCGCTGGGTTTCTAACGAGGATATAATTGGCATCTAACTTGACTTTGGGATGGCTTGAAAAGAATACCAATCCCCATTCGGGGGTCGGAATTCAACTACATCAGTTCTACAGTTGATTTTGGCATAATGTCTGAATAGCCAATCCATACCCGAAATGACTTCATATCCTTTCATATCAATTATAATCAACTCTACATATATCTCTTTGTCCCTTACTAATACAATTTCACCCTTTACTACTTGTTCAAAATGTAAGGATTCTCCCGACGGTAACATGACACTAAACGACCTATCGGCTAGAAGAGTCCGTAAATTATACCTGCATGCAAATGTAGTTGCTACGAAAGAATGGGTAGCACCGGTGTCTATAAGTGTGTATGCGGGTTTACCACAAATCTTAATCATACCTGTTATAACCGTCTGCTGCTCCGTATCATCATCTTCCATCATGGCGAAAACTCTAGGTGCCACCCTCGTACGATTCACATCTCGCGGCATTGGACAATCCTTAACAACATGGCCAACCTTGTCACACCTATAACAACGGCCCGTGTATAGTTTGCATTCTCCATAATGATTCTTCTGACATGTAAAACATAGAGGAGCTTGAGGTCATTTTCCTTTCCCTTGGTCATCATTTAGATTGAAGGGCCTCTTCACACCTTTCTGTTGTTGCTGTGGTCCCCTGTTCTGTTGTGGTTGCCAACCATTGCCCTGGCGTGGTGGTGGCTGAGCTTCTCTGATAAACTTGCTTGGCAGATCGCAATGCCCTGCACTATTATCTCAACATCTTCCAATTCCAAAGCCTTAGCAGCCACCTCAGAATAAATTATATTATGGATTCCTGTAGTCTTCACTCCTCTAAACAGGTTTGGCTTCAATCCTTGAACGAATTTATGAATCTTATCTTTTTCATCCTCCACCAAACGGGGTGCAAAACGGGACAAGGCCTCGAACTTACAAATATAGTCCGCCACAGAACCAGTTTGGCGCAACTGCATAAACTCCATTTTCTTACTAGCCCGAACAGCTTGGCTAAAGTACTTGTCAAAGAAAGCAGTCTTAAACATTTCCCAGGTCATAGTTCCCACGTTAGTAGTGCTCCGAATTGAGTCCCACCAATGCCTTGCATCCAGTTCCAGGTGGAAAACAACATATGTGACCTTGTCTCCTTCATCAACCTTTGCATACATGAACATGTCCTCAATTTTCTGAATCCATTCCTCAGCATGGATAGGGTTCGAAACTTGGCCATTAAATGTCGGGGGTCGAAGTAGGTGAAAACGTTCGCCACCATGATCATAGGTTGCATTTGAACTAGAGTTCCCATGCTCTTCTCTAGCAACAACAAGTTGTTTAATCTGGCGGGATTGAAGAATCACCAACTCCGTTAATTGGGCAATAGTGTTACTACCCTCGTTGTCTTTTCTATACTGACCCCTACATATTATCATAAACACATCTTAACTTTGAATGACATTACTAAAATCATAAACACTTACAGTTGCTGGAGAGTACTCATGTGGTGATTTGTGCTGGTAGGCAGTCTACGGAACCGATTTTGAAACCCGGGTCGCTCTGATACCATAATTGTCACAACCCGAAACCCGACGGGTCGAGAATTTTGTAAAATAATATTCGTAATCAAAATGTCAACCCAAATTCTTTTTTTTTTGTGTATACAAATAAATACGTTTTTAAAGAAATTCCAATCAAATTTTAGGTCATTTGAAATCATTTGGGGAAATATCTATTCAAAGAAAAGAATCAACAGACAATCGAATTAACCTCTGTCGTTCACATCCACCGTTCACATCTAATGAGCGACATCCACCGCCCAACAGTGATATACTTCGTCTACCGATGATGTCAGCCGGAGGACTCACATGTCTAGCATCCACCGATCCCTTTTGCCGAGTGACATCCACCGCTCAACAGTGATATTCCTCATCTACCGATGACGTCAGCCGGATGACTCATTCATCCAACATCCACCGCTCATTTCTGTCGAGCGACATCCACCGCTTAACAATACTCAACATCTTCCGGTCAGGTCAGCCAGATGACACATTCATCCAGCACCCACCGATCATCATAAACACACAACATCCACTGGTGAACAGTAACACTCAACATCCACCGTTCAGACCACGCGACTTCTTTAACTCGGCAGATGACATCTACTGCTCACATTCACAGAACACATCCACCGATGACGTCAGCTGGATGACTCAATCACCCAGCATCCACCGATGACGTCAGCCAGATGACGCATTCATCCAGCATCCACCGATCAACAGTAACCGAACTTCTACCGATTATTGATCAAAGTTAATACTTCAATTCCTTCCCTCATTCTCGTTAAAACTTAACTCACTTTTTCCAAAAATTCCCCCATACACATAGACCTCATAATCCTTAACTTAAGTTCATTGCGGAAGACTTATCACAAAGAGAAGATTCTTAAATCTCGAACCTTCTTAAACTTAAACTCGTACTCAATAAGTCAAATATCTGTTAACATAAAGAAATTCATTTCCCATTCATGCAATCATATCATAAGTCTTACTAAATTGTACTAAAAGCAACACTCCACGGGTTAAAATCGCTTCCCAGCCACAAATCATCACCATGAGCAGCAACCAGTAACCAGACCTAAGCATTTCCTTCTAGACTGAAGTCCTCACCTGCTGTTTCGTCACCTACATCATAAGGTTCAAACTATAAGCCTAATGCTTAGCAAAGAGTGCAACAAACATATGAATGTTCATGAATGCTGCATAAAATCGTGTTCACAACTTTTACTCAAATCGGGAATCATGCTTGTGTTCACATTCACTTTCAAATCATGGGAATCATATTCTTGTTCATCGTTTTCATATCATGGATTAAGGAGGAGTTTGTGCCGAAGGGGGGTAGGCAGACTGCGTGTACATGGCCCTTTACTAGCAAGAATCATGGTCCATCCCTGGATAGTGACATGACCAATACCGCCCCCAACCCTCACTTAATCAAGGTTTCATACGTTTCCTTTTCTTGTTTCATTCATAAAGGAGTATGCGTGTAAAACATTTTGTATACTCAGTAAATAAATCATGATGCATGGACATAAACGTTCTCAAAACATGAGACCATGGAAGGAGTCGTTCATCAGAAAACAGAGCATACACTATTCCAAACATTATACTAAAACAAACAACTTCCCAAACATAATCGAATATCAGAAATAAACTCAACCTTCTACCCTTGTGATGTAGGGCTCTAATAGTCAGAAATCTTAACACACTCGCTTCCCTGGATTCTTTAGCAATGTCTTTCCTTCACTTGGAGCTTTTTCCCACCTAAGTCACATATTAATGTAAGAAAACAAATCCTAAGTAGTCTAAGATTCCAAAATGGTAGCTTTCTAACTAAGTATATATATCCTAGAAGTCTAACTCATTTCCATTCGAGCATTATATCAGTCACCTAGTGTGCATAAAAATTTCAGCTAAACGGTAATGGCGTTTGGGTTCACCAACTACCCAGGCTCAGCCAACGTTCATTATTTCTACTTATTATCTCTAACAAATCATAAATGTTATGTTAATAGCTATACCTACCATGATACTTCAACTTCCTCAGAAAACCCGAATCTAAATCTCTAATCAACTCTCAAATGACTAAGCAGAAAACACATTGTCCAAATCTTACCTCGAGCTTGGAGTATCGGAAGAAATCCGAAGGAAGTTGATCGCTGGAGGAAGAACAGAAAATGCAGCTGACGGGAGAGAAAGTCGGCTGAGAGAGGAAAGTCGGCTGGTGGAGGTTTTTGTGAGGTTTAAGGATTTTCATTTTCTATTTATACACCTAATAAGCTAGGCTTAATTACAAGTTTGCCACCAAACCTAATTTTTATAAAAAGAACTAATTAAACTTTGGCGCCCAAAATTCAGACCAAAGAGATATATGCATGGATGACAGTTAATTTCGTTTCGTTAAAAGAAAGTTCAGCTGCCCGAAGTTGTTGGCTGTTACATGTGTAACACCCGACATTTTCCGTGTAATTATTTTTCCCGAATAATTAAGCGGGATTACTCTGATATTAATGCGATGACTATTTTTAATAAAATTGTCGGAGTGTTCAATTGAATGAGAGTGATTGTAGAACCAATTCGACGAACTAAATAGAAGTTTAGTCAAAAACTAATGGAAGGGCAAATTAGGAAGAAATTAAGGTTGGTGAGAGAAATCAAATGGATGATTGACACTTGGCAAACTTGTGGAAGAAGACAAGCCATGTATTCCATTTTCTTCTCTTCCTCCTACGTGAGACTTTTCCCTCTCTGCTTTCTCTCATTTCCCTCTCTGCTTCTCTCTTTTGGTTGAAGAAAACCAACGCAAGGAGTTTCTTGCTTCTCTGATTTTCCTCCTGTTTTTCGGTCTAAGGTAATCATCTTAGATAGAGAATGATTTTTAGTTTATTTATTTGCTAGTTTCGTGATGTTTAGGGTTAATGTCCGTTTATGCATGCTATAGGTTCGTGAACCATAGTGTTCGTGTGTTCAAGCTTGTTGAATTTCGGACCACAGGTAAGTTCATATCTGTAGGTTGGCATGTAAGGCCCTACATCACGGAGGTACTAGGTTCTCTGTTCTGTCAGGTTGTTCTGGGTAGAGGAGTTAGAGTTGTGTTCTGAAATGTCTGGCTTTGATTTACTTTCTGTTGTCTTATTTCTGCTACCTGCCTGTTTAAGTTCAAGCACCGTTCATGCATACACGTTTTCTCTGAAAGACATGCAAATGTTTTCTGTACACTGTTTGAAACTAAATAAGATAAAATCTGACTGAAATGCACCTGTTAAGTGCGGGACGGAGACTAGCCTACTATTTCTGTTTTGAATCTATTCTGAAAATCTGTTGTGCCTGTCGTGCACTGCCTGTTCCCCTATAAGCCCCATTTATACCCCTCTGCCACTGAAACGTAATGAAATTTTCTGTCACTGTATTCTGAAAACTGCATGCATAGCATTTTACATCACTGCATCTGTATTATGTTCTTTCTGAGTTTTAGACTCATAGGTGAACTCTCTGATGTAGGTACTGAACCTGAAAATGAGGACTTTGTGCCTCAGTCTGATGAGTATGTGGCTGGTGGCACGAGCTCTCGGGGATGATTGTTGTAGCCAGACATATTCCTAACTGAAAGAGTAAAGTTTTAAGTTCTGTGTTTTGTGTATGTTTTAAAAACTTCTGTTTTGGGAAAATTCTGGAAATATATGTCAAGTTCTGTATAGTTTCTGAGATTTAAAAACAACGTATGGATTCTGTATTGATGTTTAAAACCTCTGTATTTGACAGTTGAATTACATTCTGAAGTATTCTGGAATTGTCTGGAATATTTTTTGATAGTTTGTGCATGGATGGTCTCTGGTTTTAGAGCTATCCATGCAGTGTAATTCTTCTTAAGTTTTTGTTATGCCCTCTGTTGTGCTCGAGAACCATGTTTTGGATTGGTTTGAGAATCTTAGATTTTTTATGTTTTCTGTTTTTTTGCTCTCTATTGGCATGTCTTCCTCTTAAAGAGTTGTCAAATTCTGCTTTTAAAACTATGTCTTCCGATTGCATCCTCCGCTGCTTTAAAATTTCATCCACCGTTGCCTTATAATTTATGTCCACCCCTGTTCACTGTTCATTTTTGCCAACATCCACCGGTCACTGTTCATTTTTGCCTACGTCCACCGGTCACTGTTCATTTTTGCCTACGTCCACCGGTCACTGTTCATTTTTGCCTTCGTCCACCGGTCACTGTTCATTTTTGCCTACGTCCACGGTCACTGTTCATTTTTGCCTACGTCCACCGGTCACTGTTCATTTTTGCCTACGTCCACCGGTCACTGTTCATTTTTGCCTACGTCCACCAGTCACTGTTCATTTTTGCCTACGTCCACCGGTCACTGTTCATTTTTGCCTACGTCCACCGGTCACTGTTAATTTTTGCCTACGTCCACCGGTCACTGTTCATTTTTGCCTACGTCCACCGGTCACTGTTCATTTTTGCCTACGTCCACCGGTCACTGTTCATTTTTGCCTACGTCCACCGGTCACTGTTCATTTTTGCCTACGTCCACCGGTCACTGTTCATTTTGCCTACGTCCACCGGTCACTGTTCATTTTTGCCTACGTCCACCAGTCACTGTTCATTTTTGCCTACGTCCACCGGTCACTGTTCCATTTTTGCCTTCGTCCACCGGTCACTGGTCATGTTTTGCCTACGTCCACCGGTCACTGTTCATTTTTGCCTACGTCCACCGGTCACTATTCATTTTTGCCTACGTCCACCGGTCATTGTTCTTTTTTTCCTACGTCCACCGGTCACTGTTCATTTTTGCCTATATCCACCGATCACTGTTCATTTTTGTCTTATCTGAATTCACCGCTGCTTCTTTTTAAACTACGTCTTCCGCCAGCTTATTTATTTCTCCTTCCTACTTTATCCTTTAATTCTGTCATTTATTTCTGACGCCCGTCTCCTAATATTATTCTGTTTCCCGTTTTGCTTTCAAATACAAGGGATTTCTACTGTGTTCCATTTCATTTAAATCCCAGAGAGCTCACACTCTCTCTCTGTTTCTCTGTTATTTGTTCTGCCTCCCGATTTTCTTTTAGTTCGTTATTGCCTTCTGACTTTAACTGTTTTTCATTTTACTTTCAAATCCAGAGAACGTCTTCTCCCTCTGAAAAGTTTTAAGGGTTTGTTTTAAAAGCCCGGTCTGTTCTGTTTAAAAAAAAATATGTGCCCGTTTTCTGTTAAATGTCCCGGAGTGACGGCTTGGCTCTCGGACCCCGAAAGGGTTCGGTTTTGGGGCTGTCACAGTTATGGTATCAGAGAGACAAGGTTTTAAAACCGATTCTGTGAAATGTCTGACTGCGTAACCCGCCACGTGATATCGCTCCACCAACTGTAAGTGTCTAATGTTCTGTAAAAAGTATCTGTTTATTAAATTAGGTTATTCTGTTTATAGGGTTTATTAGAAATGGTGAGAGGACGTCAGGAAGAGTCAAGTGAAAGCTCTCGTGCCATAGACTGACTAACCGAACTGGTGGGTGCACAGTCACGCATGGTTGAATGCATGATGGCCCGAGAAGATGATAGAAACAATAACCATGGGAATAACAATCGTGATAATGCGCCGCGAGACAACAGTGGAGATAGATTTCGGCGACTCCAGCCGCCTTCATTTGATGGACTATCTACAGACCCGACCCGCGCAAAGATTTGGATTCGAACAATAGAGAAGATGTTCAATTATGCAGAAGTAGAAGACAACAAGAAAGTTGTTTGTGCCACATTCTATCTCACCGAAAGTGCTGGATTTTGGTGGGACACAGTGCAGTCGACTACAGTGGCATTGAGCTGGGAAGGGTTCAAGAGAATCTTCTACGAGAAATACTTTGACCGTGGAGTGAGGAAGGAGAAATTGCTTGAATTCTCTCGGCTGCGACATTATGGATCAGTGGCTGAATATGTTCAGAAATTTGAGTCATTATTCTGATATGCAACACACCTGGTGGCCACCGATGAGAACAACGTACACCAGTTCATTCAAGGGTTAAAGATGGACCTTCTGCGGGGAATCACAACCGGAGGGTTTGATGAGGCACCATATGTGAAGGTGGTGGCCAAGGCTTATCAATTAGAGGCCTTAGAAATGAAATCCCAGAGACAGAGAGATCCACCAAGAGGGATTATTAGAAATGTTCCTCAACAACAACAACAGCAACAGCAAAGAGGCCAAAATTTTCAACCTCAACAGCAACAAAACAGGGGCATTAAGAGGCCCAATGAGACCATCACTTACCCAGACAAAGGGAAGAGACCGATGGGAGATCCTCAGCTCACCGTATGCCCACGATGCCAGAAAAGTCACAAGGGTGAATGCAGGCTTCTTACGGGTGGCTGCTTCCGATGTGGCAAAGGAGGCCATCACGTCCCTGATTGCCTGATACCCGACACGAGACAAAATCAGGCCATGCCAAGAGTCTTTGCAATGATGGAGGACGTTGATGATGCTGATCTGCACACAGCAATTATAGGTACAATTTTGGTGTGTGACATACCTGCATATACTTTGTTAGACACGGGGGCCACTCATTCATTTGTGGCCATGGACTTTGCGGGTAGGGAGAACTTGTGCCTTGCATCGTCAGATCAGCCCTACAGTGTTATGCTACCATCCGGAGAGTTTATGCACTCCGAGCAGGCAGTGCAGGGTGATATAGTGTCAGTTGGAGACCAGAAATTGTATGTCAATCTTATCGTCATCGGTATGAAAGGATACGAAGTGATTCTGGGGATGAACTGGGTATTTAGACATCAGGCCACCATCGACTGTAGGTCTGGGCTCGTGACTTTTAAGCGCCCGAACGAAGTAGAGTTCTCCTATCAGGCAATACCAAAGAAACATAGTATGCCTATTATATCCACCTTGAAAGCTCAACAGCTGATGAGGTCAGGAGGTGTCGGATTCCTTGCCCACGTAGTAGATGTTCAAAGACAAGGTGAGGTGGAACTTCAAAATATTCTAGTAGTTCGAGACTTCTCAGAGGTCTTCCTGGATGACTTACCGGGATTGCCACCTGATCGTGAGATCGAGTTCGAGATCGATGTGTATCCTGGTGCTGAACTAGTATCGAAGAATCCGTACCGTATGGCACCGATTGAGATGAGGGAGTTGAAGGCTCAGCTAAAGGAATTGGTGGATAAGGGTTTTGTGCGCCCTAGTTTTTCTCCGTGGGGTGCTCCCGTCTTGTTTGTTAAGAAGAAGGATGGGTCCCTACGGATGTGTATTGATTACCATGAGCTGAACAAGTTAACGATCAAGAATAAGTACCCGTTGCCTAGAATCGATGATTTATTTGACCAACTACAAGGGGCTCGGGTATTTTCTAAGATCGATTTGCGCTCCGGTTATTACCAGTTGAAGGTCAGGGCTGATGATATTCCAAAGACCGCCTTCAGGACGCGGTACGGACATTACGAGTTCTTGGTGATGTCGTTCGGGTTAACTAATGCTCCGGCAGCATTTATGGACCTAATGAACAGGATATTCCAAGTTGTCTTGGATAAATTTGTGATCGTTTTCATCGACGACATTCTGGTTTATTCCAGGAGTGAGGCCGAACATGAAAAGCACTTGGCTATTGTACTGTCAATCCTAAAACAGCATCAATTGTATGCCAAGCTATCAAAGTGTGAATTCTGGTTGAATAGGATTAATTTCCTAGGCCACGTGGTGTCGGCAGAAGGAGTGTCCGTGGATCCAGCCAAGATTCTGGCAGTGAAGGAATGGCCAAGACCAAGAAGTGCCAGTGAGGTATGGAGTTTTATCGGATTAGCTGGTTATTGCAGAAAGTTCATCAAGGAATTCTCTGTGATAGCAAAGCCTATGACCAGCTTAACGAGGAAGGATATCAAATTCAGGTGGTCTGAAGCTTGCGAGATGAGTTTTCAGACACTTAAGCAAAAGTTGACCACTGCTCCTCTATTAGTGTTGCCAGTTGAAGACGGAAAATTCAGCGTATACTGTGATGCTTCCAAGATTGGATTGGGGTGTGTGCTAATGCAGGAAGGGAAAGTAGTGGCATACGCATCCCGACAATTGAAGAACCACGCGCAAAACTACCCTACACATGACCTCGAGCTAGCGGCGGTAGTTTTTGCGCTTAAAGTATGGAGACACCACTTGTACGGACAATCGTGTGAGGTGTTTTCTGATCACAAGAGCCTGAAGTACATCTTTACCCAGAAAGAGCTAAACATGAGACAGAGGCGGTGGTTAGAATTTGTAAAAGACTACGATGTTGAGATCAAATACCATCCTGGTAAAGCTAATGTGGTAGCTGATGCGCTAAGCAGGATGCCAGCTACTATGCAACCAGTAATGTCGGCCGTATCAATGCCTTTGAGGACGGAGATACAGAAGTTCGATATGGAGATAGTTTCTGGGCTATCGGCCATACTAGCAGACTTAACACTACGGCCTTCCGCCCTGGACCGAATTAAGGAATCCCAGAAGACCAATTCAAAGGAGATGGCTGATATGGTGAGCAAGGTACCAATGGCCTCTTCCGATTTCAGTTATTCGGGAGATGAGATTCTGAAGTTCAAAAACATATGGTATGTTTTGAAAGACGAAGAGCTACGGAAGCACATTTTGTCAGAAGCCCATTCATCTTCTTTCTCTGTGCATCCTGGAAGCACGAAGATGTATCAAGACTTGAAACTTCACTTCTGGTGGCCAAATATGAAGAATGAGGTGGCCAAATATGTGGAGTCTTGTATGATATGTCAACAGGTCAAAGCTGAACATCAACGACCGAGTGGAATGCTTCAACCTCTCCCGATCCCTGAATGGAAATGGGAGAATATAACGATGGATTTTATTGTTGGCCTACCAATAACAGCTAAGGGCCATAATAGCATTTGGGTCATAGTGGACAGATTGACGAAGTCGGCCCACTTTCTACATGTGAAGACGACGTACTCCATGGATCAGTATGCAGAGCTGTATATTAGCGAGATTATTAAACTGCATGGCGTTCCTGTGTCGATCATCTCAGACCGTGATCCCAGATTCACTTGTAGGTTTTGGAAAAGTTTGCAGAACTCTTTGGGTACGAAGTTGAATTTCAGCACGGCATTTCATCCACAAACTGACTGACAATCTGAGAGAACAATCCAAATACTCGAGGATATGCTAAGGTCGTGCGTGCTGGAATTTCATGCTCCTTGGAGTAGATATTTACCACTTGTGGAGTTTGCATACAACAACAGCTACCAGGCTACAATCGGTATGGCTCCGTATGAAGCTCTCTATGGCAGAAAGTGTAGATCCCCATTGTGTTGGGATGAGGTCGGGGAAACCAAGCTTATCGGCTCTGAGATATTACAGCAGATGTCCGAGGTGATAGCTGCTATCAAACAACGAATAAGGATTGCTCAGAGTGGACAGAAGAGTTATGCGGACCACAGGAGAAGAGACTTAGAGTCTGTGGGCGATGAGGTATTCCTGAAGGTGTCACCTTTCAAGGGCGTAGTGAGATTTGGTAAGAAAGGGAAGCTCAGCCCACGATTCATTGGCCCTTTTCTCATCCTGAAGCGTGTGGGAAACATGGCTTACAGACTACAGTTGTGTCACGACCCTTACCCGTATCCTAGTAATTATTTTTTTTTTTATACGTACAAACTCTAAGTTTGACTTTCGTGCGGAAACAAAACTTTTAAAGTCAGAATTGAAAATTATTAACGGTGTATGAAAACTACCTTAGAAACCATCCAATATAATCTTAAATTCATTAAATTAAACAATTAAAAACTAAAAGAAAATAATTAAAATCTTTATATTATTTTTTTTTTAATTTAAAGGCGCCAGAACAGGTGGCGATTGCTCCTGACGAGCAATCACCCCTGGGCGATCGCTTACCACGCCTGGCAATCGCCTCTCCAGCGATTGCCAGGCAGAGGGAGAGGCGATTGCTCGCCATGCTCTCTGGATTTCTCCAGAGAGCACGACCATCCCCCCCCCCCTTTCCTTTTTCTCCTTTCTTCTTTCCTTTTCTTCATCCATCACCTTGCATTCCTCATTTAAACACAAAACTCATAACACACGAACTCTTCACTTTTCTCACTCTTTTTCACACAATCTTCTCATACCTCCATAAAATACACTCCAAACATGACATTTACTCAAATACTCAAAACCGACACAATTCACATTAAACATAATCAAATTTCATAAAAATAAACCGCGTGGTTCCGTTTAAAAGTGTAACGTTTCCTTCCTGTTTGAAAAACATCAAAAACACTACAAAATGCAATATATTATCTGTTCAGTCATCAAACATCCTAAAACGTATCGAAATCTACGATAAATCTATCTAGTCCATAATTAACCCAAACATTACCAAAACTCTCAAAAATCATCTAACCATGAGTCATCCAGCCTAGCCAAAACACGCTTTGCCGCCACGAGCTCCGCCCATCGACCGACTACGCTTGGTCATCATAAGGAGGTTCCTCACCTTCGTTCTCGTCACCTACATCATACGATAAATACATTAAGCCTAATGCTTAGTAAAGAGTGTGCTAAACATAACATTACATATATGCATGACATTTGTAAAACAATTTCGTTTCGTTTCGTTAAACCATTTTCTGGCCCCGTGAGAATCATAACTTGCCCCGTGAGAATCATAACTTGTTCCGTGAGAAAACACATGACTTGCCCCGTGAGAAACATTCAACTTGCCTCGTGAGAAACATACATCATTCGGAATTCATGATCGTTCGTTAATTCGATATTTCATAAAACATGCTCATAAATAGTTCGTATGCACTTTAATAAAACATGATGCATGAGGAACGACATACGTAGAAATACCTATCGAACGATCACTAACCAATCTCTAAGGCACTACTTTAAGCTACCCGTCTTACCACTAACCCCTGTAACTACCTAATTTCATCACAACCCACATTATCAACATCGTTACGACGTAGGGCCTTAGTGGCTGGAAGACCTAACACTCACTTACCTGGCGTCCTAGATATGCCGAGCACCGTCCTTTGAGCTTGGGTTACCTAGGGCATTTAACAACACATCATTAGTATCGACTCTCAAACATCAAATCTAAACAAATCGACGTCTCGAGCTAGGACAAATTCTTCTAAAAACTCTAATTCACTTCATTCGGGCATTTCATCGAGCACTTGGTGCTCACTAACTTCTAGCCCTCATTAATGGTGTCCAACCACATTTCAACAACCTAAACTTTAACTCTAATCAACTACAAACATCATAAATTTATCAAACTCACTCAAATAACCACCATTATATCATCAATGAGTAATAAATTAATAACCCTATCGATTTCTAACAAAATCCCTAAATTTCTTCACAAACCCTAAATCAAAACCACTCCAAAAATGACTACCAACTTGACTAAAGCATAGAGCTTACTTGGAGGGTTGATTTGTTGAAGAAACTTGAAGGAAAACCGCCAAAAACGGAGGAGTAGATCGATCGTTGGAGGATTGGCGATGAAAGAGAGAAAGAAAATCGCCAAAGGGGAGAAGGGAATCGCGTAGGGAAGAAGAAATGAGGGAGGAAAGAGAGAGAAAGCCTTTTTTAGTTAAACTATTTGACTTTCTAAATTACCTAATTGCCCTTAGTTAATTTCTTAACTTAAATCATTATTTCATCTATTGGTTTAACTTCTCCAAAATTCCCTTATTCCTCCAAATATTTCTATTTATTCTTAGGGCTCTAACGAAACTTCCCGTTGGCCATTTGGACTTAATTTATTATTTCTACGAATTATCACTCTATATTTTAAAATTCTGAACTTATGGCTCGGAATCCTTAAAACGAAATTTTCGGGTGTTACATCCTACCCTCCTTATTTAGAATTTTGTCCCCAAAATTTCGTACCTGAACAAATCTGGATATCTGTCCATCATGTCATGTTGTCGCTCCCACGTTGCTTCCTCTACGTTTTGGTTTCTCCACAGTACCTTAACAAGAGGGATTGACTTATTACACAGGACCTTAACCGAAGACTCCAAGATCTGTATCGGCTTCTCTTCATAGGTCAAGGTTGGCTGTATCTCAAGATCAATCGGCTCTACCACGTGCGTAGGATCCCGTATACACTTTCTCAACATCAACACGTGGAAGACATTATGCACGCCCTCCATAGACAACGGCAATTGAAGCCTATACGCTGTAGCTCCAATCCTTTTTGTAATCTGGAACGGCCCAACAAACCGTGGATTTAACTTCCCTCTCTTACCAAAGCGAACCACGCCCTTGAATGGTGAAACCTTCAAAAACACTTCATCACCAACTACAAATTCCAATTCTCTTCTTCTTCGATCAGCATAGCTCTTTTGGCGACTCTGTGCGGTCTCCATTCTTTGTCTAATCAAAGCAACCTTTTCAGACAACTGCTGTAAAATTTCAGGGCCGATCAACTTAGCTTCGCCCACTTCATTCCAATACAGCGGCGACCTACACTTTCTGCTATAAAGCGCTTCGTATGGAGCCATATCAATCGTGGACTGATAACTGTTATTATAAGCAAATTCAATCAAAGGCAAATATCGGCTCCACGACGCCTGAAACTCTAACACGCATGCCCTCAGCATATCCTCGAGTATCTGAATCGTTCTCTCAGATTGTCTGTCGGTCTGTGGGTGGAATGCCGTGCTAAAAGTCAATTTGGTAGCCATAGCGCTTTGCAAACTTTTCCAAAACCTTGAGGTAAACCTGGGATCCCGATCTGAAACAATTGACACAGGGACCCCGTGCAATCTAATAATCTCTTGGACATAAAGGTCTGCAAACTGATTCATCGTATAAGTCATCTTTACAGGCAAGAAATGAGCCGCTTTCATCAATCTATCAACTACCACCCATATACTGTCGTGCCCTTTTATTGTTCTCGGTAATCCAACTACGAAGTCCATTGCAATTTGATCCCACTTCCACTCGGGAATCGGTAATGGTTGCAACATCCCACCTGGCCTCTGGTGCTCTGCCTTAACTTGTTGGCAGACAAGACAGGATTGTACATAATTGGCCACATCACGCTTCATATTCGGCCACCAATAGTGCACTTTCAGATCTCGGTACATCTTGGTGTTACCTGGATGCACTGAGGACAACGATGAATGTGCCTCTGACATAACCAACTTCCTCAACTCTTCGTCTTTTGGAACGTACCAGCGATCTCGAAACCTCAAAATGCCATCCACCGAGTAGTCGAATTCGGAAGGCACAATTGATAACTTTGATACAATAGCCACCTTTTCTTCCGTATCTAACTGTTGAGCCTCTTTTATTTTATCCAACAGAGTGGGCCGTATTGTCAAGTCAGCAAGTAGGGCTGAAAGTTCTGGAACTAATTCAAGTTCAAACCCCTGCATCTCCTTTCTCAATGAAGCTGACATACAGAAAGCAACTGACTCCTCTGTCCTAGGCCTTCTACTCAAAGCATCTGCCACTGTATTTGCCTTTCCAGGATGATACTTGATTTCGAAGTCGTAGTCTTTCACGAATTCTAACCATCTCCTCTGCCTCATATTTAAATCTTTCTGTGTAAACAGGTATTTTAAACTCTTATGGTCCGAAAACACTTCACACTTCTGTCCGTAGAGGTAGTGTCTCCATATCTTTAATGCGAATACCACCGCTGCCAGTTCTAAATCGTGCATCGGGTAATTTTCCTCATAACTTTTCAATTGCCTTGAAGCATAGGCAACGACCTTTCCTTCCTGCATCAACACGCATCCCAATCCAACCTTGGACGCGTCGCAATAAATACAATATACCCCATTCTCCACTGGTAGAGTCAGTAAAGGCGCTGTGGTCAACTTTTGCTTCAAGGTCTGAAAGCTTTCCTCACATGCCTTAGTCCACTCATACTTCACTTCTTTCTTCGTCAAGTTCGTCAAGGGTTTGGCTATTACTGAAAACCCTTGGAAAAACTTCCGATAATACCCTGCTAGGCCTACGAAACTCCGTACATCACTTGCATTTCTCGGTGGAGGCCACTCCCTTACCACTTGAATCTTGGCTGGATCCACAGAAATGCCTTCTTTTGAAATCACATGGCCTAAGAAATTCACCTGACTTAACCAGAATTCGCACTTAGAAAGCTTAGCATACAATTGGTGTCGCTTCAAAGTAGTCATAACAGCTCTTAAGTGCTCCGCATGTTCTTCGTCGTTTCAGGAATATACCAAGATGTCATCTATGAATACTATCACGAACTTATCCAAGAATTCCCGGAACACTCTATTCATGAGGTCCATAAACGCTGCTGGGGCATTGGTCAAACCGAAGGACATCACCATAAACTCATAGTGCCCGTAGCGCGTTCTAAAGGCAGTCTTTGGTACATCCTCGGCTCTAATCTTCAACTGATAGTACCCAGAACGTAAATCGATTTTAGAAAATACCGTGGCCCCTTGTAATTGGTCAAATAGATCGTCTATCGTCGGTAACGGGTATTTATTCTTTATGATTAGCTTATTCAACTCGCGGTAATCCACGCACATTCTTAAAGAGCCATCCTTCTTCTTCACAAACAAAACCCGAGCGCCCCAAGGAGAAACGCTCGGCCGGACAAAGCCCTTGTCTGTTAGCTCTTTCAGCTGGACTTGCAACTCCCTCAATTTAACTGGCGCCATTCTATAAGGATTCTTGGACACTGGCATCGAACCAGGAATAATCTCGATTGTGAACTCCATTTCTCGATCTGGAGGCAAGCCGGGCAACTCATCCAGGAATACCTCCGTAAAGTCCCTAACCACTGGGATGTCACATAACTCTAACTTCTCTCGCATGCTTACTTCCTCAACGCTTGCTATAAACCCAAAACATCCATGCTTCATCGAGTACAGGGCACTTATAGGCAAGCTGGGTAACTCATCTAGGAACACTTCAGTAAAATTCTCCTCTACCGAAATGTTATTCGACCTTAGATTATCTCCTTTCCTTACATCCACAATGCTTGCTACAAAATTGAAACATTGAGGTTTGGTGGAGTACCGGGCACTCATTGACAATACAAGAGGCATTTCACTTGATCGGAGGGTCGCTTGAAAATCGTAATTCTCCCCACTCGGGGGTCTAAAATCTACTACTCCCAACCTGCAATTGATTGAGGCATAGTGCCTGAACAACCAATCCATGCCCAAGATTACATCGTACCCCTTCATACATATGACAATCAGGTTCGCATACAACTGCCTACTACCAACAGATATAATTTCTCCCTGTATCGCCCGATCTGAGTGCAAATACTCTCCGGAAGGCAACATTACACTATAATTATGGTCAGCTTGGACGACATCTAAATTCCACTTAACTGCATACTTCCGTGCTATGAAGGAATGGGTTGCCCCAGTGTCAATTAGAACATGAGCCGTGTTTCCACAAACAAAAATAGTACCTGTAACAACTGAAGGCTGAGCAGCTTCCTCGTCTTCAATCAGAGAAAAGATCCATGAGGGACCGCCCGGTGGCCGGCTACTCGGCCCAAGGCAATCAACGGCCTTATGGCCCACTTTATCACATCAAAAACATCTCCCACTATGCAACTTTCACTCCCCATGATGATTCTTTAGGCATGTAGGGCATAAAGGAGCTTGCGACGCCCCTTGCGGACGTTTACCCTTATCCTGGAATCTAGGCATCTTATAAGCCCGTTTGACACCACGTTGTGATTGTGGCTACCAACCCTGGTTTTGTTGTTGCGGACGCCCATCCCTAACAAACTTTCTCGACGCTTCTCTCTGTCGCTGAAGCTTCATCTCGATGTCATCAAGACCGAGAGCTCTTTCCACTATCTTATGATAAGGCACATCCTCATCATCCACCGTCATCACACCTTTCTGAATTTCTAATTTCAAACCTTGTACGAATTGGTGAATTTTGTCCTCCTCCTCATAGATCATATACCCTACATATCGAGATAGCGAATCAAACCTTCGTACATACTCAGCCACCGTCCCCGTTTGGCGTAGTTGCGTGAACTCCACTTTCTTACTGGCCCGAAGAGTGCGACTGAAATACTTGTTGTAGAATATCGTTTTGAACCTTTCCCATCTCATAACTCTCACATCAGTAGTAGCTTTAATCGTATCCCACCAAAATATAGCATCCTTCTCTAAATTAAATGTTGCACACGTCACTTTGTCGGCTTCCTCCACTTTTGCATAGGCGAACATACTCTCAATCTTACGAATCCATTGTTCAGCGCTCGTAGGATCCAAAGACTGACCATCGAAGGTAGGGGGCCTAAGTCGCCTGAATCTCTCCCCACCTTGATCCTGTGAGGTATTTCCTTGCCCATTTCCACTCCCATTTCCTTCTCGGTTTAATAAAATCCCAATCCGTTCCGACTGTTGTTGTAATATATCCATAAATTGGTCCACGGGATTTTCTTGAGGCGGTCTAGGTGCTCTCGGTATTTTCTCGTTCCTAAACATATTAGACAACACAAACAATAAATATCTAAGAATCATACTTAAACTTAAATACTTACAGTCGATGGAGAGTTCCCGTACGGCGGTGTGTTTGGTAGGAAATTCACAAAATCGCTTTTAAAACTCAGTCTCTCTGATACCATAACTGTCACGACCCTTACCCGTATCCTAGTAATTTTTTTTTTTTATACGTACAAACTTTAAGTCTGACTTTCGTGCGGAAATAAAACTTTTAAAGTCGGAATTGAAAATTATTAACGGTGTATGAAAACTACCTTAGAAACCATCCAATATAATCTTAAATTCATTAAATTAAACAATTAAAAACTAAAAGAAAATAATTAAAATCTTTATATTATTATTATTATTTTTTATTTATTTAAAGGCGCCAGAACAGGTGGCGATTGCTCCTGGCGAGCAATCGCCCCTTGGTGATCGCTTACCACGCCTGGCAATCACCTCTTCAGCGATTGCCAGGCAGAGGGAGAGGCAATTGCTCGCCTTTAAAAGGCGAGCAATCGCCATGCTCTCTGAATTTCTCCAGAGAGCATGGCCATTCCCCCCCCCCCCCCCCACTCTTTCCTTTTTCTCCTTTCTTCTTTCCTTTTCTTCATCCATCACCCTGCATTCCTCATTTAAACAAAAAACTCATAACACACGAACTCTTCACTTTTCTCACTCTTTTTCACACAATCTTCTCATACCTCCATAAAATACACTCAAAACACGACATTTACTCAAATACTCAAAACCGACACAATTCACATTAAACATAATCAAATTTCATAAAAATGAACCGCGTGGTTCCGTTTAAAAGTTTAACGTTTCCTTCCTGTTTGAAAAACATCAAAAACACTACAAAATGCAATATATTATCTGTTCAGTCATCAAACATCCTAAAACGTGTCGAAATCAACGGTAAATCTATCTAGTCCATAATTAACCCAAACATTACCAAAACTCTCAAAAATCATCTAACCATGAGTCATCCATCCTAGCCAAAACACGCTCCGCTGCCACGAGCTCCGCCCATCGACCGACTACGCTTGGTCATCATAAGGAGGTTCCTCACCTTCGTTCTCGTCACCTACATCATACGATAAATACATTAAGCCTAATGCTTAGTAAAGAGTGTGCTAAACATAACATTACATATATGCATGACATTTGTAAAACAATTTCGTTTCGTTTCGTTAAACCATTTTCTGGCCCCGTGAGAATCATAACTTGCCCCGTGAGAATCATAACTTGCCCCGTGAGAAAACACATGACTTGCCCCGTGAGAAATATACAACTTGCCCCGTGAGAAACATACAACTTGCCCCGTGAGAAACATACATCATTAGGAATTCATGATCGTTCGTTAATTCGATATTTCATAAAACATGCTCATAAATAGTTCGTATGCACTTTAATAAAACATGATGCATGAGGAACGACATACGTAGAAATACCTATCGAACGATCACTAACCAATCGCTAAGGCACTACTTTAAGCTACCCGTCTTACCACTAACCCCTGTAACTACCTAATTTCATCACAACCCACATTATCAACATCGTTACGACGTAGGGCCTTAGTGGCCGGAAAACCTAACACTCACTTACCTGGCGTCCTAGATATGCCGAGCACCGTCCTTTGAGCTTGGGTTACCTAGGGCATTTAACAACACATCATTAATATCGACTCTCAAACATCAAAACTAAACAAATCGACGTCTCGAGCTAGGACAAATTCTTCTAAAAACTCTAATTCACTTCATTCGGGCATTTCATCGAGCACTTGGTGCTCACTAACTTCTAGCCCTCATTAATGGTGTCCAACCACATTTCAACAACCTAAACTTTAACTCTAATCAACTACAAACATCATAAATTTATCAAACTCACTCAAATAACCACCATTATATCATCAACGAGTAATAAATTAACAACCCTATCGATTTCTAACAAAATCCCTAAATTTCTTCACAAACCCTAAATCAAAACCACTGCAAAAAAGACTACCAACTTGACTAAAGCATAGAGCTTACTTGGAGGGTTGATTTGTTGAAGAAACTTGAAGGAAAACTGCCAAGAACGGAGGAGTAGATCGATCGTTGGAGGATTGGCGATGAAAGAGAGAAAGAAAATCACCAAAGGGGAGAAGGGAATCGCGTAGGGAAGAAGAAATGAGGGAGGAAAGAGAGAGAAAGCCTTTTTTAGTTAAAATATTTGACTTTCTAAATTACCTAATTGCCCTTAGTTAATTTCTTAACTTAAATCATTATTTCATCCATCGGTTTAACTTCTCCAAAATTCCCTTCCTCCAAATATTTCTATTTATACTTAGGGCTCTAACGAAACTTCCCGTTGGTCATTTGGACTTAATTTATTATTTCTACGAATTATCACTCTATATTTTAAAATTCTAAACTTATGGCTCGAAATCCTTAAAACGAAATTTCTGGGTGTTACAAGTTGCCAGCGTCAATGGATGGAGTTCACAATGTCTTCCATGTTTCGATACTGAGAAAATGTGTGCGAGACCCAACTCAGATCGTAAAACATGTGGACTTTGATATCATGCCGACACTGACAAATTAAGAAAGGCCTATACATATATTAGATATGTCAGTCAAAGTATTGCGAAACAAGGTGGTTCCACTACTAAAAGTGTTATGGCGCAACCACAACGTGGAGGAGGCCACGTGGGAAAGACAAGCAGATGTTAGAGCACAGTATCCAGACCTTTTTGCTTAGGCAAATTTTGAGGACAAAATTTCTGTTAAGGTGGGTGGAATGTAACACCCGGCATTTTCCATGTAATTATTTTCCCCGAATAATTAAGCGGGATTACTCTGATATTAATGCGATGACTATTTTTAATGAAATTGTTGGAGTGTTCAATTGAATGAGAGTGATTGTAGAACCAATTCGACGAACTAAATAGAAGTTTAGTCAAAAACCAATGGAAGGGCAAATTAGGAAGAAATTAAGGTTGGTGGGAGAAATCAAATGGATGATTGACACTTGGCAAACTTGTGGAAGAAGACAAGCCATGTATTCCATTTCCTTCTCTTCCTCCTACGTGAGACTTTTCCCTCTCTGCTTTCTCTCATTTTCCTCTCTGCTTCTCTCTTTTGGTTGAAGAAAACCAACGCAAGGAGTTTCTTCCTTCTCTGATTTTCCTCCTGTTTTTCGGTCTAAGGTAATCATCTTAGATAGAGAACGATTTTTAGTTTATTTATTTGCTAGTTTCGTGATGTTTAGGGTTAATGTCCGTTTATGCATGCTATAGGTTCGTGAACCACAGTGCTCGTGCGTTCAAGCTTGTTGCATTTCGGACCACAGGTAAGTTCATATCTGTAGGTTGGCCCATAAGGCCCTACATCACGGAGGTACTAGGTTCTCTGTTCTGTCGGGTTGTTCTGGGTAGAGGAGTTAGAGTTGTGTTCTGAAATGTCTGGCTTTGATTTACTTTCTGTTGTCTTATTTCTGCTGCCTGCCTGTTTAAGTTCAAGCACCGTTCATGCATGCACGTTTTCTCTGAAAGACATGCAAATGTTTTCTGTACACTGTTTGAAACTAAATAAGATAAAATCTGACTGAAATGTACCGGTTAAGTGCGAGACGGGGACTGGCCTACTGTTTCTGTTCTGAATCTGTTCTAAAAATCTGTTGTGCCTTTCGTGCACTGCCTGTTCCCCTATAAGCCCCACTTATACCCCTCTGCCACTGAAACGTAATGAAATGTTCTGTCACTGTATTCTGAAAACCGCATGCATAGCATTTTACATCACTGCATCTGTATTATGTTCTTACTGAGTTTTAGACTCATAGGTGAACTCTCTGATGTAGGTACTGAACCTGAAAATGAGCACTTTGTGCCTCAGTCTGATGAGTAGGTGGCTGGTGGCACGAGCTCTCGGGGATGGTTGTGGTAGCCAGACATATTCCTAACTGAAAGAGTAAAGTTTTAAGTTCTGTGTTTTGTGTATGTTTTAAAAATTTCTGTTTTGGGAAAATTCTGGAAATATATGTCAAGTTCTGTATAGTTTCTGAGATTTAAAAACAATGTATGGATTCTGTATTGATGTTTAAAACCTCTGTATTTGACAGTTGAATTACATTCTGAAGTATTCTGGAATTGTCTGGAATATTTTCTGATAGTTTGTGCATGGATGGTCTCTCGTTTTAGAGCTATCCATGCAGTGTAATTCTTCTTAAGTTTTTGTTATGCCCTCTGTTGTGCTCGAGAACCATGTTTTGAATTGGTTTGAGAATCTTAGATTTTTTATGTTTTCTGTTATTCTGCTCTATGTTGGCATGTCTTCCTGTTAAAGAGTTGTCAAATTCTGCTTTTAAAACTATGTCTTCTGATTGCATCCTCCGCTGCTTTAAAATTTCATCCACCGTTGCCTTATAATTTATGTCCACCGCTGTTCACTGTTCTTTTTTGCCTACGTCCACCGGTCACTGTTCATTTTTGCCTACGTCCACCGGTCACTGTTCATTTTTGCCTACGTCCACCGGTCACTATTCATTTTTGCCTACGTCCACCGGTCATTGTTCATTTTTGGCTTCGTCCACCGGTCACCGTTCATTTTTGCCTTCGTCCACCGGTCACTGTTCATTTTTGCCTACGTCCACCGGTCACTGTTCATTTTTGCCTTCGTCCACCGGTCACTGTTCATTTTTGCCTACGTCCACCGGTCACTGTTCATTTTTGCCTACGTTGTAAGGCCCCGAGTTATCTGAACCCGGTTCGTCACAACATGCTTGTACATGACTAAAAATTTCAATCATATTTTTTTTTTTGAAAACTTGCAGCGGAAATCGTTTAAGTAAAAATCAAATTAAACAAGCCTAATGTACAATGCTTGAATACTCAGTTAGAATTTTGGGGATAATCGGCAAAAGGAATAAAGGATTAAATCTCAAAACACCTCGTAAGTTTCAAAAGTCAAACGCAACGCCCGTTGAACAAAGTCAACAAAAAGGGGCTGAAGCAGAAAATGGAAGACAGCATCCGGTGGCAAAACGACAAAATGCACTCTACATCTTCCGATGATGTCAGCCAGATGATTTCCTTCATCCGATCGACTTTGTTCTGCATCCATCGGTGACTAAACGACAAAATACTCTCTATACCTTCTGATGACGTCAGCACGCATCTGCCGATGAGTTTACTGAGACATCATCCGATAGACTTAAACCTACACCCTCTGATGACGTCAGCACGCATCTGCCGATGAGTTTACTGAGACATCATCCGATAAACTTAAACCTACACCTTCCGATGACGTCAGCACGCATCTGCCGATGAGTTTATTGAGACATCATCCGATAGACTTAAACCTACACCTTTTGATGACGTCAGCACGCATCTGCCGATGAGTTTACTGAGACATCATCCGATAGACTTAAACCTACACCTTCCGATGACGTCAGCACGCATCTGCCGATGAGTTTACTGAGACATCATCCGATAGACTTAAACCTACACCTTCCGATGAAACAAGTTACATATACCGATCACTAAACGACAAAGTTTGTTCTATATCATCCGACAGCTTCCACTGAAGACATCTTCCGATAGACAACAGAACAACAACTTAACCTACAAAAAAGAATTTACTCACTTCACTGAAACCATTCAAACACATTTCAGACCATTACATTACTAAAAATTCAGTGAGTGACAACATTAAATCCCAACAGACACTATTAACAAAAAGGAACTCAAAAACGTATTCAAAACATCAGAATCACTTCTGTCATGAAACTCAACAAATTTAAATTGAAATACTGTCAACTAAACTTTCACACCAATAGACATTAGTTAACCCGCCTCATCAAGTACCAGATCCGTGGCATGAGTGTGCTCCCCAACCATCCTATCCCTCAATGAACTCAGAGGATTCACCTGCTGTCACTTCTTCACCTACATTACAAAACTCATCTATTAGCCTAATGCTAAGTAAGTAAAGCAGTAATGAAATGAAATGCTGAAACATAAAATTCCTAAACATGCATTTTCTACTTTCTCATCTCAGTTGCATTCACAAACGTTCATAAGCTGCTTTGATCCCTCGGTTCCCTCGGGAAGTGGATCAATTTTCCCAATGTTATACATCCTCTACTCGATTAAGGGGCGGATGAATTCCCTTAATAGCTGATCTGATCCCTCTGTTCCCTTGGGAATGGGATCAATTCTCCCAATGTTATACATCCTCTACTCGATTAAGGGACGGATGAATTCCCTTAATAGCTGATCTGTCACATTCAGTTCATACCTTATCGTTCTTACATGGAAATTCATTTTCGTAATCTTTCAAAAACATGATGCATGACATACAAAACAATTTCCAAAATACGTAACCCTACTGTTTTGTGATGTAGGCCCGAAGGCATATGCATACTTTACTTACCTGGATTCCTGGAACTTGTTCGGTTACCACTACTCGAGAAGCTCTGTACACCTAATATCATAAGCAGAATACCGATTAGATCATTACTAACCTTAACCTTATATCGTTCAGAAACCTAAGGAGCTAGTTTGGAAACTCTGGTTATCGAACATTCTCAACACTAAACCCGAACTCAACACACTCGCAGCCTCATTAAAATACACGCATTGTACTCTCTCCACTATATAGCCACTAAAATCTCAAGATAACGAAAGGAAAACTTACCTAGTTTGAAGGAGAATCGGGCGAGGGAAAATTACCTATAGAGCTCGACTGCTTGAGCTGAAAACCCAAAGAGAAAAATGAGGGAACAGTGGCGGCTAAACCTCATTAAACCCTCCCTTAAATGCGTTATCCACAATAAATTGCAATTTACCATCTTGTCCTTGCTCAATCACTTGTTAACCTAATCACTAAATCACCCATATTACAATTATAAAACATTCTCTATAAATGGAAAAAGGTAAATCGGTTAATGGAAACCGGGTGTTACATTCTACCCTCCTTAAAAGAATTTTGTCCTCAAAATTCAGTACCTGAATAGTTCTGGATATTGGTCCACTATTGTCCTGCTGGCGTTCCCAAGTTGTCTTCTCAACGCACTGGTTATGCCATAAGACTTTTACCAGTGGAACTTCTCTGTTGCGTAATACCTTTACTGCATACTCTAAGATCCTTACTGGTTTCTCCTCATAAGTAAGAATAGGGAGGACTTCAATGTTCTGTTGTTCCATAATCTGTGAAGGATCTCTAACACATTTCTTTAGCACGGAAACATGAAACACATTATGAACTCCCTCCAAGGAGGCTGGTAACTGAAGTTGATATGCCGACTTCCCAATTCTCTTCACGATTTGAAAAGGTCCAATATATCTGGGGTTCAACTTGCCTCTTTTTCCAAATCTCACAACTCCTTTGAAAGGTGACACATTAAGGAAAACTTCATTACTAACATCAAATTCTAATTCTCTTCGTCTTTTGTCTGCATAGCTTTTCTGCCGGCTTTGAGCTGTTAAGATTCTTTGTCGGATAAGAGCAATCTTCTCCACTGTCTGCTGCACAATATCAGGACCAATCAGTTGTGCTTCCCCAACTTCATTCCAATATAATAGAGATCTGCACTTTCGTCCATATAATGCCTCGTATGGTGCCATGCCTATTGTTGCTTGAAAACTGTTATTGTATGAGAATTCAATCAATGGTATATACTTGCTCCAAGAACCTTGAAATTCCAGTACACATGCACGAAGCATATCCTCCAACATTTGGATAGTTCTCTCAGATTGTCCATCAGTTTGAGGATGAAAGGCTGTGATAAAACTAAGCTGTGTTCCCATAGCCTTGTGCAAACTTTTTCAAAACTTAGATGTAAATCTGGAGTCTCGGTCTGAAATTATGGTGCTTGGAACTCCATGCAGTCTAACCACCTCGTGCACATACAACTCAGCCAATTGATCCATCGAGTATGTTATCTTCATCGGCAGAAAGTGAGCTGATTTGGTTAAACGATCAACTATTACCCAAATTGCATCGTGACTTTTTACTGTTCTAGGTAATCCTATAACAAAATCCATAGTGATTTGTTCCCATTTCCATTCGGGAACTAGTAAGGGTTGCAATGTTCCAGCAGGCCTCTGATGTTCAGCTTTGACTTGCTGGCAGACCAGACATGACTCCACATACTCCGCCACACTTCTCTTCATACCTGGCCACCAATATGTTGCTTGAGATCTTTGTACTTTTTCGTACTACCAGGATGAACAGAAAGTCTGGAGGAATGTGCCTCAGATAGGATTTCCTTTCTAAGTTCGGTATCAGCCGGAACAAACTATCTATTTCGAAACTTGAGAATTCCATCAGCTTAGCAGTTGAAATCCGACTTGTCAGTAGAATTTATGCACAACTTATACTTATTACATTCAACGTCATTCATTTGAATTTCCTTTATTTTCTCCAAAATAGTTGGCCTCAAGATATGGCCGAAAGCATGGCTGACAC
Source organism: Begonia masoniana (assembly GCA_022432975.1). NCBI lineage: Eukaryota > Viridiplantae > Streptophyta > Magnoliopsida > Cucurbitales > Begoniaceae > Begonia > Begonia masoniana. The sequence goes on from CM039510.1 coordinate 11,309,654, forward strand.
ACTAGACACAACTTCTAGGTTAAATCTTTGGAATTCTGTCTCTAAAGTTATCGGTATGTCTAGAGTCAATGCAGAAACTAAAGGGGTCACTCTACTCAAAGCATCAGCCACTACATTCACCTTGCCAGGGTGGTACTTAATCTCAAAATCATAGTCTTTGACAAACTCTAACCACCTACGTTGCCTCATATTCAGTTCTTTTTGTGTGAAAATGTATTTCAGACTTTTATGATCCGAAAATATCTCACAGGTTTGTCCATAAAGGTAGTGCCTCCAAATCTTTAATGCAAAGACAACAGCAGCTAGTTCTAAGTCATGTGTAGAATAGTTCTTCTCATGTGTTTTTAACTGCCTAGAGGCATAAGCTATAACCTTTCCATCTTGCATCAATACACCACCAAGTCCAACCTTCGAAGCATCACAATAAATACTGAATTTACCATTTTAGACAGGAAAAGTTAAAATTGGGGCATTGGTCAATTTCTGCTTCAAGGTCTGGAAACTGGATTCACATTTATCAGTCCAATTATACTTCACATTTTTCCTTGTTAACATAGTAAGGGGTGTGACAATCTTTGAAAATCCCTCGATGAATTTTCTATAATACCCTGCTAATCCAAGGAAACTTCAGATATCAGTGGCATTCTTCGGTTGGGGCCATTCCTTAACAGCTTGAACTTTGGCTGGATCAATAGATATCCCATCTCCAGAGATCACATGACCAAGAAAGTGAACTCTGTCCAACCAAAACTCACACTTAGAAAATTTGGCATAAAGTTGGTGCTGCCTCAGCAATCCTAACACCAAGCTTAGGTGTCCTACATGCTCATCCTTAGTTCTAGAATAAATTAAAATGTCATCTATGAATACAATGACAAACTTGTCCAAATATTCGCGAAACACCCTATTCATGAGATCCATGAAGGCTGCTGGCGCATTTGTCAAACCAAAAGACATAACCAAAAACTCATAATGTCCATACCTTGTGCGAAAGGCAGTCTTTGGGATATCTTCAGATTTAACCTTCAACTGGTAATAACCGGACCTAAGGTCAATTTTAGAGAAAACTCTTGCTCCTTAAGCTGATCAAATAAATCATCAATCCTCAGCAGTGGATACTTGTTCTTAATAGTTAGCTTATTCAATTCTCTATAGTCTATGCACATACGCATTGATCCATCCTTCTTTTTGACAAAAAGGACAGGTGCACCCCATGGTGAAAAGCTAGGGCGTATGAACCCCTTCTCCAACAAATCCTCTAACTGTTTCTTCAACTCTTTAAGTTCTGTTGGTGCTAGTCTATATGGATTCTTAGATACTGGCTCAGCGCCGGGGTAAACATCTATCACAAATTCAATTTCCCTATCTGGTGGCAAACCAGGAAGGTCATCTAGAAATACTTCTGGAAAATCTTGGACAACTAAAATATTTTGGGGCTTGATTTTTCTACTGTTTGTGTGTCTAAAACACTGGCCAAAAAGCATAAATACTCTCTGCAAGGGGAGAGTCTACAACTAACAGAAGTCACTACAGTCATTTCCTTACTCTTCTTCAGGGCTTGGAAAGTATGGTTTAAACCACTAGGGGGTTGAAAACTAACCATTCCAGTTCTATAATCTATTGTGGCATAATGCTTAAACAACCAATCCATTCCTAGGATCACATCGAATCCCATTATGTCTATAACAATGAGGTCAGCAGGCAAATTCATATTCCCTACTAACACAACGCTATCAGGCATCATTTGACTAGAGTACATGTGCTCACCAGAAGGTAATGCTACGTTATACACATGCTCAGAAGGAGTAAACCGTACATCTAACTTATCAGCAAATGCAAAGGCTATAAAAGAATGAGTTGCACCCGAATCTATCAAAGTAAAAGCAGGTACAGAGTTAATCAATATAGTACCTGACACTACAGCAGGCTGGTCTTCATCACCTGACTCCATCATGGAGAATATCCTTGGCTTAATCTTGACAGGGTCACCTTTCAAAGCTGGGCAGTCTCTGTTAACATGGCCAACCTTGTTGCAATGGAAACATCGAAGGACCCGGGGCTTTGGGCAATCCCTGTACAAGTGTCCAACCTCTTCAAAGTTAAAGCAGTTACCCGATCCAAATCTACACTCCCCCAAGTGATTCTTTGAACATTTCGGGCACTGAGGGAACTTCTGGGTATTTAGTACCTTCTTTCCAGATCCTTGGTTATTTTGGCCTTCACTTGGCCTCTTCACTCCCCTCTGATGGTGTGGCTGGATAAACTTTTGCGAAACCTCCTTTGGTCCAGCACACTTCGTTTCAGCTTCTTCCACTTCCAGAGCAGTGGACACAACTTCACTAAATGTCAAGTCTTTAATGCCACAGAATTTGACTCCCCGGTAAATCTCCGGCTTCAGTCCATACACAAATTTGAACACCTTATCCTCGTCCTTATGAGCAAAATGTCCAGCAAACCTGAACAAGGACTCAAATTGCCTACTGTACTCTGCCACCGATCCTGTCTGCTTCAAACTCAGAAGATCCAACTTCTTTGCGGTTTGGACCGTGCTGTTAAAATACTTCCCATAGAATATGTCCTTGAATTGTGACCAAGGCATCGCCAACACATCTGTGGTAGTCTCTATTGTTTCCCACCAGAGTTGAGCTTCACCAGCCAAATGGAACGTGTCCAACGTGACTTTGTCCTCTTCTCCAATATTGGCACACCTAAACATACTCTCAATTTTTCTAAGCCATCCCTCAGCAATAACTGGATCAGTTGACTGTCCATCAAAAGTTGGTGGTCTTAGTCTCCGGAATCTATCTCCAGAATGTTCACTGCTAGAACCCGAGTTGGCACTTCCTTGTGCCTCCTGGCTCAACAGCACTCCTAATTGATCAGACTGTTGACGTACTATATCATCTGCTGACGCATCAATTCTGTCAGCTGCCTAATTACACTAGAGTCCTCCTCCCGCCTCGGACTTCGTATCTCTCTTGGTAACCTTGGTCTTCTTGGTCGTCTAGACATTTGCTATATTCCTGTACAAGGTTAATTTACACTCTTAAATATCTAGTAGTTAAGGTTAAGGTAAGCACTTACAGTTGTTGGAGTACCTCCATGCAACGATTGGCACTGATGAGTAATCTTTTGAACGGTTTAACTGAATGTCTCTGATACCATACTGTAACGCCCCGAGTTATCTGACCCCGGTTCGTCACACCATGCCCGTACATGACTAAAAATTTCAATCATATTTTTTTTTTGAAACTTGCAGCGGAAATCGTTTAAGTAAAAATCAAATTAAACAAGCCTAATGTACAATGCTTGAATACTCAGTTAGAATTTGGGGATAATCGCAAAAGGAATAAAGGATTAAATCTCAAAACACCTCGTAAGTTTCAAAAGTCAAACGCAACGCCTGCTGAACAAAGTCAACAAAAAGGGGCTGAAGCAGAAAATGGAAGACAGCATCCGGTGGCAAAACGACAAAATGCAATCTACATCTTCCGATGACTGTCAGCCAGATGATTTCCTTCATCCGATCGACTTTGTTCTGCATCCATCCGGTGACTAAACGACAAAATACTCTCTATACCTTCTGATGACGTCAGCACGCATCTGCCGATGAGTTTACTGAGACATCATCCGATAGACTTAAACCTACACCCTCCTGATGACGTCAGCACGCATCTGCCGATGAGTTTACTGAGACATCATCCGATAAACTTAAACCTACACCTTCCGATGACGTCAGCACGCATCTGCCGATGAGTTTATTGAGACATCATCCGATAGACTTAAACCTACACCTTTTGATGACGTCAGCACGCATCTGCCGATGAGTTTACTGAGACATCATCCGATAGACTTAAACCTACACCTTCCGATGACGTCAGCACGCATCTGCCGATGAGTTTACTGAGACATCATCCGATAGACTTAAACCTACACCTTCCGATGAAACAAGTACATATACCGATCACTAAACGACAAGTTTGTTCTATATCATCCGACAGCTTCCACTGAAGACATCTTCCGATAGACAACAGAACAACAACTTAACCTACAAAAAGAATTTACTCACTTCACTGAAACCATTCAAACACATTTCAGACCATTACATTACTAAAATTCAGTGAGTGACAACATTAAATCCCAACAGACACTATTAACAAAAAGGAACTCAAAAACGTATCAAAACATCAGAATCACTTCTGTCATGAAACTCAACAAATTTAAATTGAAATACTGTCAACTAAACTTTCACACCAATAGACATTAGTTAACCCGCCTCATCAAGTACCAGATCCGTGGCATGAGTGTGCTCCCCAACCATCCTATCCCTCAATGAACTCAGAGGATTCACCTGCTGTCACTTCTTCACCTACATCACAAAAGTCATCTATTAGCCTAATGCTAAGTAAGTAAAGCAGTAATGAAATGAAATGCTGAAACATAAAATTCCTAAACATGCATTTTCTACTTTCTCATCTCAGTTGCATTCACAAACGTTCATAAGCTGCTCTGATCCCTTGGTTCCCTTGGGAAGTGGATCAATTTTCTCAATGTTATACATCCTCTACTCGATTAAGGGGCGGATGAATTCCCTTAATAGCTGATCTGATCCCTCTGTTCCCTTGGGATGGGATCAATTCTCCCAATGTTATACATCCTCTACTCGATTAAGGGGCAGATGAATTCCCTTAATAGCTGATCTGTCACATTCAGTTCATACCTTATCGTTCTTACATGGAAATTCATTTTCGTAATCTTTCAAAAACATGATTGCATGATATACAAAACCAATTTCCAAAATACGTAACCCTACTGTTTTGTGATGTAGGCCCGAAGGCACTATGCATACTTTACTTACCTGGATTCCTGGAACTTGTTCGGTTACCACTACTCGAGAAGCTCTGTACACCTAATATCATAAGCAGAATACCGATTAGATCATACTAACCTTAACCTTATATCGTTCAGAAACCTAAGGAGCTAGTTTGGAAACTCTGGTTATCGAACATTCTCAACACTAAACCCGAACTCAACACACTCGCAGCCTCATTAAAATACACGCATTGTACTATCTCTTCACTATATAGCCACTAAAATCTCAAGATAACGAAAGGAAAACTTACCTAGTTTGAAGGAGAATCGGGCGAGGGAAAATTACCTAGAGAGCTCGACTGCTTGAGCTGAAAACCCAAAGAGAAAAATGAGGGAACAGTGGCGGCTAAACCTCATTAAACCCTCCCTTAAATGCGTTATCCACAATAAATTGCAATTACCATCTTGTCCTTGCTCAATCACTTGTTAACCTAATCACTAAATCACCCATATTACAATTATAAAACATTCTCTATAAATGGAAAAAGGTAATCGGTTAATGGAAACCGGGTGTTACATTCTACCCTCCTTAAAAGAATTTTGTCCTCAAAATTCAGTACCTGAATAGTTCTGGATATTGGTCCACTATTGTCCTGCTGGCGTTCCCAAGTTGTCTTCTCAACGCACTGGTATGCCATAAGACTTTTACCAGTGGAACTTCTCTGTTGCGTAATACCTTTACTGCATACTCTAAGATCCTTACTGGTTTCTCCTCATAAGTAAGAATAGGGAGGACTTCAATGTTCTGTTGTTCCATAATCTGTGAAGGATCTCTAACACATTTCTTTAGCACGGAAACATGAAACACATTATGAACTCCCTCCAAGGAGGCTGGTAACTGAAGTTGATATGCCGACTTCCCAATTCTCTTCACGATTTGAAAAGGTCCAATATATCTGGGGTTCAACTTGCCTCTTTTTTCCAAATCTCACAACTCCTTTGAAGGTGACACATTAAGGAAAACTTCATTACTAACATCAAATTCTAATTCTCTTCGTCTTTTGTCTGCATAGCTTTTCTGCCGGCTTTGAGCTGTTAAGATTCTTTGTCGGATAAGAGCAATCTTCTCCACTGTCTGCTGCACAATATCAGGACCAATCAGTTGTGCTTCCCCAACTTCATTCCAATATAATAGAGATCTGCACTTTCGTCCATATAATGCCTCGTATGGTGCCATGCCTATTGTTGCTTGAAAACTGTTATTGTATGAGAATTCAATCAATGGTATATACTTGCTCCAAGAACCTTGAAATTCCAGTACACATGCACGAAGCATATCCTCCAACATTTGGATAGTTCTCTCAGATTGTCCATCAGTTTGAGGATGAAAGGCTGTGATAAAACTAAGCTGTGTTCCCATAGCCTTGTGCAAACTTTTTCAAAACTTAGATGTAAATCTGGAGTCTCGGTCTGAAATTATGGTGCTTGGAACTCCATGCAGTCTAACCACCTCGTGCACATACAACTCAGCCAATTGATCCATCGAGTATGTTATCTTCATCGGCAGAAAGTGAGCTGATTTGGTTAAACGATCAACTATTACCCAAATTGCATCGTGACTTTTTACTGTTCTAGGTAATCCTATAACAAAATCCATAGTGATTTGTTCCCATTTCCATTCGGGAACTAGTAAGGGTTGCAATGTTCCAGCAGGCCTCTGATGTTCAGCTTTGACTTGCTGGCAGACCAGACATGACTCCACATACTCCGCCACACTTCTCTTCATACCTGGCCACCAATAATGTTGCTTGAGATCTTTGTACTTTTTCGTACTACCAGGATGAACAGAAAGTCTGGAGGAATGTGCCTCAGATAGGATTTCCTTTCTAAGTTCGGTATCAGCCGGAACAAACTATCTATTTCGAAACTTGAGAATTCCATCAGCTTAGCAGTTGAAATCCGACTTGTCAGTAGAATTTATGCACAACTTATACTTATTACATTCAACGTCATTCATTTGAATTTCCTTTATTTTCTCCAAAATAGTTGGCCTCAAAGATATGGCCGAAAGCATGGCTGACACACTAGACACAACTTCTAGGTTAAATCTTTGGAATTCTGTCTCTAAAGCTATCGGTATGTCTAGAGTCAATGCAGAAACTAAAGGGGTCACTCTACTCAAAGCATCAGCCACTACATTCACCTTGCCAGGGTGGTACTTAATCTCAAAATCATAGTCTTTGACAAACTCTAACCACCTACGTTGCCTCATATTCAGTTCTTTTTGTGTGAAAATGTATTTCAGACTTTTATGATCCGAAAATATCTCACAGGTTTGTCCATAAAGGTAGTGCCTCCAAATCTTTAATGCAAAGACAACAGCAGCTAGTTCTAAGTCATGTGTAGAATAGTTCTTCTCATGTGTTTTTAACTGCCTAGAGGCATAAGCTATAACCTTTCCATCTTGCATCAATACACCACCAAGTCCAACCTTCGAAGCATCACAATAAATACTGAATTTACCATTTTAGACAGGAAAAGTTAAAATTGGGGCATTGGTCAATTTCTGCTTCAAGGTCTGGAAACTGGATTCACATTTATCAGTCCAATTATACTTCACATTTTCCTTGTTAACATAGTAAGGGGTGTGACAATCTTGAAAATCCCTCGATGAATTTTCTATAATACCCTGCTAATCCAAGGAAACTTCAGATATCAGTGGCATTCTTCGGTTGGGGCCATTCCTTAACAGCTTGAACTTTGGCTGGATCAATAGATATCCCATCTCCAGAGATCACATGACCAAGAAAGTGAACTCTGTCCAACCAAAACTCACACTTAGAAAATTTGGCATAAAGTTGGTGCTGCCTCAGCAATCCTAACACCAAGCTTAGGTGTCCTACATGCTCATCCTTAGTTCTAGAATAAATTAAAATGTCATCTATGAATACAATGACAAACTTGTCCAAATATTCGCGAAACACCCTATTCATGAGATCCATGAAGGCTGCTGGCGCATTTGTCAAACCAAAAGACATAACCAAAAACTCATAATGTCCATACCTTGTGCGAAAGGCAGTCTTTGGGATATCTTCAGATTTAACCTTCAACTGGTAATAACCGGACCTAAGGTCAATTTTAGAGAAAACTCTTGCTCCTTTAAGCTGATCAAATAAATCATCAATCCTCAGCAGTGGATACTTGTTCTTAATAGTTAGCTTATTCAATTCTCTATAGTCTATGCACATACGCATTGATCCATCCTTCTTTTTGACAAAAAGGACAGGTGCACCCCATGGTGAAAAGCTAGGGCGTATGAACCCCTTCTCCAACAAATCCTCTAACTGTTTCTTCAACTCTTTAAGTTCTGTTGGTGCTAGTCTATATGGATTCTTAGATACTGGCTCAGCGCCGGGGTAAACATCTATCACAAATTCAATTTCCCTATCTGGTGGCAAACCAGGAAGGTCATCTAGAAATACTTCTGGAAAATCTTGGACAACTAAAATATTTTTGGGGCTTGATTTTTCTACTGTTTGTGTGTCTAAAACACTGGCCAAAAAGCATAAATACTCTCTGCAAGGGGAGAGTCTACAACTAACAGAAGTCACTACAGTCATTTCCTTACTCTTCTTCAGGGCTTGGAAAGTATGGTTTAAACCACTAGGGGGTTGAAAACTAACCATTCCAGTTCTATAATCTATTGTGGCATAATGCTTAAACAACCAATCCATTCCTAGGATCACATCGAATCCCATTATGTCTATAACAATGAGGTCAGCAGGCAAATTCATATTCCCTACTAACACAACGCTATCAGGCATCATTTGACTAGAGTACATGTGCTCACCAGAAGGTAATGCTACGTTATACACATGCTCAGAAGGAGTAAACCGTACATCTAACTTATCAGCAAATGCAAAGGCTATAAAAGAATGAGTTGCACCCGAATCTATCAAAGTAAAAGCAGGTACAGAGTTAATCAATATAGTACCTGACACTACAGCAGGCTGGTCTTCATCACCTGACTCCATCATGGAGAATATCCTTGGCTTAATCTTGACAGGGTCACCTTTCAAAGCTGGGCAGTCTCTGTTAACATGGCCAACCTTGTTGCAATGGAAACATCGAAGGACCCGGGGCTTTGGGCAATCCCTGTACAAGTGTCCAACCTCTTCAAAGTTAAAGCAGTTACCCGATCCAAATCTACACTCCCCCAAGTGATTCTTTGAACATTTCGGGCACTGAGGGAACTTCTGGGTATTTAGTACCTTCTTTCCAGATCCTTGGTTATTTTGGCCTTCACTTGGCCTCTTCACTCCCCTCTGATGGTGTGGCTGGATAAACTTTTGCGAAACCTCCTTTGGTCCAGCACACTTCGTTTCAGCTTCTTCCACTTCCAGAGCAGTGGACACAACTTCACTAAATGTCAAGTCTTTAATGCCACAGAATTTGACTCCCCGGTAAATCTCCGGCTTCAGTCCATACACAAATTTGAACACCTTATCCTCGTCCTTATGAGCAAAATGTCCAGCAAACCTGAACAAGGACTCAAATTGCCTACTGTACTCTGCCACCGATCCTGTCTGCTTCAAACTCAGAAGATCCAACTTCTTTGCGGTTTGGACCGTGCTGTTAAAATACTTCCCATAGAATATGTCCTTGAATTGTGACCAAGGCATCGCCAACACATCTGTGGTAGTCTCTATTGTTTCCCACCAGAGTTGAGCTTCACCAGCCAAATGGAACGTGTCCAACGTGACTTTGTCCTCTTCTCCAATATTGGCACACCTAAACATACTCTCAATTTTTCTAAGCCATCCCTCAGCAATAACTGGATCAGTTGACTGTCCATCAAAAGTTGGTGGTCTTAGTCTCCGGAATCTATCTCCAGAATGTTCACTGCTAGAACCCGAGTTGGCACTTCCTTGTGCCTCCTGGCTCAACAGCACTCCTAATTGATCAGACTGTTGACGTACTATATCAGTCTGCTGACGCATCAATTCTGTCAGCTGCCTAATTACACTAGAGTCCTCCTCCCGCCTCGGACTTCGTATCTCTCTTGGTAACCTTGGTCTTCTTGGTCGTCTAGACATTTGCTATATTCCTGTACAAGGTTAATTTACACTCTTAAATATCTAGTAGTTAAGGTTAAGGTAAGCACTTACAGTTGTTGGAGTACCTCCATGCAACGATTGGCACTGATGAGTAATCTTTTGAACGGTTTAACTGAATGTCTCTGATACCATACTGTAACGCCCCGAGTTATCTGAACCCGGTTCGTCACACCATGCCCGTACATGACTAAAAATTTCAATCATATTTTTTTTTTGAAAACTTGCAGCGGAAATCGTTTAAGTAAAAATCAAATTAAACAAGCCTAATGTACAATGCTTGAATACTCAGTTAGAATTTTGGGGATAATCGGCAAAAGGAATAAAGGATTAAATCGCAAAACACCTCGTAAGTTTCAAAAGTCAAACGCAACGCCTGCTGAACAAAGTCAACAAAAAGGGGCTGAAGCAGAAAATGGAAGACAGCATCCGGTGGCAAAACGACAAAATGCAATCTACATCTTCCGATGACGTCAGCCAGATGATTTCCTTCATCCGATCGACTTTGTTCTACATCCACCGGTGACTAAACGACAAAATACTCTCTATACCTTCCAATGACGTCAGCACGCATCTGCCGATGAGTTTACTGAGACATCATCCGATAGACTTAAACCTACACCCTCCGATGACGTCAGCACGCATCTGCCGATGAGTTTACTGAGACATCATCCGATAGACTTAAACCTACACCTTCCGATGATGTCAGCACGCATCTGCCGATGAGTTTATTGAGACATCATCCGATAGACTTAAACCTACACCTTCTGATGACGTCAGCACGCATCTGCCGATGAGTTTACTGAGACATCATCCGATAGACTTAAACCTACACCTTCCGATGAAATAAGTTACATATACCGATCACTAAACGACAAAGTTTGTTCTATATCATCCGATAGCTTCCACTGAAGACATCTTCCGATAGACAACAGAACAACAACTTAACCTAAAGAAAAGAATTTACTCACTTCACTGAAATCATTCAAAAACATTTCAGACCATTACATTACTAAAAATTCAGTGAGTGCCAACATTAAATCCCAACAGACACTATTAACAAAAAGGAACTCAAAAACGTATTCAAAACATCAGAATCACTTCTGTCATGAAACTCAACCAATTTAAATTGAAATACTGTCAACTAAACTTTCACACCAATAGACATCAGTTAACCCGCCTCATCAAGTACCAGATCCGTGGCATGAGTGTGCTCCCCAACCATCCTATCCCTCAATGAACACAGAGGATTCACCTGCTGTCACTTCTTCACCTACATCACAAAAGTCATCTATTAGCCTAATGCTAAGTAAGTAAAGCAGTAATGAAATGAAATGCTGAAACATAAAATTCCTAAACATGCAATTTCTACTTTCTCATCTCAGTTGCATTCACAAACGTTCATAAGCTGCTCTGATCCCTTGGTTCCCTTGGGAAGTGGATCAATTTTCTCAATGTTATACATCCTCTACTCGATTAAGGGGCGGATGAATTCCCTTAATAGCTGATCTGATCCCTCTGTTCCCTTGGGAGTGGGATCAATTCTCCCAATGTTATACATCCTCTACTCGATTAAGGGGCAGATGAATTCCCTTAATAGCTGATCTGTCACATTCAGTTCATACCTTATCGTTCTTACATGGAAATTCATTTTCGTAATCTTTCAAAAACATGTTGCATGATATACAAAACCATTTCCAAAATACGTAACCCTACTGTTTTGTGATGTAGGCCCGAAGGCACATGCATACTTTACTTACCTGGATTCCTGGAACTTGTTTGGTTACCACTACTCGAGAAGCTCTGTACACCTAATATCATAAGCAGAATACCGATTAGATCATCACTAACCTTAACCTTATATCGTTCAGAAACCTAAGGAGCTAGTTTGGAAACTCTGGTTATCGAACATTCTCAACACTAAACCCAAACTCAACACACTCGCAGCCTCATTAAAATACACGCATTGTACTATCTCTTCTATATAGCCACTAAAATCTCAGGATAACGAAAGGAAAACTTACCTAGTTTGAAGGAGAATCGGGCGAGGAAAAATTGCCTAGAGAGCTCAACTGCTTAAGCTGAAAACCCAAAGAGGAAAATGAGGGAACAGTGGCGGCTAAACCTCATTAAACCCTCCCTTAAATGCGTTATCCACAATAAATTGCAATTCACCATCTTGTCCTTGCTCAATCACTTGTTAACCTAATCACTAAATCACCTATATTACAATTATAAAACATTCTCTATAAATGGAAAAAGGTAAATCGGTTAATGTAAACCAGGTGTTACATACGTCCACCGGTCACTGTTCATTTTTGCCTTCGTCCACCGGTCACTGTTCATTTTTACCTACGACCACCGGTCACTATTCATTTTTGCCTACGTCCACCGGTCACTGTTCATTTTTTACTACGTCCACCGGTCACTGTTCATTTTTGTCTACGTCCACCGGTCACTGTTCATTTTTGCCTACATCCACCGATCACTGTTCATTTTTGTCTTATCTGAATTCACTGGTGCTTCTTTTTAAACTACGTCTTCCGCCAGCTTATTTATTTTTGCTTCCTGCTTTTTCCTTTAATTATGTCATTTATTTCTGAAGCCCGTCTCCTAATATTATTCCGTTTCCCGTTTTGCTTTCAAATACAGAGGATTTCTACTGTGTTCCATTTCATTTAAATCCTAGAGAGCTCACACTCTCTCTCTGTTTCTCTGTTATTTGTTCTGCCTCCCGATTTTCTTTTAGTTCATTATTGCCTTCTGACTTTAACTGTTTTTTGTTTTACTTTCAAATCGAGAGAACGTCTTCTCCCTCTGAAAAGTTTTAAGGGTTTGTTTTAAAAGCCCGGTCTGTTCTGTTTAAAAAAAATATGTGCCCGTTTTCTGTTACATGTCCCGGAGTGACGGCTTGACTCTCGGGGCTGTCACAACATGTATGTTTCGAAATATTCTGGAATTGTTTTGGATTTTCTCTTTTAGGTTGTGCATGGATTTTCTATGATTTTAGAGCTATCCACGCAGTCTGGTTTCTTAAACTTCTGTCATGTTTTCTGATATGTCCAAAATCATGTTTTGAATCTGTAACACCCGGCATTTTCGGCCATGTAATAATCGGTTGAATTATTGTATGGATTTAATTTGCCATTATTACAATAACTATTTTATTGTAAACTTTGGAGCATTTAATAGGGAGAGAACTGAACTAAAGGCTAACTAAACTAAACATTAAGTTTAAAATGCATGGAAGGGTAAATTGGAGAGAAATTAAGGTTGGTGGGAGAAATCAAATGGATGATTGACACTTGGCAAACTTGTTGAAGAAGCCATACTCTTTTCTCTCCCATCCTACGTGAAACCCTCACTTCTCATCTGTTTCTTCCCACTGCTCTTTGTTCTCTCTTCCTGGCGATTTTGACAAAGCACCAACACTTTGTTTCCTCGTTTTTCTTCTATTTCCTTCAACCAAGGTAATCATCTATGGAAGTTATTGACTTTGGACAAGTTTAATGCGAGTTTTCACTGGGGTTTAGGGTTATTAATTCCGTGAAAATTCACTGTTTTGGATGAAAATACGTTAGTGTATTTTCCTAAAGAGTTGAAAAGAGCTTGCTGCATATTCTACAAGTTATTTGTTAGCATTTGCAGCTTGTTTAATTTCTCTACATTGCAGCAACAGATCCGAGCTTTCCAGAGACATTCGAGCATTCTACATTGCAGCAAACAGGTAAGTTCATAACCGTAGGTTGGCCCTTAAGGCCCTACATCACAGAGGTACTAGGTTTCCTGTACTGTCGGGTTGTTTCGGGTAGAAAGGTTATAGTTATGTTCTGAGTTGTCTATGTCCTGTTTCACCGTATGTTCTATTATTTCTGTCATTTACTCTCTGCCTGTTTAAGTTCAAGCACTGTTCATGCATACACGTTTTCTCTGAAAGTCATGCAAAACCGATTTCTGTACACCGTTTGAAACTAAACAAGATAAAATCTGACTGAAATAAACCAGGTTAAGTGCGAGATGGGGACTGGCCCCAGAACTGTTTACTGTACTGTAACCCATAATGTGCCTGATAGTGCACCCTTCTCCTCCCCCACGGTTTGCCAGTTCCCCTATAAGCTCCACTTAATTCTACTGCCAATGTAACTTAATGCTCTGTACTGTCACCGTATTTCTGAAAAATCGCATGCATAGCATTTTGCATCACTGCATTCTGATTATATCTTTACTGAGTTTTAGACTCATAGGTGAACTCTCTGATGTAGGTACTGAACCTGAAACCGAGGACCTTGTTCCTCAAAATGACGATCTGATGTAATTGGTAGATCGAGCTCACAGGGTGGTTGCTGCAGTTAGAAATAATTTTGTTCTGAGGTTCAAGTCTTTAAAATATAGTTTATATTGTAAAGTTTTATGAAATTCTGGTCTTTGTGTTAAAAGCCCTGTAGAAAACTTCTGTTTTGGGAGTTTCTGTAAATCTATGTTAAGTTTTGTACTGTCTTTGAAATTTTGAAACAATGTATAGATTCTGTTTCAAGGTTTAAACCCACTGTATTTGACAGTTAAGTTTGTATTCTAGAGTATTCTTGAATTTGTTTGGGATATTCTCTGATAATCTGTGCATGGATTGTCTCTGGTTTTGGAATAATCCATGCAGTTGTTTTCTTGATCTTCTGTTAGGTTTTCTAACTTCTGTCATGTTCCCATGCATGTTTTAAAACCGTGTTTAGAATCGGGTTTGAGGGTTTGAAGCCCTTATGCCTTCTGTTTGAAGTTTTCTGTTCTTATGACTTCCCGTTAAAGTTGTCAAACTTTTGCCTTAAAAGCTGCATCTTCCGATTTCAGTCACTACCTGCATCCACCGATGACGTCATCCATGTTCCGGCTGACGTCATCTCCTTCTACCGATTTCATTCACTGCCTGCATCCACCGGTGACGTCATCCATCTTCCGGCTGACGTCATCTCCTTCTACCGAATTCGTTCACTGCCTGCATCCGAATTCGTTCACTGCCTACATCCACTGGTCACATCATCCATCTTCCGGCTGACGTCATCTCCTTCTACCGACTTCGTTTACTGTCTGTTCCTACCGGTGAACTCAATTCTTGTTTATAGTTCACATCCACCGAAGCTCTTTTTATACCAAGTCTTCCGCCAGCCTGAATTCTTTTAAATTAAGTTCATTTCTGTCTTCTACTTCACCCGAGAACTCTCTCTCTTTCCCTGTAAATGTTTTCTGTTACCCACAGTAGTTTCTCCCTCTCTGTGAAGTTACGTTTCTAGGGTTTGCGATGAAAGTGCTTGTTTCCTGTCATTCGGTTCTGTTTTCCGTTAAAGTTTTAAAAAAGTTCAGTTGGCTTTCATAAGTTGTTCAAATAACGCTGTCTGTTCTGTTTATGTTCAAAAAAAAGTTAGTCACCGTTTTCCGTCCACTGTCCAGGAGTGATGGCTCCGATCTCGGACCCCGATCGGGTTCCGGATTTGGGCTGTCACAGTTGTGGTATCAAAGAGACAAGGTTTTAAAACCGATTCTGTGAAATGTCTGACTGCACAACCCGCCACGTGAGATCGTGTAACACCCCTAATTCCGTACCCGTATTTCCGTAATAAATTTTTCATTTTATACTTTTTACTTTTCTATGCTTTAAATAAAACTTTGTGCGGAATAAAAACTGAAGTTGAAGACAGAACTGAAATCGGAATTAAATTTGAACCTTAAAAGCATTTAAAACAACTATAAAACATTTAAATAAAAACCTTAAAACATATAAAAAGAATGGGAGGGCAGAATCAGAATTCTGCCCTCAAAAGTAGCAGCGACCAGGCGCTGGTATATGCAGCGCTCGGTCGCCGAGTGCTGTCGCTGAGCAGCGATCGATCTCTGCTCGGCAGCAGAGATCGATCGCTGCACTGGAAGGCAACCACAGCGAACGATCTCTGCGCCGTGCAGAGATCGATCGCTGCACTAGGCAGCGATCTCGATCACTGCTAGCTATGGCAGCGATCGATCTCTGCTCTGCAGCAGAGATCGATCGCTGCAAGCATGCAGCGATTTCCTCCTTCAGCCTTCAGACTTCCAACCTTCAACACTTATCCTTTTACAGCATTTAACATATCTGTTTGCTCTCTGGAATCCGATTTCCAGAGAGCAAACCTCCTTTTCTTTACACCAAATTTCCATATAACTCACAACTTAAATCAACTTAAATCCAATTTAAACGTATTCTAAACTCAATCGACTCGAGTCGGACTTTGCGAAGTCCAACTGCGTGGATAGCTCTAAACATCGAGCATAACCGTATCAACCTAAAACCAATCAAAACGTTTCCAAAACATTCATTAAACAGTTTAAACCAAAACGTTTTACATACAATTACCAAAACGTTATCTAATCCCTATCCAGATCCAAACAACCTAAGTATACTATACAATTATCAACTCAAAACATCCCAAAATAAACCCAGAGTTCAGACATACATCCCCACGGGTCATATTGCGCCTCGACTGCCCAGCGCACTCCCACGAGCATCATCCATCAACTGCCTCCGACGTCAGGAGGAGGAACGTCGTCCTCACCTGGATCCACGTCACCTAGCAGATCACCTACACCATACAGACACATATGAGATATTGAAATCTCAGTAAGCTACGTAAATGCAGATGCATGCGTGCGTATGCCATTCAGAAATCATGCTCAGATTCAGATTACAGATACAGAATTACAGATTACAGATTCATTACGTCACAGACAGACAGAATTGTCACCGAGACCTCGACCCACTAACCCAAGGGGGCCCGTCCGGCGGTTGGACTACCCCGTGGGGTTAGAGAGGGGGGGTACACGCTTGCAACACGCACAACCGTGCCTGAGCCCCATCTCGCGTGACCAGAAACAGACAGATTACGTTTATTCATTCAGATTCCGTTACAGATTTCATTTCAGATATACGTTCCTTTTCTTAAAAACACGTGCAGAAATTCCTTTTCATGACTTTCGAAAACCGTGATGCATGAACAGTTCATATCAGCGGAAAGTAAACAAACAACGTGCATACATTCATGGCAGTAGAGCAGAACCTATAAACAACTAACCTAACTACCCAACCAGAGTAACATAAAACAAACAGTTCCTCGAGTATTCCCGAGACGACGACGGAGTATGGTGCAGACCTTTGGGTCAAAGTAAGTCACGAAAACTTACCTGGAGCGCACTGAATGGCTAGCTTCGTCCACGGGAGTCGCGTGTCTGAGGAAAACACGATATTTACCATTAAAACTAATTTAAACAATTAACGTCCAAATCTAAAAACTTAACTAAAGAATTTCTCCTAAATTCTTTATTAGCCAATCAAAGCGTTTATAACGTTAATTAACGTTCGATAATTCGAAATCCCAATTAACGAGTTTTTCTCAAAAACTCGGAAAATAAACCAATTTTTAACTTTTTCGCAAATTGATTTTTCTTCGTCCAATAACGTCAAATACGTTCAATACATACTTAATCAAGGCCAACCTATTAATTACGAACCCTAATTCGTATTTTTCGTCGAAACCCTAATTGAAACCCTAACACTAATCGGACCGAAAACTCGAAATAAACGTTCAGAGACTGTAGGTACATACCGAGGGTAGCGAGAGGAGAAGAAAGCGTGAAGAAATCGGGACGAACGGAGGTCGGACGGAGGTCGGATGATGAACGAACGCCGGCGGCCTAAGGAGAGGAGTGCTCTCTGTTTCGTGCGCAGGGAGAGGAGAAGAAGAAGTGAGGAGAGAGAGGGAATTTGTGATATTTAATAAAATTGATTTGTAAATTACCAAAACGCCCTTCTTTGATTTCTATATAGATTTCGTTCTTCGGTTCGTTAATCGTCCAACTATTCGGATTCTCGAAAGTTCCATATTTTGCCAACAACTTCTATTCATTGCCAGGGATTTATTAAAACTGTCCGTTCGCAATTTGGACCTCGTTCGCTATTTTTACGAGAACGTCTTTTACATTACGAAAAGCGTATTTACTCGGAATATAGTGTTTGATCTCCGAAAATTTCCGTAAATTCCTTAAAATTCTTATTATTCGTTAGAATCGTAATGACGCTTTCCTTTTGTGAAACGGACCTGATTTGACATATTTACCAAAAATGCCACTAATAATATAATAATAATAAAATCAAAGGTCCGTACAAACCGGATATTACATTCTACCCCCCTTATTCAGAATTTTGTCCACAAAATTGAATTACACAACAGATCAGGATACTTAGTCATCATATCCTTCTGTCGCTCCCAGGTAGCCTCTTCCACCTCGTGATTCCGCCATAGAACTTTGACTAGCGGAATTTCTTTGTTGCGTAGAACCTTGATGGAATGCTCCAAAATACGTACTGGCCTCACCTCATAGCTCAAGGCAGGCTGCACCTCGATTTCTGTAGTCTCTACGATATGCGACGGATCGCGCAAGCACTTCCGAAGCATAGATACGTGAAATACGTCGTGGATACCCTCCATAGAAGTCGGAAGCTGCAATCTGTACGCCAACTTCCCGATCCTCTTCAGAATAGGAAAGGGTCCCACATATCGAGGGTTTAACTTACCCCTCCTTCCGAATCTCGCAACGCCTTTGAACGGAGAAACTTTAAGGTAAACCTCGTCACCTTCCTCGAACTCTAGCTCTCTCCGTCTGGTGTCAGCATAGCTCTTCTGTCTGCTCTGAGCTACCTCAATGCGCTGTCGGATAACGGCAATCTTCTCTGCCGTCTGCTGCAGAATCTCAGGTCCAACGACGCTGGCCTCGCCAACCTCGTCCCAATACAGCGGAGATCTGCACTTTCGACCATATAAGGCTTCATACGGAGCCATACCGATAGTAGCTTGGAAGCTGTTGTTGTACGAGAACTCGATCAGTGGCAAATACCTGCTCCACGATCCTTGAAACTCAAGCACACACGCTCTGAGCATATCCTCCAAAATCTGATTCGTCCTCTCTGTCTGACCATCAGTCTGAGGATGGAACGCTGTGCTGAAGTTAAGCTGAGTCCCCATAGCTTTGTGCAGACTCTTCCAGAACTTCGATGTAAACCTCGGATCTCGATCCGAGACAATAGAAACCGGCACTCCGTGCAACTTCACAATCTCTTGTACATAGAGCTCGGCGAGCTGATCCATAGACGATGTCATCTTCACAGGCAAAAAGTGAGCCGACTTTGTCAATCGGTCCACAATAACCCAAATGCCGTCATGGCCTCTCGTAGTCCTCGGGAGCCCCACAATGAAATCCATGGAGATCTGCTCCCACTTCCACTCCGGAATCGGCAGTGGTAACAGCGTTCCAGCGGGTCTCCGGTGCTCCGCCTTTACTTGCTGACATACTAGGCAGGTCTCAACGTACTTGGCAACCTCCCTCTTCATGTTCGGCCACCAGAAGTGCTGTCTCAAATCCCGGTACATCTTGGTACTCCCCGTAGTCAATGCACATCCTGAGGGTCCCGCCTTTCTTCTTGTCGAATAGAACAGGCGCACCCCAGGGTGAAACACTGGGTCGAATGAAACCTTTCTCCAATAACTCATCGAGCTGAGTCCTCAACTCACTCAACTCGGCTGGTGCCAACCGGTATGGGTTCTTAAACCTCGGTGCAGAGTTAGGATAAACGTCAATAATGAACTCAATCTCCCGGTCTGGTGGTAATCCGGGACGATCATCAAGGAATATGCCAGAGAACTCTCTGACAACAGGAATGTCGCTCGGCTTCACTCCGCTGAGCAACTGACAATTAAAGACAGAGGCCACTAAATAGAGCACGCACCTTTGAACTGCTCGTTGACCTCCATAGAATAAGAGATAGGCGATCCAGTCAATCGGTTCCTCGCCTGATAGGAAAACTCGGCTTTATCCGGGGGTCGGAAGGTCACAATCCCGGAGCGACAATCGATGGTGGCGAAGTGCTGTGCTAGCCAGTCAATCCCCAGAATAAGATCGTACCGCTCTATGCTCATAACTATCAAACGAGCATAAAGGGTAATACTCCCCACCGAGACGATATTGCCCTGGAGAATACGATCTGAACGCATATGCTCTCCCGAAGGCAGCATCACACTGTACTCATACTCTGACGGCCCAGACTCTAACCCCAATCTAGCCATACATGCAGTCGATACGAAGGAGTGCGTAGCTCCAGTATCCATCAAAGTAAACACAGTAGCGCCCATAAGCAAAATAGTACCTGCAATCACGGCAGGCTGAGCCTCATCATCAACATCGCCAGGCCCGATCAACGCAAAGACCCTCGGCATAACTCTCCGCTGATCTCCGCCTATCTGATCTCGGCTCTGTAGTGGACAATCTCTGACAAAGTGGCCGATATCTCCGCATCTAAAACATTTGTTCGTGCCAACTCGGCACTCGCCGCTGTGCTCCTTCTGGCATCTAGGGCACCAGGGCATCTGAGAAGCACCCTGTACCTGCTTTCCCTTACCCCGGTCAACAACCCCCTCGAGAGGTCTCTTCACACCCCTAGGCTGTGGCTGAGGTGGCGGTGCTCCAGGTTGCCATCCCTGATTCCGAGGCTGAGGTCGGATCTCTCTGAAGAAGCCCTTAGCTGGCTCCCTCGGTCGAACACAAGTGGCCCTGGCAGCCTCTATATCCAGAGCTCTAGCTGTAATGTCAGAAAAGGACACATCAATAATACCTGAGACAACCACGTGCATCCGAATCTCAGGATTAAGCCCCTCCATAAACTGATGCACCTTCTCCTCATTGTCGCTGACAAGGCGTGGTGCAAATCTAGATAGTGCATCGAACCTCCGAATATAATCAGCAACTGAACCGGTCTGCTTCAGCTGCATGAACTCGTTCCTCTTAGCCACTCTCATCGTGCGGCTGAAATACTTATCGAAGAATAGGAACTTGAATCGATCCCATGTCATAATAGATACGTCCGTCGTCACCTTGATTGAATCCCACCAGAAACGGGCATCCATCGCTAAGTGAAAGGTAGCATAAGCCACCTTGCTCCCGTTGCCGACCTCTGCATAATTTAGCATATCCTCCATAACTCTGATCCACTCCTCGGCACGAGTCGGATCCGATGACTGACCGTCAAATACTGGAGGACGTAAGCCTTGGAACCTCTGCATACCCTGATTAACAGGGACTACTAGCTCCTGGGCCCTCTGATTCTCTCGCTGTGTCTCCCGATTTACTAAATCCGTAATCTGCTGCGCTTGCCGGTCCATATGCTGAGACTGGCGGTCTATCAAATCGGTAAGACGATCCATCGCATCGTCTCTCGGATCCCTTCCCCGAGTCATATTTATAGAACTCCTATAAAATTTCAAATAGATAATCCTAAGAAACTGAAATCAAACAAAGCAGTAAACAGACTTACAGTTGATGAAGGATGTCCGCGTAGTGGCTGCGCAGTCGAGCAGTCTACAGAATCGATTTTAAAACCCGGGGGCTTTGATACCATAAATGTAACACCCCTAATTCCGTACCCGTATTTCCGTAATAAATTTTTCATTTTATACTTTTTACTTTTCTATGCTTTAAATAAAACTTTGTGCGGAATAAAAACTGAAGTTGAAGACAGAACTGAAATCGGAATTAAATTTGAACCTTAAAAGCATTTAAAACAACTATAAAACATTTAAATAAAAACCTTAAAACATATAAAAAGAATGGGAGGGCAGAATCGGAATTCTGCCCTCAAAAGTAGCAGCGACCAGGCGCTGCTATATGCAGCGCTCGGTCGCCGAGTGCTGTCGCTGAGCAGCGATCGATCTCTGCTCGGCAGCAGAGATCGATCGCTGCACTGGAAGGCAACCACAGCGAACGATCTCTGCGCCGTGCAGAGATCGATCGCTGCACTAGGCAGCGATCTCGATCACTGCTAGCTATGGCAGCGATCGATCTCTGCTCTGCAGCAGAGATCGATCGCTGCAAGCATGCAGCGATTTCCTCCTTCAGCCTTCAGACTTCCAACCTTCAACACTTATCCTTTTACAGCATTTAACATATCTGTTTGCTCTCTGGAATCCGATTTCCAGAGAGCAAACCTCCTTTTCTTTACACCAAATTTCCATATAACTCACAACTTAAATCAACTTAAATCCAATTTAAACGTATTCTAAACTCAATCGACTCGAGTCGGACTTTGCGAAGTCCAACTGCGTGGATAGCTCTAAACATCGAGCATAACCGTATCAACCTAAAACCAATCAAAACGTTTCCAAAACATTCATTAAACAGTTTAAACCAAAACGTTTTACATACAATTACCAAAACGTTATCTAATCCCTATCCAGATCCAAACAACCTAAGTATACTATACAATTATCAACTCAAAACATCCCAAAATAAACCCAGAGTTCAGACATACATCCCCACGGGTCATATTGCGCCTCGACTGCCCAGCGCACTCCCACGAGCATCATCCATCAACTGCCTCCGACGTCAGGAGGAGGAACGTCGTCCTCACCTGGATCCACGTCACCTAGCAGATCACCTACACCATACAGACACATATGAGATATTGAAATCTCAGTAAGCTACGTAAATGCAGATGCATGCGTGCGTATGCCATTCAGAAATCATGCTCAGATTCAGATTACAGATACAGAATTACAGATTACAGATTCATTACGTCACAGACAGACAGAATTGTCACCGAGACCTCGACCCACTAACCCAAGGGGGCCCGTCCGGCGGTTGGACTACCCCGTGGGGTTAGAGAGGGGGGGTACACGCTTGCAACACGCACAGCCGTGCCTGAGCCCCATCTCGCGTGACCAGAAACAGACAGATTACGTTTATTCATTCAGATTCCGTTACAGATTTCATTTCAGATATACGTTCCTTTTCTTAAAAACACGTGCAGAAATTCCTTTTCATGACTTTCGAAAACCGTGATGCATGAACAGTTCATATCAGCGGAAAGTAAACAAACAACGTGCATACATTCATGGCAGTAGAGCAGAACCTATAAACAACTAACCTAACTACCCAACCAGAGTAACATAAAACAAACAGTTCCTCGAGTATTCCCGAGACGACGACGGAGTATGGTGCAGACCTTTGGGTCAAAGTAAGTCACGAAAACTTACCTGGAGCGCACTGAATGGCTAGCTTCGTCCACGGGAGTCGCGTGTCTGAGGAAAACACGATATTTACCATTAAAACTAATTTAAACAATTAACGTCCAAATCTAAAAACTTAACTAAAGAATTTCTCCTAAATTCTTTATTTAGCCAATCAAAGCGTTTATAACGTTAATTAACGTTCGATAATTCGAAATCCCAATTAACGAGTTTTCTCAAAAACTCGGAAAATAAACCAATTTTTAACTTTTTCGCAAATTGATTTTTCTTCGTCCAATAACGTCAAATACGTTCAATACATACTTAATCAAGGCCAACCTATTAATTACGAACCCTAATTCGTATTTTTCGTCGAAACCCTAATTGAAACCCTAACACTAATCGGACCGAAAACTCGAAATAAACGTTCAGAGACTGTAGGTACATACCGAGGGTAGCGAGAGGAGAAGAAAGCGTGAAGAAATCGGGACGAACGGAGGTCGGACGGAGGTCGGATGATGAACGAACGCCGGCGGCCTAAGGAGAGGAGTGCTCTCTGTTTCGTGCGCAGGGAGAGGAGAAGAAGAAGTGAGGAGAGAGAGGGAATTTGTGATATTTAATAAATTGATTTGTAAATTACCAAAACGCCCTTCTTTGATTTCTATATAGATTTCGTTCTTCGGTTCGTTAATCGTCCAACTATTCGGATTCTCGAAAGTTCCATATTTTGCCAACAACTTCTATTCATTGCCAGGGATTTATTAAAACTGTCCGTTCGCAATTTGGACCTCGTTCGCTATTTTTACGAGAACGTCTTTTACATTACGAAAAGCGTATTTACTCGGAATATAGTGTTTGATCTCCGAAAATTTCCGTAAATTCCTTAAAATTCTTATTATTCGTTAGAATCGTAATGACGCTTTCCTTTTGTGAAACGGACCTGATTTGACATATTTACCAAAAATGCCACTAATAATATAATAATAATAAAATCAAAGGTCCGTACAAACCGGATATTACAGATCGCTCCACCAACTGTAAGTGTCTAATGTTCTGTAAAAAGTATCTGTTTATTAAATTTAGTTATTTTGTTTATAGGGTTATTTTAGAAATGGTGAGAAGACATCAAGATGAAGTAAGTGACAGCGCCAGAACCATTGATCGTTTAACCGAGCTGGTGGAGGTACAATCCCGAATGGTGGAACGCATGATGGCCAGAGAAGATGACAGAAACAATAACCATGGAAATAACAATCACGCTAATGCTCCGCGTGACACCAGTGGAGATAGATTCCGACGACTTCAACCGCCGGCGTTTGATGGACTATCTACGGACCCGACTCATGCTAAGGAATGGATCCAGCAGATCGAGCGTATGTTCAACTGCGCTGAAGTGGAAGAGAATAAGAAGGTTGTATGTGCCACCTTTCATCTCATCAAAAGCGCTGGATTTTGGTGGGACTCGGTGCAGTCCACTACCGTGGCACTGAGCTGGGAGGGATTTAAGAAGATCTTTTACGAGAAGTATTTTGACCACAGTGTGAGGAAGGAGAAGTTAGTTGAATTCTCTCAGCTACGACAATACGGGTCGGTGGCTGAATATGTTCAGAAGTTCGAATCATTGTCCCGTTATGCACCTCACCTAGTGGCCACCGATGAGAATAAGGTACACCAATTCATTCAAGGGTTGAAGATGGACTTATTATGCGCGATCGCAACCGGGGGTTTTGATGAGGCACCGTATACAAAGGTGGTGGCCAAGGCTTATTAGTTGGAAGCCTTGCAAATAAAGTCTCAGAGACAGAGGGATTCAACAAGAGGGATTATTCGAAGTATTCCTCAGCAGCAGCAACAACAACGGAGAGGTCAAAACCTGCAACCTCAACAACAACAAAACAGGGGCATCAAAAGGCTCAATGAGACTCTCACTTACCAAGATAAGGGAAAGAGACCGATGTGAGCTCCTCAACTCACCATATGTCCACGGTGCCAGAAAAGCCACCAGGGCGAGTGCAGGTTTATCACTGGTGCTTGTTTTTGATGTGGCAAGGGAGGCCATCAAGTTCAGGATTGCCCAATGCCCGACACCAGAACGGGTCAAGCCGTGCCAAGAGTCTTTGCAATGATGGAGGATGTTGATGATGTCGATCTGCACACAGCAATTACAGGTACAATTTCAGTATGTGATGCACCTGCCTATACCTTGTGGGACACGGGGGCCACACATTCGTTTGTGGCCATGGAATTCATAGTTAAACATAGGTTTTGTAGTACGTCGTCAGATCAGCCCTACAGCATTATGCTACCGTCCGGAGAGTTTATGCACTCCGAGCAGGTGGTGCGGGGTGATATAGTGACGGTAGGAGACCAGAAATTGTACGCCAACCTTATCGTCATCGGTATGAAAGGGTACGATGTCATTCTTGGGATGGACTGGCTATTTAGACATCATGCCACCATCGACTGTAGGTCCGGGCTCGTGACTTTTAAGCGCCCGAACGAAGTAGAGTTCTCCTATCAGGTAGTACCGAAAAAACATAGTATACCTGGTATATCCTCCTTGAAAGCTCAACAGCTGATGAGATCAGGATGTGTCGGATTTCTTGCCCACGTAGTAGATGTTCGGAGGCAAGATGAGGTCGAACTTCAAAATATTCCGGTGGTTCGAGACTTCCCTGAGGTTTTCTTAGATGACCTACCGGGATTGCCACCGGATCGTTAGATAGAGTTTGAGATCGATGTGTATCCAGGTGCGGAACCAGTATCGAAGAATCTGTACCGCATGGCACCAATTGAGCTGAAGGAATTGAAGGCTCAGCTGAAAGAGTTGGTGGACAAGGGTTTTGTGCGCCCCAATTTCTCTCCGTGGGGTGCTCCCGTCTTATTTGTTAAGAAGAATGATGGGTCCCAGTGGATGTGTATTGACTACCGTGAGCTGAACAAGTTAACTATCAGAAATAAGTACCCGTTGCCAAGAATCGACGATTTGTTTGATCAGCTACAAGGGGCTCGGGTATTTTCTAAGATTGACTTACGCTCCGGCTATTACCAGTTGAAGGTCAGAGCTGAAGATATTCCAAAGACCGCCTTCAGGACTCGATACGGACAATACGAGTTCTTGGTGATGTCGTTCGGATTAACTAATGCTCCGGCAGCATTTATGGACCTGATGAACAGGATATTCCAAGATGTCTTGGATAAATTTGTAATCGTTTTTATCGACGATATCCTAATTTATTCCAGGAGTGAGGCCGAGCATGAAGAGCACTTGGCAATTGTGCTATCGACTCTGAGGCAGCATCAACTATATGCCAAGCTATCAAAGTGTGAGTTCTGGCTGAACAGAATTAATTTCCTTGGCCATGTGGTGTCGGCTGAAGGAGTATCTATGGACCCGGCCAAGATTGAGGCTGTAAGAGACTGGCCAAGACCGAGGAATGCAAGCGAGGTACGGAACTTTATCGGACTAGCTGGTTATTACAGGAAATTCATCAAGGGATTTTCTGTGATAGCAAAACCCATGACCAGCTTGACATGGAAAGAAATCAAGTTCAGATGGTCTGAAGCATGTGAGGTGAGCTTTCAGACACTTAAGCAGAAATTAACCACTGCTCCTCTGTTAGTATTGCCAGTTGAAGACGGCAAGTTCAGCGTATACTATGATGCGTCAAAGATGGGCTTGGGGTGTGTACTAATGCAAGAAGGGAAAGTGGTAGCATATGCATCCCGACAATTGAAGATCCATGAAGAAAACTACCCTATTCACGACCTTGAGTTAGCGGCAGTTGTATTTGCGCTGAAAGTGTGGAGACACCATTTGTACGGACAGTCATGTGAGGTGTTTTTTGACCACAAGAGTTTGAAGTACCTCTTTACTCAGAAGGAGTTGAATATGAGACAGAGGCGGTGGTTAGAATTTGTAAAAGACTACGATGTTGAGATCAAATACCATCCTGGTAAAGATAATGTGGTAGCTGATGCACTGAGCAGGATGCCAGCTATTGTGCAACCAGCTATGTCGGCCGTATCAATGCCTTTGAGGACGGAGATACAGAAGTTTGATATGGAGATAGTTTCTGGGCTATCGGCCATACTAGCAGGCTTAACACTACGGCCCTCCGTCCTGGACCGCATTAAGGAAGCCCAGAAGACCAATTCAAAGGAGATGGCTGATATGGTGAGCAAAGTACCAATGGCTTCTTTCGATTTCAGTTATTCAGGAGATGGAATTCTGAAGTTCAAAAACAGATGGTATGTTCCGAAAGACGAAGAGCTACGAAAGCACATCTTGTCAGAAGCCCACTCATCTTCTTTCTCTGTGCATCCCGGAAGCACAAAGATGTATCAGGACTTGAAACTTCACTTCTGGTGGACGAATATGAAGAATGAAGTGGCCAAGTATGTGGAGTCTTGTATGATATGTCAACAGATCAAAGCTTAACATCAACGACCAAGTGGAACACTTCAACCTCTCCCGATTCCTGAATGGAAGTGGGAGAACATCACAATGGACTTTGTTGTTGGCCTTCCAAGAACAGCTAAAGGCCACAATAGTATATGGGTCATAGTGGATAGATTGACGAAGTCAGCCCATTTTCTACCTGTGAAGACGACATTCTCCATGGATCAATATGTTGAGCTATATATTAGGGAGATTGTCAAGCTGCATGGTATTCCGGTGTCAATTGTTTCAGACCGGGATCCTAGATTCACTTCCAGGTTTTGGAAAAGTTTGTAGAGCTCCTTGGGCACTAGATTAGACTTTAGCACGGCATTTCATCCACAGACTGACGGACAATCTGAAAGAACAATCCAAATACTGGAAGATATGCTAAGGTCGTGTGTACTGGAATTTCACGCTCCTTGGAGTAGATACTTGCCACTCGTGGAGTTTGCATACAACAATAGCTATCAGGCTACGATTGGTATGGCTCCATATGAAGCCCTTTACGGCAGAAAGTGTAGATCCCCGTTGTGTTGGGATGAGGTCAGAGAAACCAAGCTTATCGGCCCTAAGATATTACAGCAGATGTCTGAGGTGATAGCTGCTATCAAACAACGGATAAAAATTGCTCAGAGTTGACAGAAGAGTTATGCGGACAATAGAAGAAGGGACTTAAGTATTCCTGAAGGTGTCGCCTTTCAAGGGCGTAATGAGATTCGGTAAGAAAGGAAAGCTCAGCCCACGGTTCATTGGCCCTTTTCCCATTTTGAAGAAAATTGGGAACATGGCCTACAGACTACAGCTACCAGCGTCAATGGATGGGGTCCACAATGTCTTCCATGTTTCGATGCTGAGAAAATGTGTACGAGATCCAACTCAGATCGTGAAACAGGTGGACTTTGATATCATGCCGACACTGACGTATGAAGAAAGGCCCATACAGATATTGGATATGTCACTCAAAGTATTACGAAACAAGGTGGTTCCACTGGTAAAAGTGTTATGGCGCAACCACAATGTGGAGGAAGCCACGTGGGAAAGACAAGCAGATGTTAGAGCCCAATATCCGGAGTTATTCGCTTAGGAAAATTTTGGGGACAAAATTTCTGTTAAGGTGGGTGGAAAGTAACACCCGGCATTTTCGGCCATGTAATAATCGGTTGAATTATTGTATGGATTTAATTTGCCATTATTACAATAACTATTTTATTGTAAACTTTGGAGCATTTAATGGGTAGAGAACTGAACTAAAGGCTAACTAAACTAAACATTAAGTTTAAAATGCATGGAAGGGTAAATTGGAGAGAAATTAAGGTTGGTGGGAGAAATCAAATGGATGATTGACACTTGGCAAACTTGTTGAAGAAGCCATACTCTTTTCTCTCCCCTCCTACGTGAAACCCTAACTTCTCATCTGTTTCTTCCCACTGCTCTTTGTTCTCTCTTCCTAGCGATTTTGACAAAGCACCAACACTTTGTTTCCTCGTTTTTCTTCTATTTCCTTCAACCAAGGTAATCATCTACGGAAGTTATTGACTTTGGACAAGTTTAATGCGAGTTTTCACTGGGGTTTAGGGTTATTAATTCCGTGAAAACTCACTGTTTTGGATGAAAATACGTTAGTGTGTTTTCCTAAAGAGTTGAAATGAGCTTGCTGGATATTCTACAAGTTATTTGTTAGTATTTGCAGCTTGTTTAATTTCTCTACATTGCAGCAACAGATCCGAGCGTTCCAGAGACATTCGAGCATTCTACATTGCAGTAAACAGGTAAATTCATAACCGTAGGTTGGCCCTTAAGGCCCTACATCACAGAGGTACTAGGTTTCCTATACTGTCGGGTTGTTTCGGGTAGAAAGGTTATAGTTATGTTCTGAGTTGTCTATGTCCTGTTTCACCGTATGTTCTATTATTTCTGTCATTTACTCTCTGCCTGTTTAAGTTCAAGCACTGTTCATGCATACACGTTTTCTCTGAAAGTCATGCAAAACCGATTTCTGTACACCGTTTGAAACTAAACAAGATAAAATCTAACTGAAATAAACCAGGTTAAGTGCGAGACAGGGACTGGCCCCAGAACTGTTTACTGTACTGTATCCCTGAATGTGCCTGATAGTGCACCCTTCCCCTCCCCCACTGTTTGCCAGTTCCCCTATAAGCTCCACTTAATTCTACTGCCACTGTAACTTAATACTCTGTACTGTCACCGTATTTCTGAAAAACCGCATGCATAGCATTTTGCATCAATGCATTCTGATTATGTCCTTACTGAGTTTTAGACTCATAGGTGAACTCTGTGATGTAGGTACTGAACTTGAAACAGAGGACCTTGTTCCTCAAAATGACGATCTGATGTAATTGGTAGATCGAGCTCACAGGGTGGTTGCTGCACTTAGACATAATTCTGTTCTGAGGTTCAAGTCTTTAAAATATAGTTTATATTGTAAAGTTTTATGAAATTCTGGTCATTGTGTTAAAAGCCCTGTAGAAAACTTCTGTTTTGGGAGTTTCTATAAATCTATGTTAAGTTTTGTACTGTCTTTGAAATTTTGAAACAATGTATAGATTCTGTTTCAAGGTTTAAACCCGCTGTATTTGACAGTTAAGTTTATATTCTAGAGTATTCTGGAATTTGTTTGGGATATTCTCTGATAATCTGTGCATGGATTGTCTCTGGTTTTGGAATAATCCATGCAGTTGTTTTCTTGATCTTCTGTTAGGTTTTCTAACTTCTGTCATGTTCCCATTCATGTTTTAAAACCGTGTTTAGAATCGGGTTTGAGGGTTTGAAGCCCTTATGCCTTCTGTTTGAAGTTTTCTGTTCTTATGACTTCCCATTAAAGTTGTCAAACTTTTGCCTTAAAAGCTGCATCTTCCGATTTCGTTCACTGCTTGCATCCACCGGTGGCGTCATCCATCTTCCGGCTGACGTCATCTCCTTCTACCGATTTCATTCACTGCCTGCATCCACCGGTGACGACATCCATCTTCGGCTGACGTCATCTCCTTCTACCGATTTCGTTCACTGCATGCATCCACCGGTGACGTCATCCATCTTCCGGCTGACGTCATCTCCTTCTACCGAATTCGTTCACTGCCTGCATCCGAATTCGTTCACTGCCTGCATCCACCGGTGACGTCTTCCATCTTCCGGCTGTCGTCATCCCTCCTTCTACCGATTTCGTTATTGTCTGTTCCTACCGGGAACTCAATTTGTGTTATAGTTCACATCCAACCGAAGCTCTTTTATACCAAGTCTTCCGCCAGCCTGAATTCTTTAAATTAAGTTCATTTCGTCTTCGTACTTCAAACGTCCACAGCTCCTGCACTTCAGTTGTCCACAGCTCCTGCACTTCAGTTGTCCACAGCTCCTGCACTTCAGTTGTCCACAGCTCCTGCACTTCAGTTGTCCACAGCTCCTGCACTTCAGTTGTCCACAGCTCCTGCACTTCAGTTGTCCACAGCTCCTGCACTTCAGTTGTCCACAGCTCCTGCACTTCAGTTGTCCACAGCTCCTGCACTTCAGTTGTCCACAGCTCCTGCACTTCAGTTGTCCACAGCTCCTGCACTTCAGTTGTCCACAGCTCCTGCACTTCAGTTGTCCACAGCTCCTGCACTTCAGTTGTCCACAGCTCCTGCACTTCAGTTGTCCACAGCTCCTGCACTTCAGTTGTCCACAGCTCCTGCACTTCAGTTGTCCACAGCTCCTGCACTTCAGTTGTCCACAGCTCCTGCACTTCAGTTGTCCACAGCTCCTGCACTTCAGTTGTCCACAGCTCCTGCACTTCAGTTGTCCACAGCTCCTGCACTTCAGTTGTCCACAGCTCCTGCACTTCAGTTGTCCACAGCTCCTGCACTTCAGTTGTCCACAGCTCCTGCACTTCAGTTGTCCACAGCTCCTGCACTTCAGTTGTCCACAGCTCCTGCACTTCAGTTGTCCACAGCTCCTGCACTTCAGTTGTCCACAGCTCCTGCACTTCAGTTGTCCACAGCTCCTGCACTTCAGTTGTCCACAGCTCCTGCACTTCAGTTGTCCACAGCTCCTGCACTTCAGTTGTCCACAGCTCCTGCACTTCAGTTGTCCACAGCTCCTGCACTTCAGTTGTCCACAGCTCCTGCACTTCAGTTGTCCACAGCTCCTGCACTTCAGTTGTCCACAGCTCCTGCACTTCTGTTGTCCACAGCTCCTGCACTTCTGTTGTCCACAGCTCCTGCACTTCTGTTGTCCACAGCTCCTGCACTTCTGTTGTCCACAGCTCCTGCACTTCAGTTGTCCACAGCTCCTGCACTTCTGTTGTCCACAGCTCCTGCACTTCTGTTGTCCACAGCTCCTGCACTTCAGTTGTCCACAGCTCCTGCACTTCTGTTGTCCACAGCTCCTGCACTTCTGTTGTCCACAGCTCCTGCACTTCTGTTGTCCACAGCTCCTGCACTTCTGTTGTCCACAGCTCCTGCACTTCTGTTGTCCACAGCTCCTGCACTTCTGTTGTCCACAGCTCCTGCACTTCTGTTGTCCACAGCTCCTGCACTTCTGTTGTCCACAGCTCCTGCACTTCAGTTGTCCACAGCTCCTGCACTTCAGTTGTCCACAGCTCCTGCACTTCAGTTGTCCACAGCTCCTGCACTTCTGTTGTCCACAGCTCCTGCACTTCAGTTGTCCACAGCTCCTGCACTTCTGTTGTCCACAGCTCCTGCACTTCTGTTGTCCACAGCTCCTGCACTTCAGTTGTCCACAGCTCCTGCACTTCAGTTGTCCACAGCTCCTGCACTTCAGTTGTCCACAGCTCCTGCACTTCAGTTGTCCACAGCTCCTGCACTTCAGTTGTCCACAGCTCCTGCACTTCAGTTGTCCACAGCTCCTGCACTTCAGTTGTCCACAGCTCCTGCACTTCTGTTGTCCACAGCTCCTGCACTTCAGTTGTCCACAGCTCCTGCACTTCTGTTGTCCACAGCTCCTGCACTTCTGTTGTCCACAGCTCCTGCACTTCAGTTGTCCACAGCTCCTGCACTTCAGTTGTCCACAGCTCCTGCACTTCTGTTGTCCACAGCTCCTGCACTTCTGTTGTCCACAGTTTCGGCACTTCAGTCGTCCACAGCTTCTGCACTTTAGTTGTCCACAGCTCCTGCACTTCTGTTGTCCACAGCTTCTGCACTTCAGTTGTCCACAGCTCCTGCACTTCAGTTGTCCACAGCTCCTGCACTTCTGTTGTCCACAGCTTTTGCACTTCTGTTGTCCACAGCTTCTGCATTTCTGTTTTCCATTTTATGCCTTTGATTTTATGTCTGGCCATTTTAAAAGTTCAAAAAAAAAATAGTCCACGTTTTAAATGGCCGGAGTGAGGCTCACCGGCCCCGATCGGGTCAGGGGTCGTCACAGTTATGGTATCAGAGCAAAACTGGGTTTTAAAAGCGATTCTGTAAACTGTCTGACTGCGTAATCCGCCACGTGAGATCGCTCCACCAACTGTAAGTGTTTAAGTTCACGTTAAAATTTCTATTTGTTAAATCTGGTTATTCTGGTTATAGGGTTTTCTTAAAAATGGTGAGAGGACACCACAGCGAGCCAAACGATAGGGGCAATGCTCTTGATTGTTTAACCGACCTGGTTGGCGTTCAGTCTCGCCTGACGGAGCGCATGATGGCTGATAACGGGAACAATAACCGTGCTAATGCTCCACGTGACACAATTGGAGAGAGATTTCGGCGACTTCAACTGCCTATGTTTGATGGATTATCAACAGATCCTACTCACGCCGAAGAATGGATCCGGCAGATCGAACATATGTTCAACTATGCAGAAGTGGAGGAAAACAAGAGGGTGATATGTGCCTCGTTTCATCTCACCAAAAGTGTTGGATTTTGGTGGGACACCATACAATCAACTACGGTGGCATTGAGCTGGGAAGGGTTCAAGAAGCTATTCTATGATAAGTATTTCAACCGCAGTGTGAGGAAAGAAAAGATGATTGAGTTCTCTTGACTGCGTCAATTTGGATCAGTGGCCGAATATGTTCAGAAGTTTGAGTCACTATCCCGTTATGCGCCTCATCTAGTGGCCACCGATGAGAACAAGGTACACCAATTTATTCAGGGTTTGAAGCTGAACCTCTTACAGGGGATTACAACTGGGGGATTTGACGAGACCCCGTATACGAAGGTAGTTGCCAAGGCTTATCAGTTGGAAGCCTTAGAAGCGAAGTCTCAGAGATATAGAGATACATCAAAGAGAATCCTACCTGATGCCCCTCAACAGCCACAACAAAGGAACAGGGGTGTTAAGAGGCCCAATGAGATTGCTGTTTATCAAGATAGAGGGAAAAGACCAATGGGAGCTTTTCAGCTTCCTGTATGCCCGCGTTGCCAGAGGAATCATACGGGGGAATGCAGGCACTTTACTGGCCGATGCTTCCGATGCGACAAGGAGGGCCATAAAGTCTGGGATCGTCCGATGCCTGACACGAGGCCGAATTGTGCCGTGCCGAGAGTTTTTGTAATGATAGAGGAAGATGATGACGCCAAACACACAGCGATCGCAGGTACAATATTGATTTGTAATGCACCTGCTTATACTTTGTTGGACATGGGGGCCACACATCCGTTTGTGGCAATGGACTTTGTGGGTAGGGAGAACTTATGTATTGTGCCATCAGATCAACCCTACAGTGTCATGCTACCATTCGGAGAGTTTATGCACTCCGACCAGGCAGTGCAGGGTAATATAGTGTCAGCCATAGACCAGAAATTGTATGCCAATCTTATCATCATCGGTATAAAAGGATACGAGGTAATTCTGAGGATGGACTGACTGTTTAGACATCACGCCACCATAAACTGCAGGTCCGGGCTCGTGTCTTTTAAGCGCCTGAATGAGGTGGAGTTCTCCTACAGGCAATACCTGTAACGCCCCCGAACCCACCTTGGCTCGGTGCGCTACTTTGCTAACCCATACAACGTTTAAAATAAATTTTTGATAAAATATGACTCGATTTTTGGGTTTTTCAAACCCTAAAAAATGGTTGAAAAACGTGCACAAAAACCGTGCAAAACGTGTAAAGAAAGATTGGGTCAAAACATATTTGAAAAATTAAAATTAAAAAAAATATTACAAATGGTACTGTTCACACACAGTCGATCGATCGGCTGTTTAGCCAATCGATCGACAACCTCTCTGTTGCCGCTCGCTAATAACAAAACGCCTGTCGATCGATCACCGTATTTTGCCGATCGATCGGAACCTTCTCTGCCTCGCCTACACGAAAAACACAACACATGCTGATCAATTGCGCCGAGCGCCGATCGATCGTCTGTCACTGTTCACTGTGCACTAAAATTTCTTCCTACACTTCTTCAACTAAAACATACTCCAAACTATTCTCGACTCCTTTATACATAACACCATGAAAACTTGACTCTAAAACCTCAACGAAAATGTGGAATTAGTTAAAAACAAATTTTGTTTACTCTATTAAAAACGAGCAGCATAACGACTAATTTTCGAAAACAAAAACCTGAAAGCCAAGCTTTCATACAATAACTCCTAAAACTATATTAACAAAAGTTATAAAGCCACTATCATTTATACAAACAAATCCCACGAAATGACCACATTTTTACAAACTCCAAATAGTTAAAAACTATACAATTCAAAATACCGTTCTACCCACATCTTTCCGAAGACCATGGCCAAGACGCCCTCTACTCAAGACACTTCATCGTACCTCTCGAGTAGAAATCGTTCTACTCAAGACACTTCATCGTACCTCTCGAGTAGAAATCGTTCTACTCGAGACACTTCATCGTACCTCTCGAGTAGAAATCGTTCTACTCGAGACACTTCATCGTACCTCTCGAGTAGAAATCGTTCTACTCGAGACACTTCATCGTACCTCTCGAGTAGAAATCGTTCTACTCAAGACACTTCATCGTACCTCTCGAGTAGAAATCGTTCTACTCGAGACACTTCATCGTACCTCTCGAGTAGAAATCGTTCTACTCGAGACACTTCATCGTACCTCTCGAGTAGAAATCGTTCTACTCAAGACACTTCATCGTACCTCTCGAGTAGAAATCGTTCTACTCAAGACACTTCATCGTACCTCTCGAGTAGAAATCGTTCTACTCAAGACACTTCATCGTACCTCTCGAGTAGAAATCGTTCTACTCGAGACACTTCATCGTACCTCTCGAGTAGAAATCGTTCTACTCGAGACACTTCATCGTACCTCTCGAGTAGAAATCGTTCTACTCAAGACACTTCATCGTACCTCTCGAGTAGAAATCGTTCTACTCAAGACACTTCATCGTACCTCTCGAGTAGAAATCGTTCTACTCGAGACACTTCATCGTACCTCTCGAGTAGAAATCGTTCTACTCGAGACACTTCATCGTACCTCTCGAGTAGAAATCGTTCTACTCGAGACACTTCATCGTACCTCTCGAGTAGAAATCGTTCTACTCGAGACACTTCATCGTACCTCTCGAGTAGAAATCGTTCTACTCGAGACACTTCATCGTACCTCTCGAGTAGAAATCGTTCTACTCAAGACACTTCATCGTACCTCTCGAGTAGAAATCGTTCTACTCAAGACACTTCATCGTACCTCTCGAGTAGAAATCGTTCTACTCAAGACACTTCATCGTACCTCTCGAGTAGAAATCGTTCTACTCGAGACACTTCATCGTACCTCTCGAGTAGAAATCGTTCTACTCGAGACACTTCATCGTACCTCTCGAGTAGAAATCGTTCTACTCGAGACACTTCATCGTACCTCTCGAGTAGAAATCGTTCTACTCGAGACACTTCATCGTACCTCTCGAGTAGAAATCGTTCTACTCGAGACACTTCATCGTACCTCTCGAGTAGAAACTCGAGACACTTCATCGTACCTCTCGAGTAGAAATCATTCTACTCGAGACACTTTATCGTACCTCTCGAGTAGAAATCGTTCTACTCAAGACACTTCATCGTACCTCTCGAGTAGAAATCGTTCTACTCGAGACACTTTTGCAAATCTTACGTTCCAAGCAAATCTTACGTTCGTATCACAACAAAAAGCATGTAAAAAACCGTTCATTTGTCGTTTCAAATGTGCATGACCACACAGATGCTAACACTCCACACAAAACAAAACAACTAAGCAAACAATTCCCTACCGTTCCATAGTGTAGGCCCGAAGACAAAACACAAACGTCCTCTACTTACCTGGACTCCTGCACTTGTTTGTTCACTCCGTCGCTTGCCCCAGAACAGAAAACCAGCAAAAGAATGTAAAATTCGTGGCGCCCTCATATAGTGTTTCCAAACCCTAACCAAACCTCCAAAAAACACCCTAAAAATACTAAAAACCAACACCTATATGCATATAACTAAAACCCATTCAAAAGCTCACCTTAATCCTTGCAAAAATTGAAGAAAGGAGAGGAGAAATCCTAGCTATGGCTGCTGGTTTTCACGAGGGAGAAAGGAGGAAGAAAGTGAATTTTGCCATTTAACACTTAACTTTACCATTTTTATAACTAAAACTTTGCACTTACTTTTCTAAATTAAAAAAATGACCTCACCTTTTCATTCTCAACTCCAACGTGAATATCATCATCCCCATTCAAACACTTTTATTTATTTACTTTTACATCTTTGACTTTTCAACAATCTTTACTTCTCCTTAGACTTTGACTTTTCAACTCTTCATTCTCTTCTTTTATTCCAATGTGCATTCCTCACTTAATTAACCTTTCTTTCACTTTTATTTCATTTAACAATAACTTTAGGGTTTCACAACAAACACTAATCACTTAAACTTTAGGGTTTTCTCTCAATTTCTCTTCCAATTTTACTTTCCAATTCAATAGCTTAGAAAAACTCTAGGACTAACCTTAAAGTCTCTAGACATACCCTAACTAAGGCTGCGCACGCTAAGGAAAAATTTTCGGGTGTTACAATCCACCCTCCTTACAAAAATTTTGTCCTCAAAATTTGACGTGCCTTAATATTCTTCAACTTACTCATTCCAAGTTCCCCCTCCTAACTTTTTGGGTTGCATTGCTAAATCTCAACTACTTCTATGTCCTTACACATTTATCGGGTAGCGATAACTCCTACATCTCCAAAAGTTTGACCTCACCGAGCTCTGCACTCCATAGCTCGA
Source organism: Begonia masoniana (assembly GCA_022432975.1). Lineage (NCBI taxonomy): Eukaryota > Viridiplantae > Streptophyta > Magnoliopsida > Cucurbitales > Begoniaceae > Begonia > Begonia masoniana. The sequence goes on from CM039510.1 coordinate 11,347,238, forward strand.
GTACTCATACGTCCATTGATTGCACCCATCGCTTATACTCTTAAACCTCTCTCCTCGATATCAGTTCATCTAATTTTCTCACTTCACAATCCCGTGTCTATCAAACACGTACCTAACTTATTTGAACACTCACTATATCCTCACACTCACTATATCCTCAATCACGTAACATTAAAAATCTACCGAGTAAACTTCTTATTCTAAGTTCTTAAATTAACATTCCTCGCTATTTTACTTCCCATTTCAAACTCATCACTTTCCGCTCTTACACCTACTTTCCTCGAGTAATCAAAATATTTTATGGACCATTCTAACACAACCCACATACTCAAAGTCAGCTATTCACAAAATCACTGGTTTCGACTTCGTTACATACGAGTCGAATCTTCGAAACTTTCTAACTTAACATTATTCCTAACGCACTCGAACGGCTTCACTAAGTCTTTTCCTAGAACAGTACTTAGATTCCTATGGATCAACCCAAATTTATTTATTTATTTATTTATTTATTTTTAACCTAAGTATCACCTTACATTTAATCTAACATATCCTTACTGCCCGCTGTCCTTACTTCTTAAAAAAAAAAAAAATTTCAATTTCAATCCTCTGTCACTAGTCTAGTGTGTCACAGTGGAGCAACAACCCTAAATCTCCCCTATGTCGTTACTTCTGCACTTGCTGGAGTTCCAACGATATCCCTACTAAGACCAACCTCCAACTGACCACTACCACTAAAACTACAACACACCCCAACCTATCAATGCAACCACAGCCACTGAATTACAAATATCGTACCTGAGGTTACAGCTGGTCAATCATTACCATCTGACCCGATCATAGCAAAGATCCTAGGTGTCGCTTTAGCTGGTCCTTTCTTTGATGCAGAGCAATCTTTGGCTACATGACCTGGCTTGTTACATCTGAAGCACCGAATGACCTTTGGCTTTATACAATCTTGGGAAATATGACCAATTTCAAAATAATTGTAGCATCATACAGCATACTGTCCACATTCCCCTGGATGAATCTTTAAACACTTTGGACATTGTGGATACCTCATCTGTTGTTGCTGTTGCGGTTTCTTCCCTTCTTTCTGATCAATTAAGTCGCCTCCCGGCCTCTTTGTTCCCTGAAACTGAGAAGATGATCCAACACTGTTCATCTTGCCTATAATATCCTTGCACATACTTTTTGGGGCTTCAACTGGTCTCATAATTTTATCAGCAGCCTCCTCCACCTCTAATGCTTTAGCCACCACTCTAGCAAACGATACTCCATCAATCCCGAAAGTTTTTACCAACATATATATTTCTGGCTTTAGACCCTGCACGAACTAAAATACTTTATCCACCTCCCGGCTCATCATGTGGCTGGCAAACCGGGAAAGTGACTCAAACTGCCTAATGTACTCCCCCACCGATCCGATCTGCTTTAACTGTAAAAACTCCATTCGTTTGGCAGCTTGGACTGTTCGGTTGTAGTACTTGTCGAAAAACAAATCCTTGAACTCTTGCCATGTTAAACCCTGAGCACTGGTGGTAGCCTCCACTGTTTCCCACCAGCTCTGAGCGTCTTTAACCAAGTGAAATATTGCACATTTTACTTTGTTTCTTTCCTCTACATTAGCATTCTTAAACATGTTCTCTATCGTGCATATCCACCTCTAAGTAGCTGTCAGATCTGTTAACTGTTCTTCGAACATTAGAGGCTTCAATTTTCGGAACTTATCCCCACTAGAACTAACTCAAATATTTCCCGATCCTCCTAGACTTATCAACGATCCAACCAATTTAACATGCCTCCCAACCATCTCCGCTTGCCTACTGACCAACTTAGTAAGAAGCTTGACTGACTCTTCAAGTTCACTTCTGGGTTGCCTAGGCACTCTTTCGTTTCTCGGCATTTTGCTTTAATCCTGTACAAGGTTTAAACATTCTAATCTTAGATATATAACTAACTAAAGGAAAGAAATACTTACAGTCGGTGAAGAACGTTGCATGGCGGTCGGCATTGTCGGGTAATCCTTTGAACGACTCGACCATTTTTGCTCTGATACCATCTTGTAACGCCCTCGAACCCATCCCGGCTCGGTGCGCTACTTTGCAAACCCATACCACGTTTAAAACGACATTTAAAATAAATTTTTGATAAAATATGACTCTATTTTTAGGTTTTTCGAACCCTTAAAAATAGTTGAAAAACGTGCACAAAAACTGTGCAAAACGTGTCGAAAAAGATTGAATTAAAACATATTTGAAAAATTAAAATTAAAAAAAATATTACAAATGTTACTGTTCACACACATCCGATCGATCGGCAACCTCTCTGTTGCCGATCGCTAATAACAAAACGCCTGCCAATCGATTGCCGTATTTCGCCGATCGATCGGCACCTTCTCTGCCTCGCCTACACGAAAAACACAACACATGCTGATCGATCGCGCCTAGCGCCGATCGATCGTCTGTCACTGTTCACCCTACACTAAAATTTCTTCCTACACTTCTTCAACTAAAATATACTCCAAACTATTACCGACTCCTTTATATGTAAAACCATGAAAACTTGACTCTAAAACTCAACGAAAATGTTGAATTAGTTAAAAACAAATTTTGTTTACTCTATTAAATTCGAGCAGCATAACGACTAATTTTCGAAAACCAAAACCTAAAAACCAAGCTTTCATACAATAACTCCCAAAACTATTTTAACAAAAGTTATAAAGCCACTATCGTTTATACAAACAAATCCCACAAAACGACCACATTTTTACAAACTCCAAATAGGTAAAAACTATACAATTCAAAATACCGTTCTACCCACATCTTTCCGAAGACCATGGCCGAGACGCCCCAAAAAATACCTGCACTGGCATACCTCGAACCTCGCCAACTGCTTCCTAGTCCTGGTTTCCTCATCAAGCTCACCAGCTAACACTTCGTTACTTACACCACAGAACACAAAACGTAAACCTAATGCTTAGCAAGTAGGGAATAATGCATACAAAACATAATGCACACTCGATTCCTAACACATGCAGTTTCTAACTCTCCGTTGTGTTCATTCCCTTCTCACGTTGTAAATACACATCTCTCGTAGAGACACTTCGGCGTACCTCTCTCGTAGAAATCATTCTACTCGAGACACTTCGGCGTACCTCTCTCGTAGAAATCGTTCTACTCGAGACACTTCGGAGTACCTTTCTCGTAGAAATCGTTCTACTCGAGACACTTCATCGTACCTCTCGAGTAGAAATCGTTCTACTTGAGATACTTCATCTTACCTCTCGAGTAAAAATCGTTCTACTCGAGACACTTTTGCAAATCTTACGTTCCAAGCAAATCTTACGTTCCGTACTCACAATTCAAAGCATGCTAAAACTCGTTCATTTTGTAGTTTAAAAAATGATGCATGACACACACAATGCTCCACTCCACACAAAACAAAACAACCAAGCAAACAATTCCCTACCGTTCCATAGTGTAGGCCCGAAGGCAAAACACAAACGTCATCTACTTACCTGGACTCCTGCAGGTGTTTGTTAACTTCGTCGCTTGTCAACCTAGCACGTTAAGGGAAATAACTTAGTAACATTCTAAAAATCCTAAACTAAGTCCAATCAACACAATTTAAACCAACTTTAACAACTTAAACCCTAAAATCCGAAATTCCTACAATTTCCACCGTCCAACTTCAAACGTCCATAACTTATTCGTTTTTCAACGAATTTTGACGTGCCACTCTATTCCGTAAACCTCTACATGTCTACTATTCATTGCCATAATCCATTTTACAGAACTAAACCATTTACTCAACCAGATTACCCCAGAATTGAATTGGCCCCAATGTATAAAAACCCGTTTTTTGCACAATTCACACCAAAACGCTAATCTAACTCCATAAACCATCCAAACTAACCTATCCTAAGATTAAACGATCAAATTTAGCAAGAAAACCAGCAAAAGAATGTAAAATTCGTGGCTCCCTCAATAAGGTTTCCAAACCCTAACCAAACCTCCACAAAACACCCTAAAAATACTAAAAACCAACACCTAAATGCATATAACCTAAAATCCATTTAAAAGCTCTCCTTAATCCTTGCAAAAATTGAAGAAAAGAGAGGAGAAACCCTAGCTGTGGCTGCTGGTTTTCACGAGGGAGAAAGGAGGAAGAAAATGAATTTTGCCATTTAACACTTAACTTTACAATTTTTATAGGTAAAACTTTCCACTTACTTTTCTAAATTAAAAAAATGACCTCACCTTTTCATTCTCAACTCCAACGTGAATATCATCATCCCCATTCAAACACTTTTATTTATTTACTTTTACATCTTTGACTTTTCAACAATCTTTACTTCTCCTTAGACTTTGACTTTTCAACCCTTCATTCTCTTCTTTTATTCCAATGTGCATTCCTCACTTAATTAACCTTTCTTTCACTTTTATTTCATTTAACAATAACTTTAGGGTTTCACAACAAACACTAATCACTTAAACTTTAGGGTTTTCTCTCAATTTCTCTTCCAATTTTACTTTCCAATTCAATAGCTTAGAAAAACTCTAGGACTAACCTTAAAGTTTCTCGACATACCCTAACTAAGGCTGCGCACACTAAGGGAAAATTTTTGGGTGTTACAATACCAAAGAAACATAGTATGCCTGTTATATTCTCCTTGAAAGCTCAACAGCTGATGAGGTCAGGATGCGTCGAATTTCTTGCCCACATAGTTGATGTTCAAAGGCAAGGTGATGTGGAACTTCAAAATATTCTGGTAGTTCGAGACTTCTCAGAGGTTTTCTTAGATGACTTACTAGGATTTCCACCTGATCGTGAAATCGAATTTGAGATTGATATATGTCCTGGTGCTGAACCGGTATCGAAGAATCTGTACCGTATGGCGCCAATAGCGCTGAGGGAGTTGAAGACTAAGCTAAAGGAATCTGTGGACAAGGGATTTGTGCGCCCTAGCTTCTCTCCATGTGGTGCTCCAGTCCTATTTGTTAAGAAGAAGGATGGGTCCCTACGTATGTTTATTGACTACTGTGAGCTGAACAAATTGACTATCAAGAATAAGTACCCGTTGCCGAGGATTGACGATTTGTTTGACCAGCTACAAGGGGCTCGGGTATTCTTAAAGATTGACTTGCGCTCTGGTTATTATCAATTGAAGGTCAAAGCTGATGATATTCTAAAGACCGCATTCAAGACCCGATACAGACACTATGAATTCTTGGTGATGTCGTTTGGGTTGACTAATGCCCAGCGGCATTTATGGACTTGATGAACATGATATTCCAGGATTTCTTGGATAAATTTGTGATCGTTTTCATCGACGACATCCTAGTTTATTCTCGAAATGAGGTGGAGCATGAAGAGCACTTGGCTATTGTGCTATCAACTCTAAAACAACATCGATTGTACGCCAAACTGTCGAAGTGTGAATTCTGGTTGAGCAGGATTAACTTCTTAGGCCATGTGGTGTCTGCAGAAGGAGTGTCCGTGGATCCAGCCAAGATTCTGGCAGTGAAAGAATGATCGAGACCGATAAATACCAGTGAGGTATGGAGTTTTATCGGGTTAGCTGGTTATTACAGAAAGTTTATCAAGGGATTTTCTGTATTAGCGAAGCCTATGACCAGCTTAACGAGGAAGGATACCAAGTACAAGTGGTTTGAAGCTTGTGAAGTGAGTTTTCAGACACTTAAACAGAAGTTGACCACTGCTCCTTTGTTAGTATTGCCAGTTGAAGACGACAAATTCAGTGTTTATTGCGACGCGTCAAGGATTGGCCTGGGATGCGTATTGATGCAAGAAGGAAAAGTGGTGGCATACGCATCCAGACAATTGAAGAATCACGAGCAAAACTACCCTACTCACGATCTGGAGTTAGCGGCAATTGTTTTTGCACTGAAAGTATGGAGACACCACTTGTATGGGCAATCATGTGAGGTGTTTTCGGATCACAAAAGCTTAAAGTACATATTTACCCCGAAAGAGTTAAACATGAGGCAATGACGGTGGCTCGAATTTGTGAAAAACAATGACATCGAGATTAAATACCACCCGGGGAAAGCGAACGTGGTGGTCGATGCGTTGAGCAGGATGCCGGCTACTATGCAGCCGGCCTTGGCGGCCATGTCAATGCCTTTGAGGACAAAAATTCAGAGATTCGATTTGGATGTAGTTTCTAAACCATCGACCGTGTTGGCAGATCTAACATTACAGCCAACCATTCTGGACAAAATTAAGGAAGCCCAGTAGATCAATTCGAAGGAGATGGCTGATGTAGTAAGCAAGTTGCCCATGGCCTCTTCCGAGTTCAGCTATTTGGGAGATGGTGTTCTAAAGTTCAGAGACAGATGGTATGTTCCGAGAGATGAAGAGCTACGAAAGGACATCTTGTCGGAAGCCCACTCGTCTTCTTTCTCGGTGCATCCTGGAAGCACGAAAATGTATCAAGACTTGAAACTTCACTTTTGGTGGCCAAATATAAAGAATGATGTAGCCAAATATGTGGAGTCTTGCATGATCTGTCAACAAGTCAAGGCTGAGCATCAACGACCAGGTGGAATGCTCCAGCCTCTCCCGATCCCTTAATGGAAGTGGAAGAACATCAGTATGGACTTCGTTGTTGGCCTACAGAGGACGACTAAGGGCCATAACAGCATATGGGTTATTGTAGATAGACTAACAAAATTGGCTCATTTTCTACCTGTGAAGACGACGTTCTCTATGGATCAGTATACAGAATTATACATAAGTGAGATCATCAAGCTGCATGGGGTGCCAGTATCAATTGTATCTGACCGGGACCCTAGATTTACGTCAAGGTTCTCGAAAAACTTGCAAAACTCCTTGGGTACCAAGTTAAATTTCAGCACTGCATTTCATTCACAAACTGACAGACAATCCGAGAGAACGATTCAGATACTGGAAGATATGTTAAGGTCGTGTGTGCTGGAATTTCATGCTACTTGGAGTAGATATCTACCGCTTGTGGAGTTCGCTTACAACAATAGCTACCAGACTACGATCGGTATGGCTCCATATGAAGCTCTTTATGGTAGAAAATGCAGATCTCCATTATGTTGGGATGAAGTTGGAGAATCCAGACTTGTCGGCCCCGAGTTATTACAACAGATGTATGAGGTGATTGCTACAATCAAACAGTGAATCAATACTGCTCAGAGTCGACAGAAAAGTTACGCGGACCGGGGACAGAGAGACTTGGAGTTCGCTAAAGGCGATGAAGTATTCCTGAAGGTGTTGCCTTTCAAGGGCGTGATGAGATTTGGTAAGAAAGGAAAGCTCAGTCCAAGGTTTGTAGGGCCATTTCCCATCGTGAAGAGAGTAGGAAGCATGACTTACAAACTACAGCTGCCAGCGTCAATGGTGGAGTTCACAACATTTTTCATGTTTCGATGCTAAGAAAATGTGTATGAGATCCAACTCAGATCGTGGAACAAATGGACTTTGATATCATGCCGACGCTGACATATGAAGAAAGGCCTATACAGATTTTGGATACTTCAATCAAAGTGCTGCGCAACAAGGTTGTCCCATTGGTGAAAGTTTTATGGCGCAATCATAACGTAGAGGAAGCCACATGAGAAAGACAACATGATGTTAGGGCCCAATATCCGGAGCTATTCGCTTAAGCAAATTTTGAGGATAAAATTCTGTTAAGGTGGGTGGGATGTAACACCCGGCATTTTGCCTATGTAATTATTCCCCGAATAATTAAGTGGAATTACTCAGATATTAATGCAATGACTGTTTTTAATGAAATTGTCGACGTATTTAATCGAACGAGGGTGATTCGTGAGACCGAATCGATTAACTAAATAATGTTTTAGTTAGAAATCAATGGAAGGCAAATTAGTAAGAAATTAAGGTTGGTGGGAGGAAAGCAATGAATGATTGACACTTAGCAAACTTGTTGAAGAAGCCAATGCCCTTTTCTCTTCCCTTCTTCCTCTCTTCTCTTCACTCCTACGAAAAACACTCTCTGTTTCCTCTCTTCAAGGCGTCTGCGGCCATTTCCAAAACTTTGTTTCTCATGTTTTCTTCTGTTTCCTCCGTTAAAGGTTCGTGCATCACTGAGGTTTCACGAACAAAGCTTACTGCGTTTCGGACAAGAGGTAAGTTCATGCGTATAAGTTGGCCCTTAAGGCCCTACAACATGGAGGTACTAGGTTATGCTATAAGCTAAACGTGTTCTGTTTCATGTTTGTTTTTATTCTGTCGCCTGTATACGTTGAGTTTAAGCACCGTATCTGTTCGTGCATACACGTTTTCTTGAAAACCATGCAAATGTTTTTCAGCACCAGATTTGAAGTTATGAAAGTTAAAAATGTGAATGTAATCTATGGTTAAGTGTGGACGAGGACTGGTGTAACGCCCCGAGTTTTCTGAACTCGGTTTGTTACTCAAAAACCCGAACATAACTAAGAAAATTTCGGACCAAATTTAAAACTTCGCTCGAAAGTCAAAATTTGACATTTTCTAAAACCTCAAAACATTTAAAGAATTGCAGCGGAAATCATTTGAGGAAAATAGAGTTAAACAAAACTATAGAACAATGCTTGAATAATCGGTTGAGATGTTAAGGAGTAATCGGTCAAAAGAAATAAAGGTTTAAATCGCGGAATACTTTAAAAGTTGCAAAAGTTAGACGCATCTGCCGCTGAACAAAGTCAACGGAAGAGGCTGATACAGATAACAGAAGGCTCCTTTCGGTGACAAAACGACAAAACTTCCTCTTCATCTTCCGGTAAGTCTAATACACGACATCTACCGGTCACTAAACGACAAGACTTCTACTATAGTCTTCCGATTAGTTTAATACACTACATCCACGGGTCATAAAATGACAAAGGTTTCTACTACATCATCTGATAAGTTTATTACTCGACATCCACCGGTCACTAAACGACAAAACTTCTACTTATATCTTCCGATGGCTTCCACTGAAGACATCATCCGATGACTGTACTGAAGACATCATCCGATGGCTTTACTAAAGACATCATCCGATAGACAATACTGAAGACATCATCCGATGGCTTTACTGAAGACATCATCCGATAACTATACTGAAGACATCATCCGATGGCTTTACTCAAGACATCATCCGATAGACAACATGACAACAACAATTTCACTCTAACAAAGAAGACTCCGACTACCAGAAGAACTTGAGCAATTTACTAAAATTCATTTAAAACAACTTAAATTCGGACACTACTCCAACATTTAGTAAAATCACTATTAACACCAACAGAGTATAATTGTCTGGAAGAAAATCTCAAGATGAGTTTAGAAACATTAAAACTACTACTGTCATGAAAATCCAACATACTTAAATTGAAATATTGTCAATTAAACCTTCACACCAACTGACATCAGTTAAACCGCCCCATCAGCTGCTAGATTGCTGCATAGATGCACTCCTCCAACCAGTCTAGTTCTCAGCAAACTCAGTACACACACCTGCTGTCACTTCTTCACCTACATCACAAAACTCATCTATTAGCCTAATGCTAAGTAAGTGTAGCAATAATGTAATGTAATGCTGAAACATAAATTCCTAAATTTGCAGTTTCTACTTTCTCATCTCAGTTGCATATGGATCGTTTATGATCTGATCCTCCTGTGAAATTGGGAGTTAGATCACTTCTCCCAAAGTATAAATATCCACTGACTCATTAAGGGATGGATTAATTCCCTTAACAGTAAATCTGATTCACATAGCTGTTTCTGATCCCCCTGTTCGATGGGAAGCGGATCAAGTTTCCCAAAGTCTAAATGTCCACTGTCTCCTTGAGGGGCGGATTATTTCCCTTAACAGTAAATCCGATTCACATAGCTGTTTCATTATGTTCATTCCTTACCATGCCAACATTCATTCAAATTCATTTTCGTATACTTTTAAAATATGATGCATGACATACAGACACATTCAAGTAAACAAAATCCTAATGTTTTGTGATGTAGGCCCGAAGGCACAAGCATACTTCACTTACCTGGATTCCTGGTGGATACTCGGTTAGGAGTTGCTTCGGAATTGCTCACCTAGAACCATAAACAGAGCATTATGCCAATCCTTACTAATCCTCATTCTAAAGCATTCAGAAAACCTAAGTGGACAGTTGGGAGTTCTATTCACTGAGATTCCCAAATTCTACACTAAACCCGAATCTACTCTCATTCATGGAAAATCACAAAATACGTATCCACAATCTCCACTCAATCATCCTTAGTCACTAAATCAGTAAGAAATCAAGATAAAACTCACCTAGATTGGAGAAAGGAATTGGGAAGAAAGTCGCTTGGGGAGCTCTGCTAAGTTGAGCTGAAAACCGAGAGTGAGAATAAATAGTGGCGGCTAAACCTCAATAAATTCTTGTTTAAATAGGTTATCCACTACTAATTTATAATTACTAAAATGCCCTTACTTATTCCTTCATTAACCTAATCAGTAATTCCTCCCAATATCATCTATAAAACATTCACTGCAAGTTAGTAAAATAAATAGTTCAATGAAACCGGGTGTTACAACTGGCATCCTGTCATGTACTCCTGTTATGTCCTGTTGTGGCATGTACTCCTGTTGCGCCAGCTCTTCTTCCCACTTATACCTTCCTGTCCAGTGAAACGTAATGTAATATTCATGTATTTGGAAAAATCTTCATGCACAACATATGCATCACTGTATTTTATGTTCTTACTGAGCTCTAGGCTCATAGTTGAACTCCCTGTTGTAGGTATGGATCCTCCAGATGAGGACTTTGTGCCTCAAGCTGATGAATAAATGAAGTTGGCGGATCGAGCTCATGGGGATTGGTTGCTGCAGTCAGAAAAATGTTATTCTTGTGAGAATGTATTTTTGAATGTTATGTCAAGTCCTGTATAGCTTTTAAAATCCTAAAACCGATGTATAGAATTCGTGTTGATGTTTTAAAACCTCTGTTTTGACAGTTGAATGTATGTATGTTTCGAAATATTCTAGAATTGCTTGGGATTTTTTCTTTTAGGTTGTGCATGGATTTTCTCTGATTTTAGAGCTATCCATGCAGTCTGGTTTCTTAAACTTCTGTCATGTTTTCTGATATGTCCAAAATCATGTTTTGAATCGGTTTCTGAAGTTGAAGTTTTTATGTCTTCTGTTTTCATGTCTTTCTGTTAAAACAGTCGTCCATTCTGCCCTTTAAAAACAGTTGTCCATTTTGCCTTTAAAATAGTCGTCCATTCTTCTCTATTAAAAACAGCTCCTGCACTTCTGTTGTCCACAGCTTCTGCACTTCAGTTGTCCACAGCTCCTGCACTTCTGTTGTCCACAGCTCCTGCACTTCTGTTGTCCACAGCTCCTGCACTTCTGTTGTCCACAGCTCCTGCACTTCAGTTGTCCACAGCTTCTGCACTTCAGTTGTCCACAGCTTCTGCACTTCAGTTGTCCACAGCTCCTGCACTTCTGTTGTCCACAGCTCCTGCACTTCTGTTGTCCACAGCTCCTGCACTTCTGTTGTCCACAGCTCCTGCACTTCTGTTGTCCACAGCTTCTGCACTTCAGTTGTCCACAGCTCCTGCACTTCAGTTGTCCACAGCTTCTGCACTTCAGTTGTCCACAGCTCCTGCACTTCAGTCGTCCACAGCTCCTGCACTTCAGTTGTCCACAGCTCCTGCACTTCTGTTGTCCACAGCTTCTGTACTTCAGTCGTCCACAGCTTCTACACTTCAGTCGTCCACAGCTCCTGCACTTCAGTCGTCCACAGCTCCTGCACTTCAGTTGTCCACAGCTCCTGCACTTCAGTTGTCCACAGCTTCTGCACTTCAGTTGTCCACAGCTTCTGCACTTCAGTTGTCCACAGCTCCTGCACTTCTGTTGTCCACAGCTCCTGCACTTCTGTTGTCCACAGCTTCTGCACTTCAGTTGTCCACAGCTTCTGCACTTCAGTTGTCCACAGCTTCTGCACTTCAGTTGTCCACAGCTTCTGCACTTCAGTTGTCCACAGCTTCTGCACTTCAGTTGTCCACAGCTTCTGCACTTCAGTTGTCCACAGCTTCTGCACTTCAGTTGTCCACAGCTCCTGCACTTCAGTTGTCCACAGCTTCTGCACTTCAGTTGTCCACAGCTCCTGCATTTCTGTTGTCCACAGTTTCTGCATTTCTGTTGTCCACAGCTTCTGCACTTCAGTCGTCCACAGCTCCGGCACTTCTGTTGTCCACAGCTTCTGCACTTCAGTTGTCCACAGCTTCTGCACTTCAGTTGTCCACAGCTTCTGCACTTCAGTTGTCCACAGCTCCTGCACTTCTGTTGTCCACAGCTTCTGCACTTCAGTTGTCCACAGCTTCTGCACTTCAGTTGTCCACAGCTTCTGCACTTCAGTTGTCCACAGCTTCTGCACTTCAGTTGTCCACAGCTTCTGCACTTCAGTTGTCCACAGCTCCTGCACTTCAGTTGTCCACAGCTCCTGCACTTCTGTTGTCCACAGCTTCTGTACTTCAGTCGTCCACAGCTTCTACACTTCAGTCGTCCACAGCTCCTGCACTTCAGTCGTCCACAGCTCCTGCACTTCAGTTGTCCACAGCTCCTGCACTTCTGTTGTCCACAGCTTCTGCACTTCAGGCACGTCAGTTGTCCACAGCTCCTGCACTTTAGTCGTCCATAGCTTCTGCACTTCTGTTGTCCACAGCTTCTGCATTTCTGTTTTCCATTTTATGCCTTTGATTTTATGTCTGGCCATTTTAAAAGTTCAAAAAAAAAATAGTTCACGTTTTAAATGTTCGGAGTGAGGCTCGCCGGCCCCGATCGGGTCGGGGGTCGTCACAGAAACCTGAGTCTTTAGGAGTTTTTTCTCAAAGACCAGAACTGGTCCTGAGAGGAATTGGGACAAGACCGAAAAATTCGATCTGGTTCTTGTTCCTCCAATCCTATTTTTTTTTAAACATTATATAGTTTTTACTAAAATCAAAACAAAATCAAAATGAGGAGGGGGAAGGTGCAGCTGAAGCCAATCGAAAACAAGCATGGTCGGCAGGTGACGTTCTCGAAGCGAAGAAGTGGACTGATGAAGAAAGCTCAGGAGCTCGCTGTTCTCTGCGAGTCAGATATCGACGTGATCATCTTCTCCAGCAGAGGCAAGGTTTATGAGTCCTCGAGCAGGGAGTATGGAGAACGGAGAACGGAAGTCGGGAGTCAGGAGGAACATCGAAACGAGAGTCGAAAGTCGCAATTCGGGGTTGGGTGTTGCCTGTCGGACTGTCGGTGTTTAGCTGAGGAAAAGAACATGAGTGGTATCCGAGTCAGGAGGGATTCTAGTTGGTCTCTTGATTCTAGAACAGAGTCGGGAGGGATTCTGGCTGGTCTCTGGATTTTGGAACAGAAGAGCGAAGAGGGAAGAGTGAAGATGAAGCCCGATGCCCCATTATTTTATCTTTTGGTCCGGTCTCGATTTTTTGGGAATTTTAGCTATGGACCAAGGACCAGACCGAGAACCGATGGGATTCTTGTAACGCCCCGAGTTTTTTGAACTCGGTTCGCTACTCATAATGCTGAACCACACTATGACATTCTAAGAAAATTTCAAAATTTCACTCAACGATCAAAGTTTGACCCTTAAAACGTTAAAATTTGCAGCAGAAATTCATTTGTATAAAACAACATTTATTAATTAATTAAAATATTAAAGTCAATCAGTTGAAAGAAAACAAAAGAAAACAGAACACCTCTACCGCTGAATAGTTACAGCGGTAGATATAGAAACAAAAGATATCTACCGCTAAACAGTGTCAGTCGAACGACACGTCGACTACCCACATCCACCGCTCAAGAAACAAAAGACATCTACCGCTAAACAGTGTCAGTCGAACGACATGTCGACTACCCACATCCACCGCTCAAGAAACAAAAGACATCTACCGCTAAACAGTGTTAGTCGAACGACACGTCGACTACCCACATCCACCGCTCACGTCCACCAATCAAATCCTTCGAACGACAGTAACCCTCAGCGTCCACCGATAGAAAACATCCACCGGTAAACAGTAACACTCAACATCCACCAATAGACAATATCCACCGGTAGACAATAACACTCAACATCCACCAATAGACAACATCCACCGATAGACAAGCACACTTAACATCCACCGATAGACAACATCCACCGGTAGACAATAACATTTAACATCCACCGATAAACAACAAAACAGCGTATCAACCATTTACACTCTAAACCATCGGACAACTCTGCCTACTAAAAGAACTTATAAATTTTACTACAATCATTCAAAACAACTTAAAACCACAACTTTCTAAAAATCCAGATTAGCAAGCTACAAATAAACCAATCGTGTTTTCATAGTCAGGATAATCCCAAAACATGTCAAAACATTAAAACTACTACTGTCATTAAAATCTTCAGCACATTTCAACAACACACTTGTCCACTAAGACTACACATACTGACATTTGTTAAACTGCCTCATCAGTGCACCAAACCGTGGCATAGATGTGCTCCATCAACTTCGCCTATTCTTCTGTAAATTCAGAGAAGTCACCTGTGGGAAACTCAGCACCTACATCACAAAACTCATCTATTAGCCTAATGCTAAATAAGTAGAGCATTAATGAAACGAAATGCTGAAGCATAAATCCTGTTCATGCAATTTCTACTTTCTCAACACAGTTGTGATTTCATTCGTACATGATCTGATCCCTCGGTTCCATTGGGAGTGGGATCAATTTCCCAAAGTTATACATCCTCTTCATCGATTAAGGGGCGGATTAGTTCCCATCTCTTACACTTACTCATATCGGCCAATCAAGACAATTTATACCTCGAACAATCATGACATTGCATTAATTATTCCAACACAACCCTCATACTCAAAGCTCTCATCTCTTAAACCTATCAACTCTTCCTCAAAGTATATTCTGAATCTTCGTACTTACATTCACTATGCTCAATGTGTCTAACTCCTAATTTCAGTCATTATCAAACACTCAAATTCTTAAGTCTAAACTAACTCTTTCCCGACTTTACACTCGACACTCGAAATGATATTTACGCTCTTCCTTTCGACCTCAAAACTTCCATAATATTTACGCACTTCGTGTCTTCCTATCCTCTATTCTCCATTAGAATTTACTAATTTCCTCACTTACCTCACTCTTCACCCACTAGCATAGTTCAAACGCATAACTTAGTCTAACTTTCATAACTATGTACTCTTACACATTTTATTATCTTTAACTTAATCACTCCTTACCTTATCCTTTCAAACTTTTACAAGTTAATTCTCAATATCCTCTAAGTTCTTCAACTTCATACGAAATACAAAATTTCTAATAGCTAACTCTCTTATCTTAACTCTCCTTCATAGTTATCTAATTTCAACACTTCCCTCTTTCCTATGTTCATCCAAAACCTAGAACATAAAATAATCGTTCTTCTAGCTTACATCTCCCAACCTCTAATTTCTTATTCACCCTCTACTAATACTCGAGTTCTCATTCACATCTCACTCTTAAGCTCGCCAACTCTTAAGCTTATCAACTCTAGCCTAATCTATTTACGACATTAACAATTTCGACTTCGTTACAGACTAGTCAAACCTTAGAACTTTCTAACTTAACATTATATTATCCCTAAGTAACTGAAATACTTTTCGTGCAAGTTCTCGTTACTCTCATTTGAAACTCTATAATTCCTCAATCATAAACTACTAGATACTTAAGGTATAGACCTCAGATTCTAACCTTCCTCTGAGTTTACTCGTAAAATCTCTGTGTGAGTCCTTTCTTTCTTATTCGTTATTCTCTAATTTTTTTTTTCCAATTTCCTTTACCCAAGATCTAGAAGCACTCAAGTTCTAACTTACATCCTATGCTACAACTCTTACTCTTAATAATAGCCTCGAGCATTCATCAGAGGTTGACAACTCTCTATGATTCTAGTTTAAGTCATTCTAACTAACTATACCTCTTAACACTCAATAGTCTCCATCATTGTTAACCCCACTTAACTTAGGCTAGGCTCCCCTCTTGGTTTTTCTTGCATAAAGTTTATTAGAATCTTCCTCCACTGAATATCAATTAGTTTCTCTCCAATTCTCAAAATCCCTTTAACAATTTACTTAAGCTAGACACTCGAATTACGTCTAATTCTACAAAAGTCTAAATATCCCATTTTTACATCTACACACACATATTAATGGCATGACGAAGGTCTAAGGTGTCTCCCAATAAATTTTCAAACTTCTACCCGATTCATCGTATCCTAGTACGTCCTAGTACTCCCAAGGATTTGCTAACTATGCCCCAGTCTATCTATATGTATCATCATTACAATTTCTCATTCTAAGGTTCAGGCTAACATTAACACTTAACTCGGGTCGATCATACCTCTTTTCTCACATTCTTAGGTTAAGTCCCATCCTAAGATTCTCTAATCTATCTATACTCAATCCTGCTCAATCCTACTTCTATCTATTCTATGGATGTTACTTTGTTAGTTTCGCATTTCCAATAAATTCCTAGTTATTCGAACTACCAGTTCACTATGTCAACAAAATGTCTATAAGTTGGTTGATTAATGGGATCCACCGAGGTTGTCCCGGTACTCCCGATATATTCGTTCTACTCCTGAAGAAGGCTAAACAATCTAATGTTTAGCTAACTAACTAAAGGTAAAGAAATACTTACAGTCGGTAAAGCACGTTGCACGGCGGCCGGCATTGTCGGGTAATCCTTTGAACGACTCGACCATTTATGCTATGATACCATCTTGTAACACCCTCGAACCCACCCTGGCTCGGTGCGCCACTTTGCTAACCAATCCCACGTTAAAACCTCATTCGAAATAAAATTGACACCGTAGAATCTAAAACTAAATCTCCTGAAACTCTTATAGGTCATACCTAACTGCCTAGACTCACAAATTTCCTTTAATCCTAACCTTTAAGTACCACGACATCCTTCCCAAAAATTTCGGCAAAGTAACGCATGAAAATGGCGCCTCCCAAATGCTAAATACCTGCATAAATCCAATCCCAACCAATCCAGAATACTCTTACTTAAATAACCAACATACGAAATCTCTAAAGAACAATAAAGAGGGAAACTAAAATACGGACATCCTTAAGTGAAGAAAGTTCACAATATAGGGCGACATATCACCCTTAACTTAACTATAACCTTTTAAACATCAACCAAAAAGAATTATGAACTCCCATCATTTCCATAAACAAAATCTATAATAATCTATCAAAATACAACGCCGCACATTCCCCGAAGACCGTGGTCGAGGCGCCCCGACAACTGCCTGCATCAGCATGCTCTATGCACCACCAACCGCTGCCTAGTCCTGGACTGTCTCATCTACCTCTCCTGAGTAAATCTCTTCACCTACACCACAGAAAACCCACACACACACGTAAGCTTACGCTTAGCAAGTATGGAAAAGAAATGTAACATGCACGATGCACCAACACCGCCCTAACATATGCCATCTCTACTCACTCTGTTGTTTTCGTTTCGTTTTCGTTTTATTCAATCTTTCCACTTTCACGCGTGAATCAAGTAGGCACACATCCGAGCTCCCCGCTCATTGGACGGCCACGCCTTGACCCACGGAGCAAGATCGGCCAGCTCACGCCTGGGTCCCCCCCATTGGACGGGCGCACACGATCTCCTCCCTTCCTCTATCACATGTGAATCAAGTAGGCACACATTCAAGCTCCCCGCTCATTGGACGGCCACGCCTTGATCCACAGAGCAAGATCGGCCAGCTCACGCCCGGGTCCCCCCCATTGGACGGCCGCACACAATCTCCCCCAACAGCACTTACGTATTTTCAACTTTTTATCTCGAGTAGAGTCCCAACACACTGCCTCCCCGGCAAAATGCCTCCCCGGCATATTACAAGTGCCTCCCCGGCAACTTGCATAACCTAGTGACTCTACTCAACTTTATTCTTTCTTAGTTATGTTTCATACTCACCTTTCAAATTATGCACAACTCATTTTCATAATTTAAAAGACAATGCATGATACTCAACACGTGCATAACATAACTCAATTAACAAACATACACTACTCAAAAGAAAAGAAACAACCAACAAACAATAATTCCTACCGTTCCGTGGTGTAGGCCCGAAAGTGACAAAACACACAATCCATTACTTACCTGGTGTCCTAGCTTGTTAGGTTTACTCGGTTACCTGTCCACCTACGGCTCGACCTACGACAAATATTCAAACTTCATTAAACTCAAGCCTACATCCACCAATTTACTCTCAAACTACTATTTCTAGCCTAATCCAATTAAAACCTAACAAAACGGGCAACTAATTTGGGTTCGGTAAAAACCGACCCGAAACTCAAACGTGCATAACTTTCACGTCGGATATCGGAATCGAACGATTCTAGTGGCCACGTACTCCTCTAATAACCTATTGTAACCTGCCAAAAGGAATTTTAAAACAAACGACCGTAGCTAGGTCAAAAAATCAAAAAACCCGAATCTGCCATTTACCCGGAATTTTCCCTATTTCGATTTTTTATCAATTCTCACCAAATTCCTCACCAATTGACTATCCACATCCTCAATTAGCATAAACAACCAAATTCCCGAGGCTACACACCATAAAACAAGAAATGCTCAAATCGAGCTTCACTAATTTTCACCCAAACAGGGCTCAACACAGCCAGGCGATGAAAGCCGGACCAAGGGTCGGCAAACCCACGCCAGAGGTGACCACAATCGGCCGATGATCGGAGCTAAAATTGGCTCATCACCGTCGGCCTTGAACAGACCCGAAACAGGGTGAAAACCGAACCAAAACAGGGGGAAAAACGTGCCTTACCAGTCCATTCGTGCGCGGAGTCCGCCGGAATCTCCTCGTCGCCGGCGTCTGGTCGGAGAGGGTCAGAAAACGACGGTGAACGCTCGCCTACACCGCCTCGCATTCTCTCCCCCTTTCTCCTGTTCTGCTCCTCGCGCGACTCGAACGACAGAATGGTTTGAAAACCATTCTATCGTTTGTTTATATTTTTTTTTAATAATAATAATAATAATAATAATAATAAAACTAATCATTAATTAAATCCTCATTTACCGTTTTTCCCTCCCGTATTTTCGACCATTTCGACTTTCGTTAAATCTTGTTCTTAAATTATAACCCACGGCTTAATTTCACAGGAAATACCCGAACCTAAAACCATTCACTTTTCTTTTATCTTTTAAATTAATTAAAACAACCTATTTTATTATTATTTTATTTTCTCTCCAATTTTCCTTAAAAAAAAATCTCGGGTGTTACAAAAACTAGAGCCTCCCTTAGAAATCTTTGTGCTAATGTTGCTTTCATATCTCAAATAGAGCCTAAGAAGTTTGAGGAAGCCGAATTGGATGAAAATTGGATAGTTGCTATGCAAGATGAGTTAAACCAATTCGAAAGGTACAACGTTTGGGAACTTGTTCCAAAATCCGATGACCATCCTATTATTGGAACCAAATGGGCATTTAAAAATAAGATGGATGGAAATGGGATTGTGATCAGGAACAAAGCTAGGTTAGTTACCAAAGGTTACAACCAAGAAGAAGGAATAGACTTTGAAGAAACCTTTGCACCCGTAGCTAGACTAGAATTTATTAGGATGCTCTTAGCCTATGCTTGCTACAAAAACTTCACACTCTTTCAAATTGACATTAAAAGTGCATTTTTAAAAGGTTATATCTTAGAAGAAGTCTATGTAGAGAAACCCTTAGAATTTGAAGTCTATGACAAACCTGACCATGTCTATAAGCTCAAGAAGGCTCTATACGGACTTAAGCAAGCTCCTAGAGCTTGGTATGATAGGTTGAAGAATTTCCTTAAGGAAAGGAAGTTCAAAAAGGGTAATACCGATTCAACCATTTTTACCATGCAAAAGGACAAAAACATTCTTATTGTTCAAATCTATGTTGATGACATCATATTCGGTTATACAAATGTTTCACTTTATGATGAGTTTGCCACTGTTATGCAAAGTGAGTTTGAAATGAGTATGATGGGGGAGTTAAAATTCTTCTTAGGATTTCAAATTTGTCAAAAATCAGATGGTATTTTCTTCTGCCAAGAAAAATACATCAAAGACCTCCTAAAAAGATTTGGATTAGATTCCTCTAAGTCCTCTAGAACTCCCATGAGCACAACTACAAAATTAGACAAAGATGAAAATGGGATTAGTGTGGATATTAAGAAGTATAGAGATATGATTGGTTCTCTATTATACATAACGGCTAGCAGGCCAGATATCCTATTTAGTGTGTGCTTGTGTGATAGGTTTCAAGCTTCCCCTAAGGAATCTCACTTAACTACTGTCAAAAGAATTTTCAAATATCTAAGTGGGACATATGATTTAGGCTTATGGTACCCGAAGGGTACATCCTTTGATCTTATAGGATATTCTGACTCCGATTATGCTAGAAGTCTAGTAGATAGGAAAAGTACAAGTGGAATTTGTCAATTTCTTGGTGAGTCTCTTGTTTCCTGGTACTCTAAGAAGCAAAATTCTGTTGCACTTTCAACGGCCGAAAGTGAATATATTGCTGCTGGCAGTTGTTGTGCACAAATACTTTGGATTAAGCAAACTTTGGAAGATTACAATCTATTCTATGATAGGATTCCAATTAGATGTGATAATACTAGTGCAATTAACATTTCAAAGAACCTTATCCAACATTCTAGAACCAAACACATCGAGGTTAGATATCATTTCATTAGAGATCATGTTCAGAAAGGGGATATCTCCTTAGAATTTTTCAATTATGTAGATCAATTAGCAGATATCTTTCTCAATGACATCTTCCTCTCGAGTTGCACAAGTTTTCTCAAGGAAAAAGCAAAAGACTTCTCTTTCAGCGAATACACAGTCTGTCACAGTTCCTCCTCCTCTTCTTTGTCCAAATCACGAGTTCCTAAATTAGGCCGCCTTTAATATGTATTATGAAAGTTTGGAAATCAAACCTCTTATTCGATCTAGAGCAGTAGTATTTAGAGATTTGACTGGTTTGGACTTAGAGGAACCATTACTTAGGTTGGGGTTGATGGGGCTGTTTGATACTGAGGCTGTAACACCCGGGAAATTTTTGATAACGTGCGTAGCCCTAGGTTATGTATGAGAGTGTAATATTAAGGGATGAAGAGTTTAGAAGTAATGTGTAAAGAAGAAAGGAAGCTTGACAATTCAAAAACAATGAAAGGGTTGAAAAGTCAAGGTGCTAAGCCAATTAAATTTCAAAGAAATTTTGGTAGGACAAGGTTGACAACAACCTAAACAAACATATCTAAGAGGCCCTTTATTGTGTAACTCCAATTAGAATGTTCTATGCAAACCTAGAACATTCTACACAACCCCTCATTCTCAAAAGTTATGTCGATGGAAGACATATTGAACTAACACAGGAAATGATCCATGAAATTCTTAATTGCGAGTTTCTGAATGGCTCACGGAGATTCTTTGAGGCAGCAAAGAATCCGTCTTTTCTTGAGAGGCCAGCAGGTAAGGAGTTAATCAAACTGATTGCTAAGGATCCTACCAACTCTCCCTTAAAATTGAAGAGCAAGGATTTGAACCTTAGGGCTAGAGTCTTGCACCAAATGATCCAATATAACATCTTGCCCGTAGATGGTCATAGAGACCATGTCAATGGAATGGATTTCTTCTTGCTTGGACAGATATTCAAAGGTGAACCATTTCATGTTGGATACATTGTTTTAAATTGGATGCTTCAAGTTGTATGCACTGTGGCCAAGACTCTGCCTTACAATTTTCTACTTATGAAGATTTTTCAAAGGTTTGGAGTCAGTTTTCCGGAGTCTGACAAGCTTTTATCCCTGAAAAAATCTGACTTCCTTTCATCCTCCACCTTGTCAAGAATGGGAATAACAAGAAATGATCAAGGTGTGTTGGTTGAAAAACCTAGCCGAGGAGGTGTTTCAAGGCGCTTAATCATTGCTGACGAAGAAGAGGAAGACAGTGCTTAAGATGACACTCTCTTTCCTGTCCTTGATCCTCTGCCACCTCAAGTTCTTCTTCTTAAAGCTCCTGAGGAGGTCAGTCATGTGCACACTCACACTCAAGAGCCTGTGAGTGATCCTGAACCTTATACAGTCTAAGCTGATATTTCCCATCAACCTCTTCCACGACCAACCAGTCCAATTCCTTCGCCCTCTCCACCTCAGATTCTTTCATCATCTGCCCATGTTCCTCCTCGCTCTAAAGGTCCTCACACTTCTCCAGTGCGGACTTCTATGTCTGAGGAACTGTAGGATGAGCATCGGGCAAGCATTGCCAGCCTTGGGACTGGTCTTGAATCTTTTCAATCCCTGTATCTCTCCCACCATGCTCAATTTGAAGCGCTTATCCTGTCACAACTGGAACATCTCGCAGCTACAATTCAAGGCCTGCACAAATACTTTGATCTATTGGAATCAAATCAAAGTTCAGCTATTGCTGATGTCAACAAACGCATTGATCAAGCGGCAGTCGAGCATAGTAAAGCAATTGATGATATCATCACTTCTGTTCGATTTCATTCCAATCTTGTAACAGCTCAATTGCAGCGAGAATCTGATAGGGTTATCACTCACATTGGAGATCTCAGTACCCTTTTGAGTAAGAGTGATGGTGAGCCCTCTCATGGGGATGAGGCTTTGGACGCTGGTGGAGCGACTCCTGAGCCAGTGCGTGTTCCTGCTCTGTGTATTGATAAGCCCGGGATCGTTTCAGATCACCCTCCAGAAGCTAATCCTTTTATTGCCATTGAAGCTTCTCCCGTTGTGGAGCTCCCTCGTCAGGAAGAATCCCCTCATGCTCAGCGTGATTTCCTTAGTCAACTAGGGGCTCTCATGGGCTGGGATACTCCCTCTTCCCTTGAGAATTAGGCTTATTCTTTCTTGTATTTTTTTTCCCACTATGCATATCATTTTTTTTACACTATGAATGATATCTTTTTATATATGGTGGCCAACTGTGACTGTTTTCTTCTGTTATCTCTCATGTGCTGTGCTAAATGTCATTCCTCCGAAGTGCTTATTTTTTGATAATGTCAAAGGGAGAGAAGGGTATAAAATTTATGGAGAAGGGTATAGAATTTACAGAGAAGGGTATAAAATTTACAGATTGCTTCATTAAGAAATTACTGAAATTAATTCTGCATAGAGTATGAGGGAGTATGTAAATTCAAGCTGAAATACAGTTTAATATGTTGAAACAGAGTATATATTTGTCATCATAAAAAAGGGGGAGATTGTTGACTTAAATGATGTTTAAGTCTAAATATGTTTTTAATGATGGTTATTAATGTGAAATAAATATATAAACTCTATAATTGGATTATTGTGTTTATTACATTTATCTGGAAATGCCATTTGAAAAAGGATATTATATTTCTGATGTTTTTGGCTAAGTGTTATTAGTCCGAAGACGCAGTCGTCCAAACTTACAAGGCAGACGCATTCATCTAAACTTACAAGACAGACGCAGTCGTCCAAACTTACAAGACCGACACAGTCGTCAAAACTTACAAGACCGACGCAGTCGTCCAAACTCTCAAAACACACGCAGTCGTCCAAAGTCAAGACAGACGCTGTCGTCCAAAGCAAAAAATAGACGTTGTTGTCCAAGGTACTCGTCCGAATATCAAGCGTCCAAAATGTTCAAATTGATGCAGAGCATTTGTCCAAACTCAGTCATCCAAATGGGGAATATCTAGAGCCTTAACTGTACCGAATTTAAGACCACGAGTGATAGCAACTCCAGTTCTCAACGACTATTTTTCTGCGTACGGATGCTCTCCAACAGTCATATTTTTTGAATGAGACGCAGATTACAAACTAGAGTATAAAAAGAAGATTGAAGCTCATGAAAAGAACTTTTTGCCAATTTTTATAATTATCTCTTTACTCTCACGAGCAAAAAGTGTCTGTAATACTCTGTGACAGTTTACATCTCTCTGCCCTAGAACTTGAGATTTTGACTTGAGAGAGTGTAATTGTTGTGCTTAATATCTTCATCCTATAAAATTGTAAGGTAGTGGATTGACGCCCGAGAAGTTCAATCCAGAAGTGTAAAGGCAGTAGATCAATGCCCGTGAAGTTCGATCTAGATTTCTCATGAGGAGAAGGAAAGAATCTTCAAGGGGGAGCCTTGGAGGTGGAAGCAGGCAGGATTGGCCTAACCACATTAAAAACTTTGGTGTTATTTTTCTCTCTCCCACTCTTACTTTTATTTTTTTAATATTGTTTGTTGTTTAGTACAATATCAGCAAAAAAAGAGAAGAAAAGATAAACCTAATTTGCATATCTAAAATCGATTAGATTAAGAAGTTTCTAATTCACCCCCCTCTTAGACAATCACGATCCTACAATTTCAATTCTACACCTTAATGAAGGACTACACCCTTATCATGTTCAAGTTTAAAATCTTAGTAAGTTTAGTTGAGACCCTTGGTACTAGTTTTAGAGAGAACATCATCGGAAAGAAGCCAACCAATGGATTTGAGGATTAATGATGACATGCCTAAAGGGCCCAATTACTTGAAAACCTGATAAAGGCCCAAACTTTATTTATTCTCCTTACTTATTATGATGTTTCTTTTGTAGGTGTTGATCTAGTTGGAGATGCCATGTGAGATTCTAGCTCGTTGGACATTGATGCCACATGGGAGCCTAACTATATGGATGCCCTCTTAGAAAGCTTGAAACGGAATGAAGAAAACACTAGAGCACCAGCTGGAGTATCAGAAGCTGGAATTTGTCTTCCGGGGAACAAATCATTGTAAATTTTCTTTTGCTTGTTTTATTTGTTATCTCCTTTTTGGAAAACTTTTAGCCATTAGTTTTTGGTATCCATGCATTAGTTTTGTTGGTAAGACTTAGTCACATCTTGGTGGCATGGTTGTGGGTTGAAAACAACAAGTGGTTAGGCCCACTACTAAACACACTACTTGGCCTACGTTGGAATCATCATTTGGCCCATAGTTGGAAGCATCACTTGGCCCACATTTGGATGCAACACCTTTATCAAATAGGCCCATGAAGAGCCAATCCAAGAAAGCCCAAGCTTGAATATTTGGCCCATGCAAGTACATTAAGTAGTGGCCACAAGGATGGATGACATGGACATTTACCACCATTGATAAAGCAAAACAAGGAAAGCACCTAAACCCTTGGATGAAGCACATGGATTGCAATCTTGTCCCTTCATCTTGGTCTTCATCAACAGCTCAAATCCTTTCCATGGAAACCCTAACATCCTCCCTAGGTCTATATAATGCATGCATATTGTTGTTTTCAAGAACTTTTTTGCCAAATTAATACAAATTCTCTTTTCCTAACCAAAGTGTTAGAAGGCCTACGGGATTCCTCGATTTTTCAATCGAGTGGAGTAGCCCTCCATAGTTCCTCTAGCCCTCGGGTTGCTAGGTGAACTTTTATCTTTACCTCACCTCTCTCATTGAGAGTTTCAAAGGTTGGAGGATGAAAAACCTAGGCCTAATAGTGGTTGTTTTCCCACTGGAAAACATGCACCCGTGAGCAAACGTCAGATAACTCTAGGGTCCCGACGTTTGCTCTTTACATTTTTCATTTACATTTCATGCTCTCATTTTCATCTTCAACTTCAGCCATCATCACACATACTTCACTTTTATTTTTCGTTGCATTTTCTTCTCCTTCATCTTCTATTTCTCCTCGGATTTGCACTCTACACCATCACCCAAGCACATTGCTTCATTTGTGGGCTTTTACATGGTTCGAGGACAACAAGGAGCTTATTGTACTCGACCTAGAGATCGAACGCAAGTTTCGAGAGAGAAGAAGGCAACATCAACGACAAACCATTGCAGAAGCTAGTATGGATAACCAGGAAGAAAAATGAATCATTCTGAATCGAATAATTGATGATTGAGATCGACCTATTCAGGACTTCGCCATTCCCACGCTCAACGATCTGAATCCTGGTATTGTAAGACCAGAATTAAATGCCACCCGATTTAAGCTTAAACCGGTCATGTTTCAGATGCTTTAAACCGTTAGACAATTTAGTGGAATGGTCACAGACAATCCTCATAATCATCTCAAAGTATTTGGAGAAGTGAGCGACTCATTTCAATTTCCTGGAGTTTCAACTGAGGCATTAAGGCTCAAACTTTTCCCATACTCTTTAAGAGACAGAGCAAGAGACTGGTTGAACAACATTTCATCAGACACCATTACTATGTGAGGAGATCTCGCCAAGAAGTTTATTATGAAATATCATCCACCAGTGAGGAATGTGAGAGTGAGGAACGAAATCACCAGCTTTCAACAGAAGGATGGTGAATCGCTATACGAGGCTTGGGACAGGTTTAAATAACTACTGAGGCAATGTCCTAATCGTGGGATACCACACTGGATTCAGCTGGAGACATTTTACAATGGATTAAATGGGCAGACAAGATCTATCATTGATGTTGCAGCAAATGGAACCCTCTTATCAAAATCCTTCAATAAAGCGTTAAGGCAAAACACCAACGGCCAGCTGAAACCTTACAACCATTGATGCTTCCGGAGTGGAAATGGGAGCAATCTCTATGGATTTCATTGTTGGACTCCCAAGAACGACAAAAGGGCACGATGGCATCTGGGTAATTATGGATCGTTTGACAAAGACGGCCCACTTTCTATCAGTGAAGATGATCTATTCTATAGATTAGCTCGCCGAGCTGTATGTGCAGGAGGTCGTCAGGTTACACGGAGTGCCTATTTCGATTGTCTCCAATAGAGATGCTAGGTTTACTTCAAAGTTCTAGAAGAGTTTACATAAGGCCATGGAAACTCAGTTGAATTTTAGCATGACGTTCTATCTTCAAACTAATGGACAGACAGAAAGAACAAATCAGATCCTTGAGGATATGCTTAGGGCTTGCGTGCTGGAGTTTCAGGGCTCGTGGAGCCGATATTTGCCCTTGATTGAGTTCTTGTACAACAACAGCTTCCAGGCTACAATTGGCATGGCTCCGTACGAAGCATTGTATGGTCGAAAGTGTAGATCTGCGTTATACTAGGATGAGGTCGGCGATGCTAGTATAATTGGCTCAGATATTTTGCAGCAAACAGCGAAGAAGATCGCTGTTATTAGACAACGTATGGAGATAGCACAGAGCCGCCAAAAGAGTTATGCTGACACTAGATGGAGGGAATTGCAATTCAAGGAGGGTGACAAAGTATATTTAAAAATTTCCCTGTTTAAGGGCGTTATGCGGTTCGGAAGAAGAGGCAAGTTGAACCCTCGATATGTGGGGCCTTTTCCTATTTTGGAAAGAATCAGAACTTTGGCGTACAGGTTACAACTCCCAGCATCTATGGAAGGTATTCACGATGTATTTCACAATTCCATGATCAGAAAATGCGTGCGTCATCTGTCACACGTCATAGAGACAAGGGAGATCGAGGTGCAACCAACACTGACCTATGTGGAGAGGCCAGTGCAGATTCTAGAGACCATTATAAAGGTGTTGCGCAATAAGGAAATCCCTCTGGTAAAGGTTTTGTGAAGGAATCATGATGTTGAGGAGGATACTTGGGAAAGGCAGCAGGATATGATGTTGAAGTATCCTGAACTGTTTGTATAGTCAAATTTTGAGAACAAAATTTAAATTGAGGTGGATGGAATGTAACACCCGATTTTACGGAATTTTGTAATTCCAATAAATAATGGCATTTTTGTAAATATGTCAAATTAAGTTCGTTTTGCGAACGAAAAGTTTTATTGGGACCTAAATAATAAATTGGAATTTATGGTGAAATAAGGAAATTTGGAGAAAACGAATAGTTAGTCAAATAACGAAATAATTTGGAGAAACCAAACTAAGTTCAACTAAACAAGCAATTGGATGGAGGGGCAAATTAGGAAGTAAAAAGGGGGTAGTTGGGAGCACCATGTGAGAGTGTGACAAGTGTAACAACTTTGTGGGAGAAGCTTGGCAAAGACAACACCTTCCTTTTTCCTCCTTTACGAGAAACCGCATTCACTTTCACTCTTTCTCTCCTTTAACTTTCACAGCCACAAAAATTCTCTCCACCCCTACGCTTCTTCACAATTCAATGGCTCCTCCAACCGATCAATTTCCTTAACGATTCATTACTAAATCGCGACCCGAGGTAAGGTTTTAATGTTCTGGATTGTTAGCTTTCGATTTTGAGAGTTGTTATTCAAATAGGGTTTTGTTAGAAATTGCCGATGGAAGTTAGAAATCGTTAGCTATTGGAATTTTGAATGATAATAAGGCATTTATGATTATGGAGGATATTTAAGTGGAATTAACAGAGTTCGATTGGGTTAGACTCGGTTCTAATGCCGTGTGTTATAAATTATCTTAGGTGAACAAGCTCATAGATAGTGCTTGGTGTGTTGAGGACTTGAGGTAAGTTCTCGTGTCTTACTATGGCCGATTGGCCTACACCATATGTCAAGCTTTGTCCCTGGAGGATTGTTGGTGAATGTTGGTGCCTTGCCTGTTTAACTACTTTGGTTGGGTAGTTTAGGGTTAATTACTTTATAGTCTGTGCTTGTAATGTTTTGATGGTATTTGTGAGGTTTTGATGGTATTCACGTTATATATGTTATATTGTGCATATTGAACTATTCATGCATCGTGGTTTCAAAACATCATGAAAATGAATTTACGCATGGGTTTCATGAAAAGAACATGCATGTAAAGGCAAGTAAAGTATCACAGTAAACAACCATGGCATGGGGTTATCGGGGATGTGGTTCAGACCTTGTGTTCCGTGGTGATTGGGTTTTCCTCCCTTCAGATGGTGTGGGCTGTCTAACCGCTTGACGTGTAACGACCCGGGAAGGATCGCCACGTAATTCATGACTTTACTCACTCCTTTCACTCTTTTATATATTCTTTTTTTTTACTAAGCAGCGGAAATACTAATTCTGTAGTCACGTGTAGGACATGGACAATGAAATAAGACATTTGGCTGGGGAATTTTTAAAAAAAAGACATCTGCCGAACTCAACGACAAAACTTCACTCTCATCTGCCGATCACTAAACGACAAGGCAGGAGAGGGCTCACATCTACCGATAAACCAAAGCTACATCTTCCGGTTATCCCGTGCATTTCACGTGATTCATTAATCACCCATCGGTAGATGTAAGTTCTCACATCAACCGACAGTCACGTGTATCCCACACAATTCATTAAACGTTCGTCGGCAGATATACAACCGCATATGCCGATGACGTCAGCCGGCAGATAATCAAACCGCGTCTGCCGATGTCGTCAGCAGGAGGGTATATAAACTACATCTGCCGATGACGTCAGCAGGAGGATAAACAAACTGTATCTGCCGATGACGTCAGCAGGAAAAATATACAAACTACATCTACCGATGACTAGGTGACAGGGAAAAAGACTCCTACATCACCTGATATAAACACACTGTATCTACCGACAGAAATCTCACTACTTCTACCGATAGCAAAAGAAATCCTGCGTCTACCGATAGAAAACACACCACTCCTACCGGTAGGACTAAACAACATCTCCCAATAGACATGATCATAAGCAAGTCTCAAACTTTCCAGACTTAACATTTCTATAAACAGAAATCAATGATTCCCTCAGACTACCTATAGCGGAAGTCTTAAACAAAAGATATTCAATAAATTGTACCATCCTCAATTCAGTAACCAACCAGAAAATTTCATATCCCAGTACCATAACACAACTTCATTCCATTTATACTTCTATATTAAAAATCATTACTAACATTCATAGAGCATAAACCAGAGTTTCCATCACCATCCAGCCACAGACTTGCACCTTGAACACCATCCAGCAGCCAGTCCTAAACATCCTCATTGATCTTGAAATCCTCACCTGAATGTTCTTCACCTACATCATAAGGTGTAACTGTAAGCCTAAGGCTGAGTAAGGAATGCAATACTATCACGAGTGCATGAATGCATAATTCAGAGAAAACATGCTTATAAATCATTTCTGGTTCATGTTCTTGTTCGTATTCATCATTCATAATCATAGATCGTATTCATCTTTCATATCATTGTTCATATCGCTGAACCACATTCATCATTCGTATCATAGTTCATATCGCTGAACCATCTTCATCATTCATATCATTGTTCATGTTGTGTGGGATGAGAGAGGATTTGTGCCGGTAAAGGGGGTTCGACAGTGAGTTTGATAATGGTCCCTACTGCGGGTCGTATTCTTATGTCCTACTGCGGACTGTGACATACGTCGAACCGCCCCCAACCCTCACTCATCCACGTTGTAGGGATTTTATCACCTTATCTTGTTCATGAGAAAACATGCTTTTAAAACATTTTGTGTGTATAAATCATTGATAATCAGAGCATGGATTCTTTATCTCATCCTAAGCTATAGGACAGGACATCAGTCATGTGAAAACTTACCATCGAACTACTCATCACATAAATGCTAGACAGTAACATGAAAGAACTACTAATCATCGGATGAGTTTCTACCTAGCATCCTTTGATGTAGGGGTCCTATGGACCGGGACACCGATACATTCACTTACCTGGTCACCTTAGCACATTGAGCTCTTTCTCTCAAACTTCTTCACCTAAAACATTCACATTGCAGTAGTTAAACAAAAGTCCTATAAGTTCTAACCTCAAGTCATCCTAGGTCCTATAGACAAGCCATCCTGTGTAACGACCCCGGTCAGAGCCGTCACGTGTTCATGTTCTTTCATTAATCGTTTGCTTGACTTTTACTATATTACATACTTACTATCTCTACATATATATTTTTTTTTCTAAACTGGTAATAGAGACGCAGAACCATGAAGGGAAGACAAACTCTCTCGTGCCCGACTTCCCACGCCTCGTCGGCTCAACTTTCACAGAGTCGAGCGCTAGACTAGGTCATTGGCTTCTTGCCAATTTCGGAAAAGAGGAGGTGCCCTACAAATTCTCTTACATAATACCGCTCGGGTTTGCATGGTTTCATGCGTGACAACCTCAGAAATTGTAGTCTCCGGTCATCACGTGCATTAGCGCATGACTCCTTAACATTACCTAAAAGGAGACATCTTCCGGTGGGGCACGTGGGCCTCGCGTGCTAATTAAAACATCATCCGGTCACTAAATGACACATTTTACATCTTCCGGTCGCTAAACGACAAAACACATTTTACATCTTCCGGTCGCTAAACGACAAAACACATTTTACATCTTCCGGTCGCTAAACGACAAAACACATTTTACATCTTCCGGTCGCTAAACGACAAAACACATTTTACATCTTCCGGTCGCTAAACGACAAAACACATTTTACATCTTCCGGTCGCTAAACGACAAAACACATTTTACATCTTCCGGTCGCTAAACGACAAAACACATTTTACATCTTCCGGTCGCTAAACGACAAAACACATTTTACATCTTCCGGTCGCTAAACGACAAAACACATTTTACATCTTCCGGTCGCTAAACGACAAAACACATTTTACATCTTCCGGTCGCTAAACGACAAAACACATTTTACATCTTCCGGTCGCTAAACGACAAAACACATTTTACATCTTCCGGTCGCTAAACGACAAAACACATTTTACATCTTCCGGTCGCTAAACGACAAAACACATTTTACATCTTCCGGTCGCTAAACGACAAAACACATTTTACATCTTCCGGTCGCTAAACGACAAAACACATTTTACATCTTCCGGTCGCTAAACGACAAAACACATTTTACATCTTCCGGTCGCTAAACGACAAAACACATTTTACATCTTCCGGTCGCTAAACGACAAAACACATTTTACATCTTCCGGTCGCTAAACGACAAAACACATTTTACATCTTCCGGTCGCTAAACGACAAAACACATTTTACATCTTCCGGTCGCTAAACGACAAAACACATTTTACATCTTCCGGTCGCTAAACGACAAAACACATTTTACATCTTCCGGTCGCTAAACGACAAAACACATTTTACATCTTCCGGTCGCTAAACGACAAAACACATTTTACATCTTCCGGTCGCTAAACGACAAAACACATTTTACATCTTCCGGTCGCTAAACGACAAAACACATTTTACATCTTCCGGTCGCTAAACGACAAAACACATTTTACATCTTCCGGTCGCTAAACGACAAAACACATTTTACATCTTCCGGTCGCTAAACGACAAAACACATTTTACATCTTCCGGTCGCTAAACGACAAAACACATTTTACATCTTCCGGTCGCTAAACGACAAAACACATTTTACATCTTCCGGTCGCTAAACGACAAAACACATTTTACATCTTCCGGTCGCTAAACGACAAAACACATTTTACATCTTCCGGTCGCTAAACGACAAAACACATTTTACATCTTCCGGTCGCTAAACGACAAAACACATTTTACATCTTCCGGTCGCTAAACGACAAAACACATTTTACATCTTCCGGTCGCTAAACGACAAAACACATTTTACATCTTCCGGTCGCTAAACGACAAAACACATTTTACATCTTCCGGTCGCTAAACGACAAAACACATTTTACATCTTCCGGTCGCTAAACGACAAAACACATTTTACATCTTCCGGTCGCTAAACGACAAAACACATTTTACATCTTCCGGTCGCTAAACGGACAAACACACATTTACATCTTCCGGTCGCTAAACGACAAAACACATTTTACATCTTCCGGTGACGTCATCCGGAAGACTAAACTATCATACAACTATCCTTCGGCATCTGCCGATGACGTCAGCCGGAAGACTAAATCAACAAACAACTACCCTTCGGCATCTGCCGATAACGTCAGCCGGAAGACTAAACCATCAAACAATTAACTCTCGGCATTTGCCGATGACGTCAACCGGAAGACTAAACCATCAAACAATTAACCTTCGGCATCTGCCGATGACGTCAACCGGAAGACTAAACCATCAACAACTATTCTTTCGGCATCTGCCGATGACGTCAGCCGGAAGACTACCTCTTCCAGCTTCCGTCTTACGGTAGGGAACACTAAATCATCAAAGGACTCCTTCCAACTGAAAGAAGACACGACTCATCCAGACGCATATAACGGAAGACTTATGCAACAGATCATTTATAATCTATATAATCATTCCCTGACTCAGTGATCCACTAGACAGTTTCAAAGCTCAACGTTTATAAATAATCTCATCCTACTTAAACTACCATATCCTTTAACATACTGTAACACAAGAGTCTTAACCAGGGGTCATAAGTCGCCTCTCCAGTCCCGCACTGTCACCTTGAGCATCCTTCAGCAACCAGCCTTAAGCATCCTCTTTGAACATAACATCCTCACCTGAACCTTCTTCACCTACACCATAAGGTTTAACTATAAGCCTAATGCTTAGTAAGGAATGCATGCTGACAGATATACATGAGAACACAATTTAAAGAGACATAAGTTCATAAACCATTCATCATTCGTGTTCATCTTTATCTTTTACATAACATGTATTAAGGCAGGGAACGAGGGAGGAAGACAGGGGTACATAGTCATTTGCCTATCGCGGCAGACATACATAATCATTTGCCTATCGCGGCAATCATGATACATCATTCGGCCTCCCCAGTGGGAGAATTCGCGAGCCATACATATCATTAACTCAGCCTCCACCAGTGGGATATTTCGCGAGTCATACATATCATTAACTCGGCCTCCACCAGTGGGAGATTTCGCGAGTCATACATATCATTAACTCGGCCTCCACCAGTGGGAGAATTCGCGAGTCATACATAACATAGTATTTCCCCGCTCTGCACTTAATCTTGGTTACATTTGCTTTTCATATTCTCAACTTAATCATAACAGGGACACAGTGCATAGACATAAAGTTCATAGAGAGAAGTCATATCATGAGGACAAGTAAAACATCCTGTAACTTTACATTTACTTACACAACTTCTTCATATCGTGGAAATAACAAATCATAGTCAATAAGCTAACATCTCAGTGATTTCCTAATACCCTTGCGGTGTAGGGCCCTAGTGGCCGAAAATCTTAACACATTCACTTACCTGGATTCCTTAGCAATCCGAACTTCCTCTCTTTAACTTCTTCACCTAAAACATGTACATTACAGTAGTTAAAACAAAGTCCTAGTAGTCCTAATCATAAACCACCCTAGGATCTAATAGCTAAAGTCATTCCGATTCCTCTGTTTGACACACTGCAGTCTGAAATCCGAAACTAGGTGGACAGGTTTTACCATTGATTAAATCCGAGTTGGTTACTTAAAATGCTCAGAATCGATTCGGGATGACATTTCTACTCCCAGATTTTAAAAAAAAGTCTTAAACTACTCGGCCACTGCTAAAAATCCGAACTCAGTGCCGAGCTGAAAACAGAGCTCTATTTACGAATGAATGACTACATTGTCCATTTCATACCTCGGGTGTGGATTTGCAGAGAAGAGCAAGCTCGAAACCAGCCGTCGGTAAAGGGAAGTTCTGGTAGCCGAGAGCAAGAACTTGGGAAAGAAGGAATCGCCGAGAGGGAATGTCGGCTACAGTGGTAATAAATGAGGTTTAAGGTTTCCATTTCCTATTTATACTAAATCCATCGATTTTAATTACAAAACTGCCACCCAACCTAGTTTCACACAACTTGTAATAAATTTGTCTTAACATTAAATTTTAAATCATAAAGGTTAAATAAGAGGGTGACAATGAAAATAGTCAGAAAATCACCTGGTCGAAATGTCGGGTGTTACAAGTTGTGTCTACTTCAGAGTGAGTGGTGATGGGTCATTCGTTTATCTTCTCTTGTACGTCGATGATATATTGATTGCAGCCAAGAATTAGACAGAGATCAGAAAGGTAAAAGCAAAGCTGAGTAGCGAGTTCGAGATGAAAGATTTAGGTTCAGCAAAGAAGATTGATTGGCAGGTAAATTATATCTAAGTCAGAAAGAGTACATTGAGAAATTTCTCAACAAATTTAAGGTTAGTACTCCACTAGCTGCTCATTTTAAACTTTCATCTACTTTATCACCACAGTCAGATATCAATGTTGATTACATATCACGAGTTCCATACTCCAATGCGGTTGGTTCTCTTATGTATG
This sequence comes from Begonia masoniana, assembly GCA_022432975.1. Taxonomy (NCBI): domain Eukaryota; kingdom Viridiplantae; phylum Streptophyta; class Magnoliopsida; order Cucurbitales; family Begoniaceae; genus Begonia; species Begonia masoniana. Next base: position 11,382,386 of record CM039510.1, read on the forward strand.
CCATGGTTTGTTCACGTCCTGATTTAGCATATGTTGTTAGTGCTATTAGCAGATATATGGCAAACCCTGGTAAGAAACATTGGAAAGCAGTTCAATGGATTCTCAGATACTTGCATGGTTCTACTGATGTTTGCTTACAGTTTGGAAGGACTAGAGAGGGAGTTGTTGGCTATGTTGATTCTGACTATACAGAAGATCTTGATAAGAGGAGATCTCTCACAGGATATGTTTTTACAGTTGGAGGTTGTGCCATCAGTTGGAGAGCTACCTTACAAGATACCATCGCGTTGTCTACTACAGAGGCAGAATATATGGCTATTACAGAAGCATGCAAGGAAGCCATATGGTTGAAAGGTTTGTTCAGTGAGCTCAGTAAAGAATTGCAGATTTCCACAGTCTTTCGTGATAGTCAGAGTGCTATTTCTCTGACAAATGATCAAATGTTTCACGAGAGGACTAAGCACATTGATGTGCATTATCATTTTGTTCACGATGTAATTGCTCGTGGTGATTTCGTAGTGAGTAAAATTAGTACTCATGATAATCCTACTGATATGATAACCAAGACTTTGAACACACCTGTAACACCCGGGAATTTCTTTAAAGTACGTCCCTTAAAGTACGTAGCCTTAGAGGTTTCCTAAATCATGGAAATGAAAGTGAGAAATTGGAAGAGAAACTTTAGAATTAAGTGGTTTAAGTGGTTAGAAGTTTTATGGAATTGAAATGTTTTAAAAAGCAAATTAAATAAGTGAAGGAAAAGTGATTCATGGATAGAATCACGTTGGGTTAAGGGTGAAGAGCTTGGTGTGGGTGGTTTTATAAAAAAAGAAAAAGTTGTGGAAAAATGAAAAAGTAAAAAAAGAAGAAAAAATTTGGTTTTATAAATTGATAACGTGGTGGGATTTTTGGCATAAAACCTCCCTTCTCCCTCCTCTTTCCCACACGCCATTTCCAACCAAGTGAGGGTTTCTCTACCTCATTTTCTTCACTCCTTGCAAGGGTTTCAAGGTAAAAATTTAATGGGTTTTAGGTTATATATAGTTAGGTGTTGGTTTTTGGTGTTTTTTGGGTGATTTTGTGGGTTTTGGTTAGGGTTTGGAAACCCTAGTTTGAGAGCTCCGAAATTTTGGTCCTTTGGCTTATTATCTTCCTATTTTGATGGTTTAATCCTTAAATTGTGTTAGTTAAGTTATTTATGGGGAGAGCTTTGAGTTTTAGGATGAGTTTTGGAAAAACTAGTTTTTGAACAATAGATACCCGATTCTGTTTTTTAATTTTCGGATTGGCTTTTATGTTTGGTTTGTTAATTTAAGTGTTTCAATGGATAGTAGACGTGTAGAGGTTTACGGATTGAGGTGGCACATCAAAATCCGTTGAAAAACGAGTAAGTTATGGCCGTTTGAAGTTGGACACTAAAATTTGGTGCAAAAATCGGGTTTAGGGTTTAGAATTTTCATTGGTTTGTATTCTTGTTATTTTGGTTAGTTTTGGTTAAAAATTCTAAGTTATTCCCTATATTTATTAGGTTGACGAGCGAATAATTCTACGGGACGAAGTGATTAAGTAAGTGCCGAGCAGTCAGGTAAGTAGAGGAATTCTTTTTGTTGCCTTAGGCCTACACCATGAAACGGTAGGGTATACGGTCGGTTTATTTTTTTGCGTTGTGTTGTGTTGCGTATTCTTCTGGCATGCATCACGTTTTAGTTTTGTGCACCGTGAATTGTGAGTGTGACTTGTGAGAGTGTGAATTGTAATAAGATAATAAGAATTGTAAGAACTGGTCTCGAGTAAATTGACATTGTCGGTAATAAGTGCTGGAGTGTAGCACCCCGAAGGTATTTTAAGAGAGAGCGGTTTGGCTAAAAGATTTAAGATATCGTGAGTATGAACTCCTAGAAAGTCATAGGGTTCTACGATCGATGTGGGTAAGGCAAATCGTGCTTGGCCATCCTAGACAGTTATGGAATGTGTGCTAACCAGTTTTATTTGGTTGAATCAAGGCGTGGCTGTCTTAGACAGTTATGAGATGTGTGCCTACTTGATTCACATAGCTTATGATAAGATTAATGCAACGAATGTGTAACAAGCACAACTGAGAGTTAGAAACTGCATGTGACAGAATTGGGTTGCATTGTGTGTTATGTGCATTCGTTATTCCCTACTTACTAAGCATTAGGCTTACTGCCCGTGTTCTATGGTGTAGGTGACGACCTTTATTCAAGTGAGGTCGATGAGGGAGTCCAGGATTAGGCAGCAGTCGATGATGCATGAAGAATGCTAGTACGGGCACTTGTCGGGACGTCTTGGCCACGATCCTAGGGAAGTTTGGTGTGGGGAGTTTTGGTATTTTTTATTGTAAATATTTTCCTAGCTATTTTGGATGGTTGTGAGTTTGGTTGTTTTGTTGGATAGTTGCTTGGGATTTGAAACTACTTGATTTCTGGTTTTGGTTTCCGGTTTTGATATTAAAAATTTTAGTCGTTATGCTACTCGTTTTAGTTTTCATATAACAAACAACGTGGGTTCACTTTTCTATATGTTTTTGTTAACTGTTTCAAGTCGGTTTTTTGAGATTTTTACGAGGCACTGAGTCGGGGATGTCGGGAATGTATGGTAAAAATTTTAGAAAATTTGGAAGTGTTTGGCTCAGGAAAAAATGGGAGAAAAGTGGAATTGGTCGAAGATGGCGCGCAGGGTGGCGCTGGGCGCGCACGGCAGGCGCGCAAAGCGCCAAGTAGCATCGATCGATCGGCGCCACACTGTTGCTCCCGATCACGCACCCGAGAGGGGGCCAATCGATTGCCTCATAGCGGCGATCGATCGCGCACGCACGTTGCTGCCCAGCCAGTCCAGTCCGGTTTTTTTTTAAAAAAAATTTTAGTTTTCCAAATTATTTTAACCTGACATTTGTCGACGTATTTTAAACGTATTTTAGGCATGTTTTCCAACAAATTTTGAGGGTTCAAAAAATCCAAAAACTGAGTCAAAAAATTATCAAAAATTATTTTAAAATTCGTTTTAAACACGGGATGGGTTAGCAAAGTAACGCATTGAGCCGGGGTGGGTTCGGGGGCGTTACAACACCTAAGTTCAAACACTGTTTGAGCTTGGTTGGTATTAGCTGTTGATTTTGCCCTGAGGGGCTTTTATGGTGGAGTTTTTCTTTCAAGTTATGGAGTATATTTTATGCACTAGAATTCGTGTCAAGGTGGAGATTTGTTATAATCGGTATGACCCGATTTCTGTTTGAGCCAGGTCGGTTCGGCCCACGTTGTGAATATAATTATGACTAGGTTTTTTGTCCACGTATAAATATATGCTTGAGTCGTAAAACTCATTGTACCTTTGATTTTAGTGATTTCTCCTCTCTCCGTAGTTTTTTCCCTTTAGGGTTTTCCACGTAAATCTTTGTGTTCACTATTTTCTCGTTTTTTAATTTCCGTTTTGATTTTGGTTTTTGCAACAGTTCCTATGTTCTTGCTTAGAGAAAAAAATAGATTAAAATTATATTTATGAACACGGTTTAAAAATAATCAAAGTATTATGTAAATATTGTATTCATGAAGCCATAAATGTTGTTGTTGCATTCGGAAGACTGAAGGATATTACTGAATATTCATAATAACTATATTTTGTCTTGCATACAATCAGCTGGATATCATCCTCTTTAATCTTCAACTAATGGTATCCTCATCTCATGTCAATTTTTCAAAACCAATAGAATTCTCTCGACGATAATATAGATAATTAATTTTAGGCAATGAGTATTTATTCTTAATTGTTACACTATTTAATTGCCTATACTCTATGAAAATGTCTCTCTTTTTAACAAATAATGCAAAAGCATCCCAAGAAGATTTATTAGGCCTACCCTTATTAAATCTTCTAGCTAAACATTTAATTCTTTCAATTCAACTAGAGTAATACATGTGCATCAATGGAAATAGGATTTGCACCCCAATCAACGTAAAACTCTATCTTCCTTTTTTGATGTAGACCATGTAACTCTTCAGGAAACACATCCATATATTCCTGAACTACGGTGATGTATGTACTAGACACTTAATCTGTAGGTTCAACTATTAAGTTTGTTACCCATTTAGCGAATGAAAATAAAATCTCAAGAAGCTTGCCGCTGGTTTTTGCTTGTTACCGATATTTTCTTACCCAACTTTCATCCAAACCATTCTTAACACCTAGGAACAGTTAAAAGCCTAATTTTCATTCATCTACACAACCAGGTTCCAAAAATCACAATTTTGCAATAAAAATGCTTAAACCATCCTATTAACTTTAAGAGAAAGTTTTAATTCTAACATACCTCTGAATTCTGAGATAAACATTAATCCACACAACGGTTTTCCTCTAAAACTTGACCTTTTGTTTCTTTGAGAATACCATGTAAAGAAATCCAATCCCTTCAACAATTTAAGAGAGAAGGTTCTTAAGTTTTCCACTTACTTCTGAGAGTTTTCTTATGCCTCAAATAGAGCACAAACTCTCCCCAAAGAAGGTGTCCCTATCGCGGAAGCTAGAAATTCTCCAGCGACCTATCTCTAAGCAAACTTGTTTCCACTTGTAGATGGCCTATCTTTGCCCGACAAAAGTTTTAGAAAGGGAGCGAGAGAGTTCTGGAATAAAATAAAATAGGGGAGGGATTCACTAGATTTAAAAGGAAGAGATCCTCTTCTCCACATACTTGCCTCACAAAAAGGGTTTTAATTGCTAATAAAATAAATTTCTTACCTTAATTACTTAGTGGTTGCAACCATTACATTCTCCCCCACATAGAAAATTGTGTCATTGAAATTTAGAACAACCTTAAGAGTGCCTTTAAATAAGTGGGGATATTTTGTCACCATCTCGGATTCAATCCCTCGAGTGACCTTTCTTTCACTATGGTTCTTCCATTGAACCCAAACTAATGGTATATCATGATGTAACAGAACTCTAATCTCACAGCCTAGTTTTCTCAAGCTACTCATAAGAAATATCTTCCTGAACAAGCACCTTGGTCCAAAAAAATAACGTGCAATGGATGAAAAATATACTTCCTTAGCATAGACACATGAAAATTGTAGCGACCCCTACTATGTCGAGAGGGCCGCCACTCGACTTTACTTAACATTGACTTTACGTTGGGTTGGATTTGGACGTGAAATGTTTTGATTTTTTAAAACTCTAAATTGAAGCCTAAAGTCATTTTCAGTAAAATATTGACTCGGTTTTAGGGTCGCTTAAATCGTTTGAAATGCGTAGGAAAATGTTCAGAAAATACGTTTTGGAAGTGTCGTAAAACATCGGGTTGAAACATGTTTGAAAACCAAAACTTAAAAAAAAATTCAAGTTGGTGCACTTGACATGCGGCGTGCTACTTAGGTGCGCGCAGCGCCTTGGTGCCGACCATGTGCGCCTCAGCCGATCGATCGTACCCACGCGTGATCGATCGGCGAAGGTTCTGTTTCCCCGACCAAAATCAGACAATCAGCCGATAGATTGGCCCTCGGCCACGATCGACCGGTTGCGCGCGATCCGTGAGCACATTCTGTGCACCCAGCAAGACCCCTGCGCGTGCGTGCGCCACCCGTCATAACGCACCCACTTCACCCTTTTTCTCCCACTTTTACATTTTTCCACAATTGTTCAACCTACACTTCACATTACTTAAAACCTTTCCCAACCTCTCCAAACGTAAAGTACTGCAAAACCCCAAAAACCCCACTCAAAAACATATCTCATAACATGTTAAAAAATGTGGTAGAATTTAAGAAATCAAACTGCATGGATAGATCTAAAAACCGAACGTATCCATGCACAACCTAATAGCCCAAACAGTTCCAGTTTGTTTTTCAAAAAGACAACTATGTAGACTGTAGCACCCGGTTTCATTGAACCAACTTACTTTGTTAACCAGTAGTGAATGTTTTATAGTTGAAATTGGGAGAAATTAGTGATTGGGCTAATGAGAGACTAGGCGAGGGCATAATGGTAAATTGAGATATAAAGTGGATAACCTATTTAAGGAATGAGGTTATGCGTTTAATGCACAGTAGCCACCACCCTATTTCCATTTCCCTTCGTTTTATTTTCAGCTCAGCTCAGCAGAATTCCTCCCGACATTTTCCTCTCTGATTTTCTCTATTCTAGGTGAGTTTTGTTTCACTTTACTTGCTGTTTTAGTGATTAGATAACAGAGAGATTGTAGGGGAGTGTTCGTGAATGTTGTGAGTGAGAGTTAGTTTTGGGTTTTGGGGAGAACCATGAATGCTCGACGAACAAGACTTCCAGGTAGTTTCCCTAAGATTTCTAAATAGTTTAGAATGAAATTTAGTAATGCGGTGCTCTGTTTACGATTATAGGTGAGCAGACTTCCGAAGTAGCTAACAACCAGACAATCTCCAGGAGACCAGGTAAGTGAAGTATGCTTGTGCCTTCGGGCCTACATCACAAAACAGTAGTATTATGTTTGGTTGAATGTGTTTGTATGTCAAGCATCATATTTTGAATGTATGCGAAAATGAATTTACATGAAATGGCATGGTAAGGAATGAACAGACTGTAACAGATAAACTATTATGGGAACTAATCCGCCCCTTAACTTATGAAGGGATTTATACTTTGGGAGAAGTGATCCAACTCCAAATTTCACAGGGGGATCTGAACAGTTGTTAAGGGAACTAATCTGCCCCTTAATCGAGAGAGAGGATGCATGACTTTGGGAGAAGTGATCAAACTTCCAATTTCACAGGGGGATCAGATCAGAAACGAATGCATATGCAACTGAGATGAGAAAGTAGAAACTACATGTTTAGGAAATTATGTTTTAGTATTCCATTTCATTACTGCTTTACTTGCTTAGCATTAGGCTAATAGATGAGTTTTGTGATCTAGGTGAAGAAGTGACAGCAGGTGTGTTCTCTGAGTTTGCTCAGAACTAGGCAGGTTGGAAGGGTGTATTCATGCATCGATGTAATACCCCGCTTTACGGAATATTATTATTTTAATATAAGTGGCATTTTTGTAGATATGCTAAATCAGGTCCGTTTTACGAAAAGAAAGCGTTATTAGGATCCTATCGATTTATCGGAATTTTAAGGAAATTACGAGAATTTTCGGAGTAACAACGCTATATTTCGATTAATTACGTTTCTCGTAATATAATTTTAGTAAAAATAGTAAACGAGGTCCGATTCACGAACGAACAGTTTTAATAGAACCCAGATAATAAGTTGGATTTATCGGCGAAATAAGAAATTCGAAACAGTTGAAAACACGAGAGGTAGTGACGTTCAATAAAATAGAGTATTATTATTATTATTATTATTATTTTTTAAAAAAAAATAAACAATAGAAATCGACAGAATAGCCGAGGCTATTCTGTCGAGCCCGAGCCCGAGCGCGAAGAGAGAGGAGAGGAGAGGGAGACGACGGCGACCGACGGCCGGTTCATCGGCGTTCTCCGACGTTCTCCGGCCAGACAACGGCGGCGTGGGGCTCTGGCCTGTTTCCGCGCACGAACCGACGGTATGGCCGGTTTTCTCCCTATTTTCGGTTCGATTTAGGGCCGCGAAGAACGAGCTCGATTGAGCTCTCATTTCCGGCGGCTTTTGGCCGTTCTTGGCATCAAATGACCGGGCTTAGGCCGGCGAAGGTCGCCTGGCCGTGTTGTGCTCGAATTGAGCGAAAAATCAGAATGCCGTAATTTGGCATTTCGGGTTTCGTGTGTGTATCCTTGAAATTTTGATTAGTTTAGACTAATTGGGGCTAATTGTGGTCGATTGGTGAAGAAATTGATGAGAATCGTTGGAAAACCGAAATTGGTGAAATTCCCGGTTTAGGGCAGATTCGGGTTTTTGGATTTTTGACCTAGTTAGAGTTGTTTGTTTTAAAATTCCTTTTGGCAGATTAAAATAGGTTATTAGAGGAGTACGTGGCCGCTGGAATCGTTCGATTCCAATATCCGACGCAAAAGTGACGCGCGTTCGAAGTTTCGGGTCGGTTTTACCAAACCCGAATTAGTGGCCCGTTTAGTTAGGTTTTGGTTTGATTAGGCTAGAAATAGTAGTTTGAGAGTAAATTGGTGAATGTAAGCTTGATTTAATGAAACTTGGATGTTTGTCATAGGTCAAGCCATAGGTGACGAGATGTGCCAAAACCAGCGAACTACGGACGACAGGTAAGTTCTCGTGATCTTCTTTGGCCGATTGGCCTACACCGTACGTCGAATGTTGTCTCGAGGAATTTTGGTGACGTGTTTATTTAATTGTTTTGGATGGGTAGTTAGGTTTATTGTTTTATAGATTATGTTCTTTATCGTTTTGATGGTATGCTCGGTAGTTAGGTTTGTTTTATAGATTATGTTCTTTATCGTTTTGATGGTATGCTCGGTAGTTAGGTTTATTGTTTTATAGAATTTGTGTCTTATCGTTTTGATGGTATGCTCGTTATGTATGTTTGTGTTACGTTATAATTCATGCATCATGGTTTTCAAATAAGCATAGTTTTCATGAAAAGAGGTGTGGCCAGAAGGTGGGGCTATTGATCTACTGTGAAGGCACGACAGGGGCTTGTCACAGTACCACATCGTTTTTAAGAAAATGAATTTCTGCATAGTTTTCATGAAAAGAGGTGTGGCCAGAAGGTGGGGCTATTGATCTACTGTGGAGGCACGACAGGGGCTTGTCACAGTACCACACCGGTGTGGCCAGAAGGTGGGGCTATTGATCTACTGTGGGGGCACGACAGGGGCTTGTCACAGTACCACACTATTATAAAGAAAATTAATTTCCACGTTGCATTAGCATGCATTAGCATTTACGAAACTTGCTGAGCCTTTAGCTCATAGATTGTCTGTATGGTGTAGGTGATCCTGACGTAGGTGAGGACGAGATCCTTCCACCTGAGGAGCGATGCAGTTGACGGAGGATGGCTCGCGGGGTGTGCTGGCGCAGTCGATGCTTAACCGACCCGTGGGGATTTACGTATGTATTTTGAGGGTATTGAGATATTCTGGGTGAATGATGGATTAGTTAGATAAATTTGTATAGTCGAACATATTAGGATGTTTGGTTCTGGTTAGGTGTTAGATTTTTATGTTGATGTTTCAAATGTTTTGTTTAAATCATTAATTTAACGTTATGGGAATGTTTTTAGTTTAATTGGTAGTTGGTACGTTTTAGGGTGTTTGATTCTGTTTAGTTGATAGATTTGTTTTATAAAACGTTTGTTAAGGTTTTTATTTGGATTTTATGAACTGCTTGGTGATTTTGTAAACAGGAGGATATGTCACACTTTTAAACGGAACCATGCAGTTTGTTTTCGTGAAAATGTACTTCATTTTAATCATGTTTAGAGTCGGATTTGGGCAGAGTTACGAGAACGTATGAATGTTTGGAAAGTTTATGTAAAATGTACAATTGAAATGGAGATAGAAATGATATTGTGAAGAAGTTATAAGTTGATAAATTGAGGAATGATAGAAGGTCGAGTGGTTTTATGTAAACTGTTTTTGTATGATAAATGAATTTTCTTTAAAGGTTTTCGAGGGTGTTTTAATTGATTTAGAGGCTTAAAAAAAAAAAAAAATTTCGTACGGGAAATTAGGAATAGTTTGAGGGTCGTTACAATCGATCTGGCAACTGATGGGGCGGTTTAACTGGTGTCAGTAGATGAGAAGGTTTAGTGAACCATGATTCAATTTAAGTATGTTGAGAAATTTTTTTTTTTATGACGGTGGTAGTTTTAATGTTTTTTAATACATTTTGAGACTTTTCTGATAATGATACTTTGTTGGTTTTAATGGTGGTTTTACCAAATCTTGGAGTAATACACGGATTTAAGTAGCTTTGAATGATTTTTAGTAAAATACTCAAGTTCTTTTGGTAGTCGGAGTTTTCTTTGTTTGGAGTGAAATTGTTGCTATGCTGATTTTGTTGAATGTTTTTGATCTATCTGTGGATTTAGTCCATCAGTTGAAGTCGAGAGTTTTGTCTATCAGTGGATTTAGTCCATCGGTAGAAGTCGAGAGTCTTGCCTGTCGGAGGATGTAGTCCATCGGTTGTTGTGAGTATTAGGATTTGTCGTTTTGTGACCGGGTGATGCAGAGTATTATATCTATCGGAAGATGTAGGAAGAAATTTGTCGTTTTGCGATCGGTAGATGTGAATTGAGGATTTTTGTCGTCTAGTGACCGGATGACGCAACTTGTTCTATCGGTAGATGTGAGTTGAGAATGTTTGTCGTTTGTGAGCGGTAGAAGTAAATAGGAGATTTGTCGTTTTGTGAGCGGTGAATGCGAGTGTAAAACGTTGTCGTTCTGTGAGTGGAAGATGTAATTTGTACGGCTTCTACCGCCGATGTAACGCCCCCGAACCCACCCTAGCTCGGTGCGCCACTTTGCTAATCAATTCCACGTTAAAACCTCATTTAAAATAAAATTGACAACGCAGGATTTAAACTTAAATCTCCTGAAACTCTTTTAAGTCATACCTAGCTGCCTAGACTCACTAATTTTCCTTAATCCTAACCTTTAAGCACAACGGCATCCTTCCCGAAAATTTCGGCAAAGTAACGCCTGAAAGTGGCGCCTCCAAAATGCTAAATACATGCATACAATCCAATCCCAACCAATCTAGCATACGAAATCACCAAATAGCAGTAAAGAGAGAAACTAAAATACTAACATCCTTAAATGAAGAAAGTCCACAGTACAGGGCGACACATCACCATTAACTATGACTATAGACACCAAATACAATTAGCTATGCAATAACTCTAAAAACAACATCAACCAAAAAGATAACTCTACAAACTACCAAAATAAATGTAAATTATACACGACCCCAAAAATACTGTTCCACCCACGTCTTTCCGAAGACCATGGTCAAGACGCCCCGACAATTGCCTGCACCAACATGCCCCGAACTCCTCCTCACCTAGATAATACTCGCTACCTACACCATAGAACACAAAACGTAAGCCTAATGCTTAGCAAGTAGGGAATAACGAATGAGACAACAACACAATGCAATCAACCTAACCCATGCAGTTTCTACCACTCAGTTGTGTTTATTTGTTGTTCGTTGCTTTAATCATTTCATAAGCCGTGTGAATCGGGTAAGCTCACATCCTATAATCGAGGACAGCCCTTAGCTCACATCCCGTAATCGTACAGGACGGCCCTTAGCTCACATCCTATAATCGAGGACGGCCCTTAGCTCACATCCCGTAATCGTACAGGACGGCCCTTAGCTCACAACCCGAGGATGGCCATTCCCAGAACCACCATTACGTATTTTAGCCAGTCATCCTTCATAGAGTTCCCCTCGGGGTGCTACAGTGCAGCACCGTATCCCGACAAGGCGCACTAATCTGGATTGCGTATTAGAGTTCCTTTCGGGGTGCTACACACCAACACCGTATCTTGACAAGGCACACTAAGCCGTGTAGTTCCCAACGATGGGCTGCTGCCACGTGGGTCCCCGTAGGGTGGCACACGTGTACTCACGATCTTCCCTCGCCACTCACAATGCAAAACAATGCAACCACTCATCTCTAGCGTAGCGTACTATAAATCACGATGCATGTGTCAACCAAGATATGCAAAACAACACGAAACGCAACACGAAACAAAATAACCAAATAATCAAACAAATAAATAATTCCCTACCGTTCCATGGTGTAGGCCCGAAGGCAAAACACAAGCAATCCACTACTTACCTGGTTGCTCGAAACTCAATTGTCCACTTCGTCCGATAATTCAATCACTCAATCACCTAAAATAACGAAACTTAATTTAGTAAACTCTAAAGACATTCTTAAACCTAAACTAACTAAAACTATAACACAATTCAACCTAAACATTCAAAACCCTATTTTACGCCAATTTTACCGTCCAACTTCAAACTCCATTAAAACAAAGCCTACATTCACCAATTACTCCCAATCTACTATTTCTAGCTTAATCCAACTAAAATCTAACTAAACGGCCACTAATTTGGGTTCGATAAAAACTAACCCGAAACATCAAACGACCATAGCTAGGTCAAAAATCAGAAAACCCGAATCTGCCGTTTACCCGAAATTTTTCCCCTTTCAGTTTTCTATCAATTCTTACCCGATTCCTCACCAATCGATCACCCTAACCCTCAATTAGCATAAACTAACAAAAATCCCGAGCTACACACACTAAAACCCGAAATGCCCAAATCGGGCTCTCTGATTTTTTGCCCAAACGGGCTCCTCACGGTCAGGCGACTAAAGCCGGCCTAATGTCCGGTAATTCCGAGCCAAGACCGTCAAAAAACGGCCGGTGATCGGAGCCAAAACGAGCTCGTCATTCACGGCCTAAAACAGAGAGGAAAACAGGGGAAAAAAATGAGCTTACCTGACTGATTGCGCGCGGAGACAGACCGGAACCCGCTCCCCGCCGTCGCCTGACCATAAAGCTTGGAAAACTGCGGTGAACCTGTCGCCGATCGTCGTTCGTCGCTCGTCACTCGTCTCTCCCCTGCCCCTCGCACGACTCGAACGACAGAATGGTTTGAAAACCATTCTGTCGTTTGTTTTATTATTATTATTATTTTTAATAATAATAATAATAATAATAACATTAAATACAATTACATTACCCTTTTGCCCTTCCAAAAATTCCATTAAATCCCGTTCTTAAATTATAAATTTTCGTAAATTGACCTTAACCCCATACCCAGCTTAAATTCTCCATTTAGAATATCCGAACACCAATTAATTAATAAATTAGTTTAACCAAATTTATTCACTTTTCTTTTAAATTAATTAAAACAACTATTTATTAAACAATTACCTTATCATTTTATTTTCTCTCAAATTCCTCTTCCACATTTTCATTCTAATTTACTACTTAACATAACCTATCTAAGGCTACGCGCGTTGTAAGAATTTCCCGGGTGTTACAATCCACCCTCCTTACAAAAATTTTGTCCTCAAAATTTGACGTGCCTTAAGATTCTTCACTTACTTATTCTAATCTACCCTCCATAAATTTTGATTTGCCACTGAAATCTAGACTATACTACAATCTTAGTCATCTATCAAACACTGAAAATTCTTTACATCTCCAAAGTTTTAAATTGCCTAGCTATGCCCTCCATAGCTCACCTACTCATATATCCGTAGACTTTAAATTGAGCATTCATCACTTAGACCATTAATCTCTCCAACTTAGCTCTCAACTCTAGCTTTTCCTCATGCTCAGTTCACTTAGTCACTTTATTTTCTAATCTAATGTTCATCAAACCTTACATTACAACCTCAAATTTCCAAATCTACCCCAATGCTTGTAACATCAAGAACTCAACAATATATATATCTTACTCTAAACCCCAAATTTTAAATTCCCTCTATGTTACCATATTGTTACATCATTTCTCATCTAATTACCTCAAACCATCACGACACCTCATTTATCATTCTAACTTCATCCACGTACTCCAAACTCTCACTATCTAAATCAATCTACCCCCTATTCCTTCACAGTATAAAATGAATTGGTGTACGATTTGTCCAACTTTGCCTATAGTCATCACCAAACACTTTCAAATTCTTAAGTCTAAACTAATTCGGTCTCACTATTCACCCAATATTCTAAACGGTGTACCACCACTTTAATTTCAACTCTCAACCTTCCTCAACTATATAACACTAAAAAAACTTAGTGAATAAACTTCGTACCCTAAGTTTTCAGTTCAAACTTCCCTTCTAAGTTACTATCTCATCCTCCACCTTGTTACCTCGACTAACATCCTTCACTATACTAAATTTATCTCACTTCTATTCCAGTCATAACTACACACTCTCGAAAAATCAATATCCCTAAAATTTCAAATTAAAACTCTCATGCTTCTCCTGAATTAACCCTATTCTAAATTCCATCATATAATCTCCGTGTCCTTCCTATCCAATATCCTCCATTAGAATTTACTAATCTCCTCACTTACCTCACTTCTCACTCTTCACCCACTAACAGAGCTCAACGCAAAACTTAGTCTAACTTTCATAACTATGTACTCTTCTACATTTTAGTAACTTTCGCTTAATCACTCATCACCTATACTTTCAAACTTTTACACTTTAATTCCCAATACCCTCTAAGTTCCCTCTATGTTCTTCAACATCATAAGATAGCTAACTCTCTTACCCTAATTCTCTCTCTTAGTTAACTAATATCTCTCATATGTCCGTCTCGAATCTAGAATTTTAAGTTCATCGTTCTTCTAGCTTACATCTCCCAACCTCTACTAATACTCGAGTTCATATTCATATCTCACGATTAAGTTCGCTAACTCTTAGGCTTATCAACTCTTGCCTAATCTATTTACGCTAACTCTTAGGCTTATCAACTCTTGTCTAATCTATTTACGACATCAGTAGTTTCAACTTCGTTACTTACGAGTCGAACCCTCGAAACTTTCTAAGTTAAACTTTATCCATAAGGCATTCTAAAGTTCTTCAACGAATTCTATCTAATACTGTTGCTATTTTCTTTTCCAAGGCTTTCTACCTTTATACAAATATTTAATTTTCCTCCAGATTCAATCCAAAACTTATAATTAATCGATTCTCGGTTTGTAACACCCGAAAAATTTCTATAGCATGCGTAGCCTTAGGAGAGTTTAATTATTCAAGATTAGGGTTGTGCATGGAAGTGTAATAGAAGAGAAAAGAGAAGTGGAAAGTTTGACAATTCAAACCAAAAGTGGTTGAAAAGTCAAACCAATTATAAACCAATAGAAAAGTAGTAAATTCATGAAATAAAAACTTAAGAAAAAATTTCTTGGCAGAATAAAGAGAAGCATCCACATTGTAATGCTTGAAACAAAAGACAAGTGGAGGTAGTTTTATAAATTAAGAAAGTTTGGTGGAAGAATTCAAAAGTAGAAAAATGGTTAGGTTAAAAAGATGATTTCCACCTTTTTCTCCTTTATCTTCTTCGATTGTGCTCTCCTCCATTGCAGCACCTTATTTTCTTCTTTTCATTAAGGGTTTGCAAGGTTTGAAGGTAATAATGCACGGGTTTTGGTTTGGTTTCACTTAGGTGTTGATTTGTGAGTGTTTTAGTGAGTTTAGAGTGAGTTTTGCGAGATTTAGAAAACCCTAACTTGAGGACTCCGAAAATTTAGTTTAAATGTTAGATTTTTTTCCTATTTTGATTATTTAGTTGTTGAATGGATTGGTTTAGGTTGATTTTAGGGTTAGATTGAAGATTGGAGTTGAGTTTGGGAAAAACTGATTTTTAACTCAAAGGGGGCCAGTTCTGTTTTCTGGATTTCAGCTGGGCTAATGTGTTTGTTTGGTTAATTTGGGTGATTCAATGGATAGTAGACGTGTAGAGGTTTTCGAATTGGGGTGGCGCGTCGAAATACGTTGAAAAACGAGATAGTTACGACCGTTTGAAGTTAGACGGTCAATTTTGGGGTAAAAACCGAGTTTAGTGTTTTGGAAGGAATTTTGTTGTAGTTTTAGTTAGTTAGGTTAAGAATTTCCTTAGAGTTTGTTAGTAAATACTAAGTTGAGTTTTCGTGATTTTAGGTTATCGAGCGTGTACTTTGGTTGGACGAAGTGACAGCCCGTTTTTGGAGCAACCAGGTAAGTAGTGGAGTGCTTGTTTGTTGCCTTCGGGCCTACACCATAGAACGGTAGGGAATGATTGTTTGTTTGCTATATTTGTTTGTTGCTATGTTTTAATTGGTGTCATGCATCATGTGTCATGCATCATCGTTTCCTAAATACGAAACCCTGTGTTTGGCATGCTTAAGTGGTGAGGATGAAATGTAAGATAAGGAAATTGATATGCAACTTGGTCTCTAGTTGAATAGCCTCGTCGGGCTCGTGGCTCGCTGAGCACCCCGTGAGGTATTTTATTAGAGATGCTATGCAACTTGGTCTCTAGTTGAATAGCCTCGTCGGGCTCGTGGCTTGTGGCTCGTTGAGCACCCCGTGAGGTATTTTATTAGAGATGCTATGCAACTTGGTCTCTCATTGAATAGCCTCGTCGGGCTCGTGGCTCGCTGAGCACCTCGCGAGGGATTTTATTAGAGATGCTATGCAAAAAATTACGTAATGTGTCGTGAGTATGAATGTCTCGATATGCTCGTGCTTGAAAGCACAATGAGGATTCTATGATCAATTGGGGGAGATTTGGTTGGCCGTCCAGGATTGTGTTAGGGCGTGTGCCTCCGGTCTTGCTCCGTGGGTCAAGGCGTGGCCATCCAGGATTGTGTTGGGGCGTGTACCTACTTGATTCACATGAAAGTGGAAGACAAATGTAACCAGAACGAGCAGAAAACAACGGAGGGTGTAGAAACTGCATATTAGGGTTGAGTCAAGCATTTGGTGTGTTATGTGCATTACTTCCCTACTTGCTAAGTGTTAGGCTTACCTTTTTGTGTTCTATGGTGTAGGTGACTAGTTATATACAGGTGAGGTAGACGAGACCGTTGAGGATTAGGCCGCAGTCGGACGAGTACGGAGTTCGCCGGTGCAAGCTATTTGTCGGGGCGTCTGGATCACTATCTTTCTTCAGGTATTTTGTGGGGATGTTGTGGATAGTTTTGTTTGTAAAGGTTTTGTTTTGAAATAGATTACAATGGTGGAAGTTTTAGTACTTGGTTTCGTAAACGTTTCGTAAATGTTTTCGTACTCACTTTGATGGATTTATGAATTTATTGTGTTGATAGGTAGTGAGTACAAACGTTTGGAATTTGAAGATATATATATTTTTCGATTTTTAATTGTAGGTTTTGGGTTAAAGAAATTTAGGCGTTATGCAGTTCGTTTTGATTTTAAAACAAACAACGCTGGGTTTAAGTTAGTTATTTTTATTAATATCCGTTTTAAGTCATTTTTCTCAAATTTTTACGGGATTTGAAGATTCGAGTGTCAGGGAGACATGGTTAAAGTTTCGTGATTTTTGGAGGTGTTCGGGGTGGCGAAATATGAGAAATAGTAGGGAAAGGTCAAAAAGGGTTAAAATTAAAGTTTTTGAATGTTTTGGGTCGAGAAAACCCGAGCCGGCCAGATCGATCGGGCATCGGGCCGCGATCGGTCGCTGTCGGGGCACTCAGGTTCGCCCAGCACGCAGGCGCGCGCGCACGGGGCGCGCACAGCGGCCCTTTGAGGCAAAAATTCATTTTTTTTTAAATTTTTCCCGACTCCGACAATGTTTTGACCCGACATTTTCTAACATATTTTAAACGTATTTTGGGTCTGTTTTCCAATAAATTTTGAGGGTTCAAAAAACCCAAAAATCGAGTCAAAATTTTACCGAAAAATATTTTAAACGTCATTTTAAACACGGGTTGGGTTTGACTTGTGACGCACCGAGCCAGGGCAGGTTCGGGGCGTTACACAGTTTCTAGATATTATTGTAAATTTCTTTACCACAAGTCACTCAACAACCTAAACTTGTTGTTAACATTCTTACTCCCAATATCCTACTTATTACCTCGACGAGTCACCATTTCTCATAACATTGTGCGCATTAATCTAAACCTCAGCACATTATCTCAATTCTAGAGGTTAGACTTTTCTCTACCTACTCAAGACATCCAAGTTTCGAAGTTATTCCAAGTTATTCCAAACCTATATACTTTCGGCTCCCAAATCCTAGGTCGAATAACACCAAAACACAGCACGTCCACTCCTTCTAGTCACGCCTAAATTCTCCTATACAATGCCGGTTGAAAACTTTTACGCATTCACGTTCACCATCGAATGAGTAATCCCTTAAGATAGTACTTATACCCTAAGGTCCAACCATTTTTCCTAACGAATATCACCTAGCATCTTCTTTGATCTTTTAATACCTCAATATTTATTGGTTTCCTAGCTCTAAGGAAATCTCTAACTGTTAATCCCCGAAATTGAGTACCTTTCTATGGCTCATCATTCACTCCACAACTACTCCTCATTGCCACATTCACGACTTGACTCATACTCTCCATAATTCTACTCTCGAGCATTTCACCTTTCTATGACTCTAGTTTGGGTCATACTAACTAACTAACGATACCTCTTAACACTGAATAGTCCCTATCATTGTTAATCCCACGTAACTTAGGCTAGGCTCCCCTCTTGGTTTTTCTTGCATAAAGTTTATTAGAATCTTCATCTCACCAAATACCAATTAGTATCTCAAATTCTCAAAATCCTCTTAACAATTCATAAACATATTAATGGCATGACGAAGGTCTAAGGTGTCTCCCAATAAATTTTCAAACTTCTACCCGGTTCATCGTATCCTAGTACGTCCTAGTACTCCCAAGGATTTACTAACTATACCCCAAGACTATCTATATGTATCATCATTACAATTTCTCATTCTAAGGTTTATCTCATCCTGCATTCAACCCACTGTGTCCTCACCCACCCATTTAAGACTAGGACACAACTCACACTTTTCCTAACGACTATCACTTATACTCAGGTTAACATTAACACTTAATTCGGGTAGATCATACCTCTTTTCTCATAAGGTTAAGTCCCATCCTAAGATTCTCTAATCTATCTATGCTCAATCCTACTTGTATCTCATGTTACTTTGTTAGTTTCGCACTTCCAATAAATTCCTAGCTATTCGAACTATCAGTTCACTATGTCAACACACATGTCTATGAATTAGCTTAAGGGATCCACCAAAGTTGTCTCGGTACTCTCGGAATGTTCTAATCTATTACAGTTCCAAAACAAACAGAGGTTAAACAATCTAATCTTAAAGATAAATTATCTAAAATTAAAGAAATACTTACAGTCGGTGAAGCATGTTGCATGGCGGCCGGCATTGTCGGGTAATCCTTTGAACGACTTGACCATTTATGGTCTGATACAATCTTGTAATGCCCCCGAACCCACTCTGGCTCGGTGCGCCACTTTGCTAACCAATTCCACGTTAAAACCTCATTTAAAATAAAATTGACACCGCAAGATTTAAAACTAAATCTCCTGAAACTCTTTTAAGTCATACCTAGCTGCCTAGACTCACTAATTTTCCTTAATACTAACCTTTAAGCACCACGGCATCCTTCCTGAAAATTTCAGCAAAGTAACGCCTGAAAGTGGCGCCTCCAAAATGCTAAATACCTGCATACAATCCAATCCCAACCAATCCAGCATACGAAATCACCAAATAGCAGTAAAGAGGGAAACTAAAATACTAACATCCTTAAATGAAGAAAGTCCACAGTACAGGGCGACACATCACCATTAACTATGACTATATACACCAAATACAATTAGCTATGCAATAACTCTAAAAACAACATCAACCAAAAAGACAACTCTACAAACTACCAAAATAAATGTAAATTATACACGACCCCAAAAATACTGTTCCACCAACGTCTTTCCAAAGACCATGGTCAAGACGCCCCGACAATTGCCTGCACCGACATGCCCCGAACTCCTCCTCACCTAGATAATACTCGCCACCTACACCATAGAACACAAAACGTAAGCCTAATGCTTAGCAAGTAGGGAATAACGAATGAGACAACAACACAATGCAATCAACCTAACCCATGCAGTTTCTACCACTCAGTTGTGTTTATTTGTTGTTCGTTGCTTTAATCATTTCATAAGCCGTGTGAATCGGGTAAGCTCACATCCTATAATCGAGGATGGCCCTTAGCTCACATCCCGTAATCGTACAGGACGGCCCTTAGCTCACATCCCGAGGATGGTCATTCCCAGAACCACCATTACGTATTTTAGCCAATCATCCTTCATAGAGTTCCCCTTGGAGTGCTACACTCCAGCACCGTATCCCGACAAGGCGCACTAATCCAGATTGCGTATTAGAGTTCCTTTCGGGGTGCTACACACCAGCACCGTATCCCGTCAATTTACACTAAGCCGTGCAGTTCCCAATGATGGGCTGCTGCCACTTGGGTCCCCGTAGGGCGGTACACGTGTGCTCACGATCTTCCCTCGCCACTCACAATGCCAAACAATGCAACCACTCATCTGTAGCGTAGCGTACTATAACTCACGATGCATATGTCAACCAAGATATGCAATACAACACGAAACAAAACAACAAAACGCAACACGAAACAAAATAACCAAATAATCAAACAAATAAATAATTTCCTACCGTTCCATGGTGTAGGCCCGAAGGCAAAACACAAGCAATCAACTACTTACCTGGTTGCTCGAAACTCAATTGTCCACTTCGTCCGATAATTCAATCACTCGATCACCTAAAATAACGAAACTTAATTTAGTAAACTCTAAAGGCATTCTTAAACCTAAACTAACTAAAACTATAACACAATTCAACCTAAACATTCAAAACCCGGTTTTACGCCAATTTTACCGTCCAACTTCAAACTCCATTAAAACCAAGCCTACATTCACCAATTACTCCCAAACTACTATTTCTAGCTTAATCCAACTAAAATCTAACTAAACGGCCACTAATTTGGGTTCGGTAAAAACCGACCCGAAACATCAAACGTGCATAACTTTCGCGTCGGATATCAAAATCTAACAATTCCAGCGGCCACGTACTCCTCTAATAACTTATTTTAACCCGTCAAAAGGAATTTTAAAACAAACGACTGTAGCTAGGTCAAAAATCAGAAAACCCAAATCTGCCCTTTACCCAGAATTTTCCCCCTTTCAGTTTTCCATCAATTCTCACCCGATTCCTCACCAATCGATCACCCTAACCCTCAATTAGCATAAACTAACAAAAATCCCAAGCTACACACACCAAAACAAGAAATGCCTAAATCGGGCTCTCTTATTTTTCACCCAAACGGGCTCCTCAGGGCCAGGCGACTAAAGTCGGCCTAATATTCGGCAATTCCGTGCCAAGACCGGCGAAAAATGGGCGGTGATCGGAGCCAAAACGGGCTCGTCACACACGGCCTAGAATAGAGAGGAAAACAGGGGAAAAAAACGAGCTTACCCGACTGATTACGCGCGGAGACAGGCCAGAACCTGCTCGCCGCCGTCGCCTGATCGGAAAACCTCTGAAAATGGCGGTGAACCCGTCGCCGATCGTCGCTCGTCGCTCGTCTCTCCCTTGCCCCTCGCATGACTTGAACGACAGAATGGTTTGAAAACTGTCGTTTGTTTTATTATTATTATTTTTAATAATAATAATAATAATAATATTAAATACATTTACATTACCCTTTTGCCCTTCCGAAAATTCCGTTAAATCTCGTTCTTAAATTCTAAATTTTTGTAAATTGACCTTCACCCCGTACCCAGCTTAAATTCTCCATTTAGAATATCCGAACACCAATTAATTAATAAATTAGTTTAACCAAATTTATTCACTTTTCTTTTAAATTAATTAAAACAACTATTTATTAAACAATTACCTTATCATTTTATTTTCTCTCAAATTCCCCTTCCACATTTTCATTCTAATTTACTACTTAACATAACCTATCTAAGACTACGCGCGTTGTAAGAATTTCCCGAGTGTTACAGCCGAGACTATTTTGTCTCTATTTCTACCGTTGGAACTATTCAGCGATAGATATGTTCTGTTTTCTTTTTCAATCAATTGTCTTCAATATTTTAACTAATTAATAAATGTCGTTCATACAAATTTTTTTCCGCTGCAAGTTTTAATGTTTTAAGGGTTAAGTCTTGATCATTGAATGAAATTTTAAAATTTTCTCAGAAAGTCATAGTTCGGTTTAGTATTATGTGTGGCGAACGTGTTCAGATAACTCGGGGCGTTACATAGATAAAAGCTCAAAACATCAACCTAAATAACAAAAGACTATACAACGTGACATACACCTTGAAACGTCACCCACGGGTCAAAATACACCTGACTGCCGCAACCAACCCTGCAAGCTCATCCCACCAACCGCACCTACACATCAGCTTGAGGCTCTAAGTCCTCATCCGTACGATCTGTACCTATATCATAGAGTTCAACTAATGAGCCTAAAGCTCAGTATGATCATATAAGGCAAAGGATACACGTGCTATGCATAAATGTTTCAAAAACATGGACATTACTTTACATTTACATTCAAGTGAACGTGTGGTATAAGTGGGGCTTATAGGGATAAAGTAACACTCGAGAAGTTTTCCTCAATGTGTATTGCTTTAGATTTAATTAAGTTATGGATCCTAGAATTATCTTAATTAGAAAGGAAGAATTGGAGAGAAAATAAAAGGATAAGGTGGTTGTTTAATAAAATAGTTGTTTTAAATAATTTAAAAGAAATAGCAAAAAGTATGGGAAGTAATAATAAAAAGGTAAAGTAATTAAAAGTGAATAAATTTGGTTGAACTAAATGGTTTATTAATTTATGTTCGGGTATTCTCAGTGGAGAACTTAAGCCAGGTACGGGGTGAGGGTCAATTTACGAAAATTTATAATTTAAGAACGAGATTTAACGAAATTCGAAATGGCCGAAAAATGGTAAATGTCATTTTTTTTATTATTAGTGTTTTAATAAGAAATAGTTTTATTATTATTATTATTATTATTTATTTATTTTTTAAAAGGAACAACAGAATGGCTCGAAGCCATTCTGTCGTTCGAGCACCGAGCACCAAAGACCCGAACGGAGACGAGGGGGAGGGTGACGTTCGGCAACCTGTTCACCGGCGTTTTTCGGTGCTCTCTGGCAAGACGACGGCGCCGAGCAAGTTCCGGCTCTCTCCGCGCATGAACCGACTGGTAAGGCTTGGTTTTCACCCTATTTACGGTTCGGTTTGAGGCCGTGAGTGACGAGCTAGATTTGGCCCCGATCACGGCCGATTTTAGTTGCTTTCGGCGTGATTTTACCGACCCTTGGACCGGCTGTGGTCGCTTGGCCGTGAAGAGCCCTTTTTGGGCAAAAAATCAGCAAGCCCTGTTTGGGCATTTTGAGTTTTCCTGTGTGTAGCCTCGGGATTTTGGTTAGTTTATGTTAATTGGATGTAAGGGTGATCGATTGGTGAGGAATTTGGCGAATATTGATGAAAAACCAAAATAGGGAAATTTGAACCTTAAGGCCCGGTTCTAATTTATGGGGTTTTGACCTAGTTATGGTCGTTTGTTTTAAATTTTCTTTTGGCAGGTTAAACTAGGTTATTAGAGGAGTGCGTGGCCACTGGAATCGTTCGATTTTGATAACCGACGCAAAATTTACGCACGATAAAAGTTTCGGGTCGGTTTTTACTGAACCCAAATTAATGGGCCGTTTAGTTATGTTTTAGTTGACTTAGGCTAGAAATGGTAGTTTGAGAGTAAATTGGTGAATGTAAGCTTGATTTTAATGAAGTTTGACTATTTATCGTAGGTCGAGCCGTAGGTGGGCAGGGAACCGTGTATCCTTAGCGAGCTAAGATGCCAAGTAAGTAGAGGAATCCTTTTTGGTTGCCTTAGGCCTACACCATGGAATGGTAGGGTTAACGGTCGATTTATTATTCTCGTTGTGTTATGTTGCATATTATTCTGGCATGCATAGTCTGTGCATTGTTGTTTTGTTTGTGCATTGTTTTTATGTTGTGAGCGTGAATTGTAATAAAATAAAAAGGATTGTTAAGAACTGGTCTCGACTAAATTAGGCTTGTTGGGATTAAGTGCTGGAGTGTAGTATCCCGAAGGGATTTTTACAAGAGATTGGTTTGGATAAAGACTTAAGAACTGACCTCGAGTAATTTAGCCTTGTCGGGAATAAGTGCTGGAGTGTAGCACCCCGAAGGAATTTTTACGAGAGAACGGTTTGGCTATAAGATTAAGGCATCGTGAGTATGAACTCCTAGACAGTCATATGGTTCTACAATCGGTGTGGGTAAGGAAAATCGGGCCTGGTCATCATAGACAGTTATGAGATGTATCGGGTTTGGCCGTCCTAGACAGTTATGGGATGTGTGCTAACCAATTTTATTTGGTTGGATCAAGGCGTGGCCGTCTTAGATAGTTATGAGATGTGTGCCTACTTGATCCACACGGCTTATTAAAAGATTAATGCAACGAACATGTAACGAACACAACTGAGAGTTAGAAACTGCATGTGATAGGATTTAGTTGCATTGTGTGTGTGCATTCGTTTTCCCTGCTTACTAAGCATTAGGCGTACGTTTTGTGTTCTATGGTGTAGGTGACGACGTCCTTGCAGGTAAGAGTTTTGAGGAAAGCTAGGAATGGGGATGCAGTTGGTGATGTACGCAGTATGCTGGTGCATGCAGTTGTCGGGCGCCTCGACCAGGATCTTTGGGGGTGTGTTGGTTCGGTATTTTGGGATTTTGTATAGTTTTCTATCTATTCTGAATGTTTGAGGGGTTTGACTGGTTTTGTTGGTTTGATTTTATAAATGTGGTGGTGAATTGTTTTGAAATCTATTTGAACGTGCTTTATGAAAATTTGGGTTTTTCTTGAATTTAATTATTTTGTAGGTTTGAAGTATTGATCGTTCTGTTGGGTTTGATGTTGTAAGTGTGATTTGAGAACTGTCTTGGGATTTCTCTTAACGTATTTATAAATGTTTGATTTTTTTTCAGGATTTGGTTTTAGAAATTTCAGTCGTTATGCTGCCCCTTTTTTTGTAAAATATGCAACGTCAGATTCAATTGTTTCCATGTTTTTACTAATATTTTTAGAGTCGAGATTTTAAATGAAAATTATTTTAAACGTGGGATTGGCTAGCAAAGTAGCGCACCGAGCCAGGGTGGGTTCGGGGGCGCTACAAGATGGTATCAGAGCAAAGTGGTCGAGTCGTTCAAAGGATTACCCAACAATGCCGGCCGCCGTGCAACGTGCTTCAACAACTGTAAGTATTCCTTTACCTTTAGTTAGTTAGCTGAGATTAGATTTTTTAGCTTTGTTCAGGATTAGAATGAAAATATCGAGAGTACCGGGACAACCTCGGTGGATCCCATGAGCTAACTTATAGACGTAGTGAACTGATAGTTCATAGAGAGATTTGAGAATCTTGGGATGGGAATGTAAGACGATAACCCAAGAATGTGAGATAAGATTGGAATAGATAGACTTGGGACCTAGTTAGCAAACCCTTGGGAGTACTAGGAAGTACTATGATACGATGAAATAGATAGAACTTTGAAATTGAGAACAAAATTATTGGGAGACACCTTAGACCGTTGTAATACCATTACTATATTTATGAGGATATGTGTAGATGTGAAAGTGGTATATTTTAGAATATGTAGAGTTAGAAGTATTTAAATGTAGATTGTATTCAAGTGTCTAGCTTAAGTAAATTGTTAAGGTGATTTTGAGAATTTGAGACAATAATCGGTATTCGGTGGGGGAAAATTCTAATGAATTTTATGCCAGAAAAACAAAGAGGGGAGCCTAGCCTAAGTTAGAGGAAGTTGTAAGTTTGATTGATTGTCAAATTAAGTGAGGTTAACAATGGTATGGACTATTGAGTGTTAAGAGGTATAGTTAGAATGACCCAAACTAGAGTCATAGAGAGTTGACAATTCTCGATGAATGCTCGAGAGTAGAATTATTGAGAGTAAGAGTTGAGTCGAGTCATGAATGTGGCAATGAGGATTAGTTGTGGAGTGAATGATGAGCTATGGAAAGGTAACATTAGAATAAGATATATTAGTAGAGATCATGTAGGGGTGTCGTATTACTCAATTTCGAGGATGAAAATTTAGAGATTTACTTAGAGTTGAGAAACCTATAAATATTGAGGTATTAAAGGATCAAAGAAGATGCAAGGTGATACTCAGGTTAGGAAAAATGGTTCGACCTTAGGGAATAGGTACTATCTTAGTGGATTACTCATTCAAGGGTGAACGTGGATGCGTAAAAAGATTTCAACCGGCATGGTATAAGAGAATTAAAGTTGTCAATAAGGAGTGGACGTGCCGTGTTTTTGGTGTTACTCGACCTAGGATTGTGGAGCCAAAAGTATAAAGGTTTAGAATAACTTAGAAACTTAGATGCCTGAGAAACTTAGATGTCTGGGTTAATTAAAGAAAAATCTAGCCTTTGGAATTAAGAGGATGTTATGAGGTTTAGAGTAACGCAGAAGAAATATCAAAAATAAGTATCTACTATAGGAAGGTAACCGGTAGGAATTGTGATTAAGGGATTAAGGGTATTAAGCGTGTTACAATAAGTCTGCAAACAAGGAGGTTGTTGGGCGACTTGTTGTAATGAGCGTTATGGGAATATTTATATCGAGTTGGAAGACTAAAGAGAGTAGATTAGTCAGTAAATTTTGAAGAGAATCCTGAGGGAAATTAGATATTTGTCTTAGAGTTAAGAAACTTGGTGTAGCACCCGGTTTCAATAAATCAAAATAAGTTATTAAACGGTGGTATATAATTTTTATGGTTAAAATTTAGTGAAATGTTGATTAGGTTGTAAATGACTAGGCAGGGGCAAGATGGTAATTGCGAATTTATATTGTGGATAAGGTATTTAAGGAAAGGTTTAGTGAGGTTTAGCCGCCACTGTTTTATTACTCTTACCTCTCAGCTCAAGCAGACTACCTCTGGGCGATTTCCCCTCCGGTTTTCCCCAACCAAGGTGAGTTTTGAATCAACTACTTGCCGTTCTAGTGCTAGGGTAGCTGAAGGATTGCAATGTATGTATCTTCGATAAGCTGCGGGTGAGAGATTTGGGTTTTGGGGTTTAGTGATGTATCGGGAATGCTTAATCAGTAGAGCCCCAAACTGGCTTCCTTAGACTTCAGTAGTTAGATAAAGTTTAGTGGAGATCTAATCCATAATCTGTCAATGGTTTTAGGTGAGCAGATTTTTGGAGTAGCATATAGCCGAGCGATTTCCAGGAGCCAGGTAAGTAAAGTAATGTGTGAGCCTTCGGGCCTACATCACAAAACAGTAGGTTTATGCATGTTTGAGTGTTTCTTTTCTTTATGTCATGCATTAAGTTTTGAAGAATTACGAAAATGAATTTATGTGCAAGGTTATGATGAGTATGAATTGAATGAAACAGAGTAGCTGTTAAGGGAAGTAATCCGCCCCTTAACTGAGTAGAGGATTTATTACATTGGGAGAACCGATCCCACTCCCAAGGGAATTAAGGGATCTGTATTAGCTGTTAAGGGAAGTAATCCGCCTCTTAACTGAGTAGAGGATTTATTACATTGGGAGAACCGATCCCACTCCCAAGGGAACTTAGGGATCAGACCAGTTTATGAACGATGCACAACTGAGTTGAGAAAATTAGAAACTGCATGATCAGGGTTTATGTTTCAGCATACATTTCATTAATGCTTTACTTGCTTAGCATTAGGCTAATAGATGAGTTTTGTGAAGTAGGTGTTGAGGATACAGCAGGTGATTTCCCTGAGAGCATAACCGAGTAGATGAGGTTGGTGGAGCACGGCTGTGCAACGGTCAGGCATCTGATGGGGCGGTTTGACTGGTGTCATTGACTAACAAAGATTAATTGACAGTATTTCAAATTTATTATACTGAGCTTTCATGACAGTAGAAATTTAATGTTTTGGAATTCGCTTTTGAGTTTCTTTTCTGATAATGATATTCTGTTGGGATTTCAAGATAGTACTTATGAGTTTCTAGTGACACAAAGGTTTGGATTGTCTCTGGTTAGTTTAGCAAGAATGAGTTACTTGAAGTTTTCAAAAGTATTCTTAGTTTTCTCTTAATTTAGTATTCTGTTGGTTTATTACTGGATTTGCAAGTGAAGCGATTAGAGTTGTTGTTTTGCTCTCTATCGACAGATGATATCTGTCGGTAGATGTTGAGTAAATTTTAAATTCTATTGGAAGATGTCTTCAGAAAAGCCATCGGAAGATGTAAATTTTAAAGTCTATCAGTAGATGCTTTAAGGAGTTACGTGAGTAGCACGTGTCGGCAGATGTAGTCCATTCCATCGGAAGAGGGAGAAACCCGTTTGTCGTTTAGCGAATCGGAAGGTGTAGAGTAACCCGTTTGTCGTTTAGCGAATCGGAAGGCGTGGAGTCATATTGTTGTTATCGGAAGATGACGTGTGTTTGTCTATTGAGAGATGAAATTGCGCTGACTTCATCGGCAGATGAAGTTATGTTAACTTCATCGGCAGATGAAGTGGTGTGTGAAGTTACCATGATTTCATCGGCAGATGAAGTTGTGGGTGAAGTTGTGTAGACGTCATCGACAGAAGCCTTTGGTTTTCTGCTTCTGCTCCTTCCGTTGACTAGTCGTCGGCAGACGAGTTCAACTCGTGACGTCATCGGCAGGAACCTCGTTCCGTTTCCTTCCGTTGACTTTGTCGTCGGCAGATGAATTCGACTTTTGTAATTCCTTGAGTAGTCCATCATTTAAAACCTTATTTTCTCTTGACCGAATACTTTAAACATTTCCATTAATCTTTCCAACAATATTTTCACAGCTAGTTAAATCCCCATTGTAGTTTTAAATAATTTTCCGCTGCAAAGTTTTCAAATGTTTTGAACGTTTAGAAAATGTCAAATTTTGAATGTCGAATGAAGTTTTAAATTTATTCGAAATTTCTTAGTTATGATCAAGTAATGAGTAGTGAACCGGGTTCAGATAACTCGGGGCGTTACAGTATGGTATCAGAGACATTCAGTTAAACCGTTCAAAAGATTACTCATCAGTGCCAATCGTTGCATGGAAGTACTCCAACAACTGTAAGTGTTTATGTTAGCTTTAGTTATAAAATGTTTATGAGAGTAGTTAACCCTGTGCAGGAAATTAGTAAAATGGCTAGGCGCCCAGGAAGACCAAGAATACCAAGAGAGATACCAAGTCCTAGACGTGAGGAGGACTCTAGTGTAATTAGGCAGCTGACAGAATTAATGCGTCAGCAGACTTATATTGTGCGTCAACAATCTGATCAATTAGGAGTGCTGTTGAATCGGGAAGCACAAGGAAGTGCTAACTCAGGTTCTAACAGTGAACATTCTGGAGATAGATTCCGGAGACTGAGACCACCCACATTTAATGGACATTCCTCCGATCCAGTCATTGCTGAGGGATGGCTTAGGAAGATTGAAAGTATGTTCAGGTGTGCCAACATAGGAGAAGAAGAGAAAGTCACATTGGCAACCTTTCATTTGGCTGGAGAAGCTCAGCTCTGGTGGGAGACAATAGAAACCACCACAGATGTTTTGACAATGCAATGGTCACGATTCAAAGACATTTTCTACGGGAAGTATTTCAATAGCACCGTCCAAACTGCAAAGAAGTTGGAGTTTCTGAACTTGAAGCAGACAGGGTCTGTGGCCGAGTATAGTAGGCAGTTTGAGTCCCTGTCCAGGTTTGCTGGACACTTTGCTCACAAAGACGAGGATAAGGTGTTCAAGTTTGTGCATGGACTGAAACCAGAAATTTACCGAGGAGTTAAATTTTGCGGTATTAAAGGTTTGGCGTTAAGTGAAGTAGTGTCCACTGCTCTGGAAGTGGAAGAGGCTGAAAGGATGTGTGCTGGAACAAAGGAAGTCCCACAAAGGTTTGTTCAACCACAACAACAGAGAGGGATGAAGAGGCCGAATGAAGGCCAGAATAGCCAAAGATCAAGGAGGAAGGTACCGGATAGTCAGAAGTATCCCCAGTGTCCGAAGTGTCTGAAAAGTCATTTGGGTGAATGCAGGTTTGGATCGGGAAAGTGTTTCAATTGCGATGAAGTTGGGCATGCTTTCAGAGATTGCCCGAGACCCAGAGTCACTCGGTGTTTCAACTGCGGAAAGGTTGGTCACTTTAACAGAGACTGTCCGGCCTTGAAGAATGGCCCTGCTGTGATTAAGCCAAGAATATTCTCCATGGTTGAGCCAGGCGATGATGAGCAGCCTGCTGTGGTGTCAGGTACTATACTGGTCAATTCCCTACCCGCTTTTACATTGATAGATTCTGGTGCAACACATTCATTCGTAGCATTGACATTTGCTGATAAGTTAGATGTAAAGCTTACCTCTACTGTGCATGTATTTGATGTTGCCTTACCCTCTGGTGAACATATGCACTCTAACCAAGTAATTCCTGATAGCAATGTATTGGTAGGGAACATGAATTTACCTGCCGATCTCATTATTATGGACATAATGGGATTTGATGTAATCCTAGGAATGGATTGGTTGTTTAAACATTATGCCACAATTGATTGTAGGACTGGAATAGTTAGTTTCCAACCCCCTGGTAATTTGAAACATACCTTTCAGGCCTCAAGGAAGAGTGAGGTGATGTCTGTGATGACTTCCATTAACACTAAACCTTCCCTGTGTAGAGGGTATTTGTGCTTCTTAGCTAGCGTTTTAGACGCACGGCTTGTAGGAAAGGCAAATCCTCAGAATGTCCTAACTATCCGAGACTTTCCTGAAGTGTTTTTAGATGACCTTCCTGG
Source organism: Begonia masoniana (assembly GCA_022432975.1). Taxonomy (NCBI): domain Eukaryota; kingdom Viridiplantae; phylum Streptophyta; class Magnoliopsida; order Cucurbitales; family Begoniaceae; genus Begonia; species Begonia masoniana. The sequence goes on from CM039510.1 coordinate 11,412,699, forward strand.
TTTACCACCCGATAGAGAAATCGAATTTGTTGTAGATGTTTACCCCGGAGCCGAGCCTGTGTCTAAAAATCCATATAGACTAGCACCAACAGAACTTAAAGAGTTAAAGAAACAGTTGGAGGACTTGTTGGAGAAGGGATTCATACGCCCAAGCTTCTCACCGTGGGGTGCACCTGTCCTCTTTGTCAAGAAGAAGGATGGATCAATGCGTATGTGCATTGATTATAGAGAATTGAATAAGTTAACTGTCAAGAATAAGTACCCTCTACCGAGGATTGACGACTTATTTGACCAACTTAAGGGTGCGAGAGTTTTCTCTAAGATTGACTTAAGGTCCGGTTATTACCAATTGAAGGTTAAACCCGAAGACATCCCAAAGACTGCTTTTCGTACAAGGTATGGACACTATGAGTTTTTGGTTATGTCTTTTGGTTTGACAAATGCACCAGCAGCCTTCATGGATCTCATGAATAGGGTGTTTCGTGAGTATTTAGATAAGTTTGTTATTGTATTCATTGATGACATCCTAATCTACTCTAAAACTGAGGACGAGCATGCAAGGCATTTGGGTTTGGTGTTGGAGTTACTAAGACAGCACCAACTTTATGCTAAGTTTTCCAAGTGTGAATTTTGGTTGGACAGAGTTCACTTTCTTGGACACGTGATCTCTAGTGATGGAATATCTGTCGATCCAGCTAAAGTTCAAGCAGTTAAGGAATGGCCCCAACCGAAGAATGCTACAGATATCAGGAGCTTTCTTGGACTAGCAGGGTACTACAGAAAGTTCATTGAGGGGTTTTCGAAGATTGCCACACCCCTCACTATGTTAACAAGGAAAAATGTAAAGTATATTTGGACTGATAAGTGTGAGTTCAGTTTCCAAACCTTAAAGCAGAAATTGACCAATGCACCTATACTAACCCTTCCTGTTGAAAATGGTAAGTTTAGTATTTATTGCGATGCTTCCAAAATTGGACTTGGATGTGTTTTGATGCAAGACGGAAAAGTTATAGCTTATGCATCTAGGCAATTAAAAGTGCACGAGAAGAATTATCCTACTCATGACTTAGAATTAGCTGCAGTGGTTTTTGCATTAAAGATTTGGAGGCACTACCTGTATGGACAAACTTGCGAAATATTTTCAGATCATAAGAGTCTGAAGTACATTTTCACACAGAAGGAGCTAAACATGAGGCAACGTAGATGGTTGGAATTTGTAAAAGACTATGACTTTGAGATTAAGTATCATCCCGGCAAAGCGAATGTAGTGGCAGACGCTTTGAGCAGGGTGACTCCATCGGTTTCTACGTTGATTCTAGACATACCGATAGCCTTAGAGACTGAATTCCTAAGGTTTAACCTTGAAGCAGTATCTAGCGTGTCAGCCATGCTTTCGGCCATATCTTTGAGGCCTACTATTTTGGGGAGAATAAAGGAAGTTCAAATGAATGACGCTGAATGCAATAAGTATAAGCTGTACATAGATTCTACTGTCAAGACAGATTTCAACTGCTCGGCTGATGGAATCCTTAAGTTTAGAAATAGATGGTTTGTTCTAGCTAATGTCGAGCTTCGAAAGGAAATTCTATCCGAGGCTCATTCTTCTAGACTCTCTATTCATCCTGGAAGTACTAAGATGTACAGAGATCTCAAGCAGCATTTTTGGTGGCCAAGTATGAAAAGATGTGTGGCGGAGTACGTGGAGTCATGTTTGGTCTGCCAGCAGGTCAAAGCTGAACATCAGAGGCCTGCAGGAACATTGCAACCCCTACCAGTTCCGGAATGGAAGTGGGAACAAGTGACAATGGATTTTGTTACAGGATTGCCTAGAACAGCAAAAGGACACGATGCAATTTGGGTAATAGTTGATCGTTTGACTAAATCTGCCCATTTTCTGCCTATTAAGATAACATATTCGATGGATCAACTAGCAGAGTTGTATGTGCAAGAGATCATTAGATTGCATGGAGTTCCAAGCACTATAGTTTCAGACCGAGACTCTAGATTTACATCTAAGTTTTGGAAAAGTTTGCATAAGGCTATGGGAACACAACTTAACTTTAGCACAGCCTTTCACCCTCAAACAGATGGACAATCCGAGAGAACTATTCAGACCTTAGAGGATATGCTCCGAGCGTGCATATTAGATTTTCAAGGATCTTGGAGTAAGTATTTACCATTGGTAGAGTTCTCTTACAACAACAGTTTTCAGGCGACAATAGGAATGGCACCGTATGAGGCATTATATGGATGAAAATGCAGATCACCTTTGTACTGGGATGAAGTTGGTGAAGCACAACTACTAGGTCCTGATATCGTGCAGCAAACAGTGGAGAAGATTGCCCTCATCCGACAGAGAATTTTGACAGCTCAAAGCCGACAGAAAAGCTATGTAGACAAGAGGAGAAGAGAACTGGAATTTGAAGTAGAGGATGAAGTTTTCCTTAAGGTGTCACCTTTCAAAGGAGTCGTGAGATTTGGAAAAAGAGGAAAGTTGAACCCCAGATTTATTGGACCGTTCACTATCCTGAAGAGAGTTGGGAAAGCAGCCTATCAATTACAGCTACCAGCTTCTATGGAAGGAATACATGATGTGTTCCATGTCTCTATGCTAAAGAAGTGTATACGGGATCCAACTCATGTCGTTGAACAGCAGAACATTGAGATTCAACCTACACTCACCTATGAAGAAAAGCCAGTAAAGATTCTAGATTATGCAGTGAAGGTATTGCGCAACAAAGAAGTGCCACTAGTGAAAGTCTTATGGCACAACCAGAACTTGGAGGAGACAACTTGGGAACGCCAGCAAGACATGATGGATCAACATCCGGAGTTATTCAGGTACTGAATTTTGAGGACAAAATTCTTTTAAGGAGGGTAGATTGTAGCACCCGGTTTCAATAAATCAAAATAAGTTATTAAACGGTGGTATATAATTTTTATGGTTAAAATTTAGTGAAATGTTGATTAGGTTGTAAATGACTAGGAAGGGGCAAGATGGTAATTGCGAATTTATATTGTGGATAAGGTATTTAAGGAAAGGTTTAGTGAGGTTTAGCCGCCACTGTTTTATTACTCTTACCTCTCAGCTCAAGCAGACTACCTCTGGGCGATTTCCCCTCCGGTTTTCCCCAACCAAGGTGAGTTTTGAATCAACTACTTGCCGTTCTAGTGCTAGGGTAGCTGAAGGATTGCAATGTATGTATCTTCGATAAGCTGCGGGTGAGAGATTTGGGTTTTGGGGTTTAGTGATGTATCGGGAATGCTTAATCAGTAGAGCCCCAAACTGGCTTCCTTAGACTTCAGTAGTTAGATAAAGTTTAGTGGAGATCTAATCCATAATCTGTCAATGGTTTTAGGTGAGCAGATTTTTGGAGTAGCATATAGCCGAGCGATTTCCAGGAGCCAGGTAAGTAAAGTAATGTGTGAGCCTTCGGGCCTACATCACAAAACAGTAGGTTTATGCATGTTTGAGTGTTTCTTTTCTTTATGTCATGCATTAAGTTTTTGAAGAATTACGAAAATGAATTTATGTGCAAGGTTATGATGAGTATGAATTGAATGAAACAGAGTAGCTGTTAAGGGAAGTAATCCGCCCCTTAACTGAGTAGAGGATTTATTACATTGGGAGAACCGATCCCACTCCCAAGGGAATTAAGGGATCTGTATTAGCTGTTAAGGGAAGTAATCCGCCCCTTAACTGAGTAGAGGATTTATTACATTGGGAGAACCGATCCCACTCCCAAGGGAACTTAGGGATCAGACCAGTTTATGAACGATGCACAACTGAGTTGAGAAAATTAGAAACTGCATGATCAGGGTTTATGTTTCAGCATACATTTCATTAATGCTTTACTTGCTTAGCATTAGGCTAATAGATGAGTTTTGTGATGTAGGTGTTGAGGATACAGCAGGTGATTTCCCTGAGAGCATAACCGAGTAGATGAGGTTGGTGGAGCACGGCTGTGCAACGGTCAGGCATCTGATGGGGCGGTTTGACTGGTGTCATTGACTAACAAAGATTAATTGACAGTATTTCAAATTTATTATACTGAGCTTTCATGACAGTAGAAATTTTAATGTTTTGGAATTCGCTTTTGAGTTTCTTTTCTGATAACGATATTCTGTTGGGATTTCAAGATAGTACTTATGAGTTTCTAGTGACACAAAGGTTTGGATTGTCTCTGGTTAGTTTTAGCAAGAATGAGTTACTTGAAGTTTTCAAAAGTATTCTTAGTTTTCTCTTAATTTAGTATTCTGTTGGTTTATTACTGGATTTGCAAGTGAAGCGATTAGAGTTGTTGTTTTGCTCTCTATCGACAGATGATATCTGTCGGTAGATGTTGAGTAAATTTTAAATTCTATTGGAAGATGTCTTCAGAAAAGCCATCGGAAGATGTAAATTTTAAAGTCTATCAGTAGATGCTTTAAGGAGTTACGTGAGTAGCACGTGTCGGCAGATGTAGTCCATTCCATCGGAAGAGGGAGAAACCCGTTTGTCGTTTAGCGAATCGGAAGGTGTAGAGTAACCCGTTTGTCGTTTAGCGAATCGGAAGGCGTGGAGTCATATTGTTGTTATCGGAAGATGACGTGTGTTTGTCTATTGAGAGATGAAATTGCGCTGACTTCATCGGCAGATGAAGTTATGTTAACTTCATCGGCAGATGAAGTGGTGTGTGAAGTTACCATGATTTCATCGGCAGATGAAGTTGTGGGTGAAGTTGTGTAGACGTCATCGGCAGAAGCCTTTGGTTTTCTGCTTCTGCTCCTTCCGTTGACTAGTCGTCGGCAGACGAGTTCAACTCGTGACGTCATCGGCAGGAACCTCGTTCCGTTTCCTTCCGTTGACTTTGTCGTCGGCAGATGAATTCGACTTTTGTAATTCCTTGAGTAGTCCATCATTTAAAACCTTATTTTCTCTTGACCGAATACTTTAAACATTTCCATTAATCTTTCCAACAATATTTTCACAGCTAGTTAAATCCCCATTGTAGTTTTAAATAATTTTCCGCTGCAAAGTTTTCAAATGTTTTTAACGTTTAGAAAATGTCAAATTTTGAATGTCGAATGAAGTTTTAAATTTATTCGAAATTTCTTAGTTATGATCAAGTAATGAGTAGCGAACCGGGTTCAGATAACTCGGGGCGTTACAGTATGGTATCAGAGACATTCAGTTAAACCGTTCAAAAGATTACTCATCAGTGCCAATCGTTGCATGGAAGTACTCCAACAACTGTAAGTGTTTATGTTAGCTTTAGTTATAAAATGTTTATGAGAGTAGTTAACCCTGTGCAGGAAATTAGTAAAATGGCTAGGCGCCCAGGAAGACCAAGAATACCAAGAGAGATACCAAGTCCTAGACGTGAGGAGGACTCTAGTGTAATTAGGCAGCTGACAGAATTAATGCGTCAGCAGACTTATATTGTGCGTCAACAATCTGATCAATTAGGAGTGCTGTTGAATCGGGAAGCACAAGGAAGTGCTATAAGATTAAGGCATCGTGAGTATGAACTCCTAGACAGTCATAGGGTTCTACAATCGGTGTGGGTAAGGCAAATCGGGCCTGGTCATCCTAGACAGTTATGGGATGTATCGGGTTTGGCTGTCCTAGACAGTTATGGGATGTGTGCTAACCAATTTTATTTGGTTGGATCAAGGCGTGGCCGTCTTAGACAGTTATGAGATGTGTGTCTACTTGATCCACACGGCTTATTAAAAGATTAATGCAACAAACATGTAACGAACACAACTGAGAGTTAGAAATTGCATGTGATAGGATTGAGTTGCATTGTGTGTGTGCATTCGTTTTCCCTACTTACTAAGCATTAGGCTTACGTTTTGTGTTCTATGGTGTAGGTGACGACGTCTCTTGCAGGTGAGAGTTTTGAGGAAAGCTAGGAATGGGGACGCAGTTGGTGATGTACGCAGTACGCCGGTGTAGGCAGTTTTCGGGGCGCCTCGACTAGGATCTTCGGGGGTGTGTTGGTTCGGTATTTTGGGATTTTGTATAGTTTTCTATCTATTCGGAATGTTTGAGGGGTTTGACTGGTTTTGTTAGTTCGATTTTATAAATGTGGTCGTGAATTGTTTTTGAAATCTATTTGAACGTGCTTTATGGAAATTTGGGTTTTTCTTGAATTTTAATTATTTTGTAGGTTTGAAGTAATTATCGTTCTGTTGGGTTTGATGTTGTAAGTGTGATTTGAGAACTGTCTTGGGATTTCTTGGGATTTCTCTGAACGTATGTATAAATGTTTGATTTTTTTTTTCAGGATTTAGTTTTAGAAATTTCAGTCGTTATGCTGCCCATTTTTTTGTAAAATAAGCAACGTCAGATTCAATTGTTTCCATGTTTTTACTAATATTTTTAGAGTCGAGATTTTTAACGAAAATTATTTTAAGTTATGTTTTAAACGTGGGATTGGTTAACAAAGTAGCGCACCAAGCCAGGGTGGGTTTGGGGGCACTACAGATAAAATAACATGTTTATCCACGGCGAGGATGGTTTTACATTAGTCCCAAAGAAGGACAAAACATATGTCAGCACCCGTCCCACACTTAACCGTACTTTACATTTACATTTTTATATTTCTTACTTCAAACCACGTGCATAAAACATGTTGCATGAACATACATTGTGCATAATGAAAAGACAAGTCCTTGAAGTATAAAATAAACGACAGATAATGAAGACAATACATAAGCAAACACACTTAACTTAAGACGTATTCTACGACCTATCTACCCATTAACAACCCCGAAAGCGTAAAAGCCTATTACCTCCGTGATGTAGGGCCTTAAGTTCGAACTTACCTGACGTCCTTAGCAAGCCGAGCACCTCCCGTAAGCCGTGTCCCCCAAAGATATTTCACAATTTCATCATTAGAGTCGATCATAAACAAACGATTCTAGAACCAAATGCAACTCCTAACTAAGGCCAACTTATCTAAAAACTCTAATTTACTTCATTCAAGCATTCCATCGAGCACCTTGAACAAATTCATCAACTAACCATTAATCACACTTATTCTTTCCAACCACAAACATTTAAACCCATAATCACAAATACGTCATTAATAGCCACTAATACAGTAAAACTATCAATTTCTAACATATACCTAAAATTTCCAAACACTAAATCGATAAACCCTAATTATTCTCAACCCTAAAACTGAAACTAAACGTCTAGAATATATGAACCTTACCTAGAGCTTTATTGTTGGAAGAAAACAGAAGTGAAAATCGATCGTCGGAGGAGAAGTCGTCGGCGTGTGAAGAGATCGGCGGAAGAGAAGGGAGAAATCGCAAGGTAGGAAGGGTGTTCCTCTTCTATAGAATGAAATTTCGTGGAGAGAGGAGAGGGGAGGGGAGGGGAGGGGAGGGGGGGGGGGGGGGGGGGGGGGGGGTGGTTTGGTTTTTATAAAAAAAATATTATTTTCTTAATTAACATTTTTCCCTTCCACTTAACTCTTTGCCTAATTCGTTATTTAGCCCGTCGATCCGGTATCTCCGAAATTTTCTTATTCCACCAAATATCTTAATAAATTCTTAGGGTTCAAACAAAACTTCCCGCTCGCAAAATGAACTTAAATTCATTTATTTATGAATTTACACTAGAAAGCGGAAACCCGAAAATCTCGGGCATTTTGACTTTCTCCTTTTCGTTCTATTTTTCTTAAACCCTTAAAATTCTCGGCATCCAAATTCCAACAAAATATTCATTACATTAATAGCGAATTTCTTCCATTCAAATAAATTTAGGGACGGTTACATGGCCAAAAATGTTGGGTGTTACAAAAAATGTTATTGACACAACCTAACTGTGATGATCTGGATGTGTAAGTATGTGTACGATGGCTGCACGAACCGGAACCCAGATGGTGATACGTCCGCGCGGGCGAACCGGAAGGTGACGGGTCGTAAATAGGGGGTCGTCACAATCCCACATCGCTTGGGAAAGTATGTGAAAATGAAACATATGTAAAGAGACTCTCCCAAGATAGTAAGACGCATTTTGGAGCACAATTGGCAACGGATCCCATAAGAACTCTGAAGTTAAAAGTGCTTCGGCGAGAGTAGTACCAGGTTGGGTGACCGACTAGGAAATCCTCACCAAACAAAGCCGTGAGGGGAGGATATTGGGCTGCGGCCCAATCCCCAGAGCGGACAATATCTTGCTGGGAATAGGGGTCGTTACACTAACTGTGGTAGTAAATCCAATCGATAAGTAACTAAACCAACTCATTCAACTATTTTGAATGGTTCAATATATCTGGGAGCAAACTTGCTCTTCATACTACAACAACTTATACCACAACACCGTCGAACATTCAAAAACACAATGTCCATAGTCTCAAACTAAACCTCTTTTCTTAGAGGTACGCATAACTTTTGTTTCAACTATGAACTATTTTTGTAACACCCCCGAACCCACCCCGGCTCGGTGCGCTACTTTGTTAACTCATACCACGTTTAAAACAAAATTTAAAATAATTGTCGATAAATTTTCAACTCGATTTTTGGGTTTTTCGAACACTCGAAAATGGTTGAAAAATATATATAAAATACGTTTAAAACACGTCGAAAAATGTCGGGTTAAAGCAATAAGGAAAACCAAAAATTTAAAAAAAAAATGGGCTGGTCCAGTTTGGGCATCGTGTGCGCAGTACCTGCGCGCGTTACCGCTCACGCGCGAGGTGCCGATCGATCGGCACTGGGCGCTGTGCAGTGCGCGCCTGCTGCGCGCGCTATGTGCGCACCTCCCAGCCCAGCACGCGCCTACTTCGGCCACCAGCGCACCTTTTCACTTTTCCTCAATTTTTCTTCAAACCAAACACTTCCAAATTACCAAAATTTATCCCACACATTCCAGACATCCCCGAATCCGTGTCCCGTAAAAATCTCGGAATACTGACTTAAAACGATTAGTGAAAACGGAGAGAAAAGTGAATACGACATTGTTTGTTATATGAAAAAAAATCGAGCAGAGTAACGACTAAAATTCTATAAACCAAAACATAAAATCAAATAGTTTTAAAACACCATTATTTAAATACCAACCATCCAACAAAACAATCACTAACCACAATCATCCAAATTAGCTAGAAAACTATCTACAAAACAAAATACCAACAATGGCCACAAAACAACCCGAAGAACGTGGCCAAGACACCCCGACAAGTGCCCGCACCAGCATGCTCCATGTGCCACCGACTTCTGTCTAGTCCTGGGCGCCCTCATCTAGCTCACCTGAATAAAAGTCGTCACCTACACCAAAGAACACAAAACGTAAGACTAATGCTTAGCAAGTAGGGAATACAGAATGCCACAAAACTCAATGCAACCAATCCTATCACATGCGGTTTCTAACACTCAGTTGTGCTCGTTTCATGTTCGTTGCTTTAATCATTTCATAAGCCGTGTGGATTGAGTAGGCTCACATCCTATAACCGTCTAGGATGGCCACCCTCAGAACCATCAGAGCAAGACCAGATAGCAATCATCCCATAACCGTCTAGGATGGCTATACAAAATCTCCCTCCGCGTCGATCCTAGAATCCTATAACCGTCTAGGAATTCATACTCACGACCATTACGTATTTTAGCTAGTCATCTTTCATAGAGGTCCACTCGGGGTGCTACACTCCAGCACTTGTTCCCGACAAGGCACTCTAATCAAGATTAATTTTGCAATTCCTTTTATTTGATTACATTTCACGCTCGCAAATCAAACCATGCAAGAAAACTCGTATTTTGTTTAATTGAAAACCATGATGCATGTTAAAGAATATGCAACATAACACAACGCGAAACAAACAACCATTAACCCTACCGTTCCATGGTGTAGGCCCAAAGGCGAAACGATTTCAAACCACTACTTACCTGATTGCTCGGCACTTGAATGTTCACTTCGTCCAGCTAAACTATTCGCTCGACAACCTAACAAATATAAGAAAACAACTTAGAAAGCCACTAATCAATTCCAAGGGATTTTCTAACCAAAACTAAACAACAATTACACAATTCACAAGTCTAAACTCTAAAACCCGATTTTTCCACAAGTTTCGGTGTCCAACTTCAAACGGCCATAACTTATTCGTTTTTCAACGGATTTCGACGTGCCACCCCAATCCGTAAATCTTTACACGTCTACTATCCATTGAAACACTCAAATTCAACAACTAAACCACTTGACCAATCCGAAAATGCAGAAACAGAATCGGCGCCCTTTGATTTAAAACCTGATTTTTCCATAACTCACTTCCAATCTCAAATCTATCTTTAAAAACAACCTAAACTAACATAATTAGAGATTTAAACCATCAATTAGGAGGAAAACTAGCAAGGGAAACACAATTTTCGGAGCTCCCAATCTAGGGTTTTTAAACCCTAACTAAAATCAACCAAAACATCTAAAATCAACAATAAATCATACCAAACTCAAAACCCACTCAACTTGTAACGCCCCGAGTCTCCACGACCCGGTTCGCTATAGGGACTACTCTGGCTAACACAACTCTCCCAACTATTCCGCTCGCTTAAACCTCCAACGCTGGAAATACCTTCCAATAAAACTCACGCAACAAAATTAAAACTAACCTCCCTGAAGCTCTCTTATATCCTACCTAGCTGCCTAGACTCACTAATTTCCCTTAATGCTAACCATTAAGCACCACGGTGTCCTCCCCAAAAATTTTGGTAGAGTAACACCTGAAAATGGCGGCCCCAAAATGCTAAGTACCTGCCAACAAATAATCCCAACCAAATCCAGAATATTCCTACTCAACTATCCAGCATACGAAATCTCCAAATAGCAGTAACTAGGGAAATTAAAGTACTATCATCCATAAGCGAAGACAATTCACAGTATAGAGCGACACATCACCCTTAACTATATATATATATATACAACGAATACAAAATACCCCCACAAAAAAACAAAAGTCCTACTCTCGATCAACACCATACACGGCTGCATGGGTCGGGTCGCCCTAACACTGCCATCAACCAGGGCCCTGGTCGCACGCCACCAACTGCCACCTACTTTGGATCAGGCTCTCGATACTCACCCTCCTGCTCAGCAGTCCCTACACCACAGAACACACTATAAGCTCAAAGCTTAGCAAGTAGAGTGTTAAAAATAAACATGAAGTAAGAAAACTGGTTATGCAATCCTAACACATGCACGTCTCTACACACGTTGTCATCACCTCACCGCATCGCATCTCACCGAGGTTTGAAATGTAACCGCACCGGGCAGTCAGTCCTTACACCGCACTGTTTACCGGCATGTCACCACCGTCCCAGTACCTCCAGGAACGGGGTCCACAAGTCACACCCAAACCCCCCCCCCCCCCCCCCCCCACCGCACTGTTTACCTTTATAACGGTCCCCGAGGCGTTACGTATCTCCATCCCTCGGTTTTAACCTCCACCACGTGGCGTTACGTCCTGTCATCCCACGTAGTCAGGTCGCCCCGTACTCTACCTTTATAACGGTCCCTGAGGCGTTACGTATCGCCATCCCTCAGTTTTAACCACGACCACGTGGCGTTACGTCTCGTCGTCTCACGTAGTCAGGTGGCCCCGTACTCTACCTTTATAATGGTCCCCGAGGTGTTACGTATCACCATCCCTCAGTTTTAACCTCGACCACGTGGCGTTACGTCCCGCCGTCCCACGTAGTTAGGTGGCCCCGTACTCTACCTTTATAACGGTCCCCGAGGCGTTACGTTTCGCCATCCCTCGATTTTAACCTCGACCACGTGGCGTTACGTCCCGCCGTCCCACGTAGTCAGGTGGCACCGTTCCTCACCTCCTCTACTCTCCAGTCATGCTGCATACTAACCATACCAACTAACAACGACTCCACATACACATCACAAGACTCACAGCATACATACAACTGACCCACAACCTGCGCAAGACTCACAGCCTACGTAGAACTCACCCACAGCCTGCACAAGACTCACAGCCTACACACTATGACCAACTATCAACGACTTCTCATTCACATCCGTACCTACAACCCACCACGTACGCAAGACTCACAACATACCACTAACGACGACTACCCATACACTTACGTACTTATAGCCACAACACACACAAGACTCACATCCTACACACTATGACCAACTATCGACGACTTCACATCCACATCACATCACGAAAGTACCTAAGACTCACAACCTGCATACCATGACCAACTAACGAGGACTTCACATCCACATCCGTACCTACGACCAACCACGTACGCAAGACTCACAACTTACATACCATGACCCACAACTTCACCAGACTCACAACCTACACACGACTGACTCACCACCTACGCACGACTGACTCACCACCTACTTACGACTGACCCACACGACCCACCACCTACGCACGACATATCCACGACCTCACCAAACTCACCACCTATGCACGACTGACCCACAACCTCACCAAACTCACCACCTATGCACGACTTACCCACAACCTCACCAAACTCACAACCTACGCATGACTGACTCACCACCTACGCACGACTGACCAACAATTTCACCAGACTGACCACCTACGCACGACTGACCCATAACCTCACCAAACTCACAACCTACGCATGACTGACTCACCACCTACGCACGACTGACCCACAACCTCACCAGACTCACAACATACCTCTAACAACGACTACACATACACATCACATACAGACTACTCATGACATACACACGACTCACAACATGCAAACAACTGTGGTGTAGGCCCTTCTGGGCGACTCTTAGGTATTTAAAACCACACTATTACTTACCTGGCATCCTAGCTCGCTGAGGATGCTTGGTTCCCTATCCACCTACGGCTCGACCTACGACAAACATTCAAATTTCATTAAAATCAAGCTTACATTCACCAATTTACTCTCAAACTACTATTTCTAGTCTAACCCAACTAAAACCTAACTAAACGAGCCACTAATTTGGGTTCAGTAAAAACCGACCTACAACTTCAGACGCGCGTAACTTTTGCGTCGGTTATAAAAATAGAACGATCCCAGCAACCACATATTCCTCTAATAACGTAGTTTTGCCTGCCCAAAAAGGGAATTTAAAAAGAACGACCATAACGGTCCAAAACCCGAAAAACAAAAATCGGTATATTATACTAAAATGTCTAAAATTTAGCTTTCGATCCAAATTCCTTAATTTCAAGATCAATTAATCCCAAACAGATTAACTTAAGCTTGACACAACATGATTTGATGGTTCCCCACACGGAAACTCAATTTTCACCTAAACTTTGAAAAGTATGCTTATCCGAATGACTCGATTTCAGCGGCTAAACGCTCACCATACAACCTATTTTAACATACTAAAAGGAATTTTAAAACGATAAATTGTAGCTAAGTGAAATGCACCAAAAACAAAATCGGTTTTACATTAAAAGTCCAAAATTCAACTTCAATCCGATTTTCACGAATTTCTTCACCAATCAGCCACCATACACCCAATTAGCAAAATCTAACAAAACTCTAAGGCTTCAAACAAGAAAACACGAAGAACACATATTGGGAGTTCTCTATTTTTCGCTCAAATTGAGCTCCTCACAGCTCGGCGACCATTACTAGTCCAAGGGTTGACAAACCCATGCCAAGAACTCCAAAAATCGGCCAATGATCGGAACCAAATTTGGCTCGTCACTCACGGCCTCAAACCAAACCGAAAACAGGGCAAAGATCGAGCTTACTCGTCGGTTTGTGCGCGGAGATAGCCCAGACCTGCTCGCCGCTGTCGTCTTGCAGGAAAACGTCGGAAGTCACCGGTGGTTTTGCTCGGCCGGTCGTCGCCCTCACCCCTGTCTCCGATCGGGCCTCTCGTGTTCACGTAGCAGAATGGTTCTTTGAAGCCATTCTACTGTTTTAAGAGAAAACCTAGTGTTTTCTCTTAAAACACAATTTAAAATAGCTAATTACCGTTTTTCCCTCACGTGAATTCAGCCTCTCCGAAACTTCGTTAAATCCTGTTCTTAGACTGTTAAATTTCTATAACTTGACTCTCACCTCACCTCAATATAACTCCTCCACCGAAACTCCCGAGAAATAGTTTAATTAACCTAATAGCTAACCTAACTTAAATTAATTAAAATAACCCGAAAAATCTGGGGTATTACATAACTTACCACTCAAAACCCTTGCAAGGATTGAAGAAAATGGAGGAGAAGGATCGGCTATGGAGGGGAAGAGAACCGAGAGAAAATGAAGGAGAAAGAAGAAAAATTTTCATTTAACCTAAAAAGTTTTTCTCTTTTAATTTTCTTCCACTAATTTCTTTAAAATTCCAAATCAACCCTCCCTTTTTCTCTCTTAAATTCCAACGTGAAGCATCACTTGAAATGCCCTTTCATTCTCACACTTCTTTTCCATTTCATTGGCTTAAATCCTTTGACTTGTCAACCATAGCTTTTTGACTCTTCATTTTGTTCAACACTTAAACCCTCATCACTTAACATTAAGCTATCCTACCGCATCTAAGTCAAATGTCACACACGTTATAGAAAAATTTTGGATGTTACAGTTTTTAGCCATTCTTTGATTACTTGTACTTCTCACTTGTCTTTAAATTAAATCAGGCATGAGAGTAACATGCTCTTTAGCTCAGCCCAATACATAGGTGATCTGCACGGTCTCTCATATAAAGCTTCATATGGAAAAACGTCAATGCTAGTCTGATAGTTGTTGTTACAAACAAATTCCATGAATGGCTAGTTATTCACTCAACTATCACCAAAATCACAAATAAACAACCTCAGCATATCCTCGAGAATCTAAATAGTACGATCATACTGACCATCCATTTGAGAATGATGAGTAGTACTCAAATTAAGCTTAGTGCTCAAAGCTTTTTAAAGGGCTCCCCAAAATTTTGAGATGAAACTCAGATATCTGTCTAACACAATACTTGAAAGAATATCATGAAGACAAATGATGTTATGAATATACAACTTTCTCAACCTCGTCAAAGAGAAATCTATTTTGAAAAAAATTAAACTTGTAGACTTTGTCAATCTACCTACTACAACTACATCGAATATTTAAATAGTCCTCAATAAAACATTCACAAAATCTATAGTGATTCTATCATATTTCCACTTATGGATAGGTAGAGGTTGCAACAATCTAGCCGTCCTTTTTGTGTGGCAAGTTAGCTCCCAGATATATTAGACCATTTAGATTTATAGAGCGTGTTGGTTAGGTGGCTTAATGACTGGATCTATTGCCATAGTTAAATTACGTTCACAACGTCTTCCATGTTTCTAATTGAGGAAATACATCTCTATCCCATCACACATTATTTGCAGGACTAAGGTAACTATCCAAGAAGACGTTTCTTGTGAGGAAAGGCCTAAAAAAATTATGGGTCATTAAAATAGAGTTTTGCACTATAGTTAGATACTTTTGGTTTCGGTTTAGTGGAAAAACTATTGAATCTGATATGATGGTCAAATATCACTAATTGTTCGAAGGCACTTTTGAAGTTGTTCTAAATTTTCTTATTGCGAGAGAATGTGATATATGTAGCGTTAGAAATAAGGTAATTAATATTTGATTAGAAAAGATATAATTTTCTTTCCTTTTGATCCCTCTTATTCTTGAATAAAGTAGGGAGTTCTATTGTGACCTTAGATATTGTCAGAAATTTGGGAGAAGAAGTTTGGAATCAGAGTCTAGGTTTTCCCTTGGTAAGATATTGATCATAATTTATTTTTGGAATATTAGGATGAAAGATAAATTGTAATAGAAGGACGTATTTGCATATAGACATAACCTGAATTGTTGATCAGTGCATTGCCATCAACGTACCCTAGATTTATTTCTCCTCTCCTTTAGCTTTTGGATGAATGTAGTGAATCAAAATTATGCTTTTAAATATTTCTGAAAGTTAAGAATGGTTTGGATAAAAGTTGGGTAGGAAATTATGGAAATTTAGTTGAAAGCCAGTGGCCGGCATCAAAGAAGACGACGTTGGACCGCAGCTCAAAATTTGTTGAGTCGCCACTCTGCTGCCAATGGGTTGAGGCCCAACCCTTGATTGCCGCACACCACAGCTTCTTGGGCCGCAATTCAGTTGTCTCGGGTTACGTCGTCTTGACATGTTTTGGTCGCCACTCGATAAGCTTTAGTCGCGACGCAGACCTTATTGTACACAAAAATTTTATTTTTCAACTGTATCGTTTTTGAGTAATTTTTGGCCAAAAATGTTGAATTTAACATGTGGAGTTTCAAGCCTAATCCATGATAGGGTGACGGTTAGTATCGAGACTTAAAAATGTTGGACCTTCTCAGATTCTTAGAATTCAATATTATTTGAGCTTTGGCTTTTGGTAGGCCCGTTGTGAGGTCGGAGTTTATTTTTATTTCTGACATCATTGTTTTCAAAACTCTATTTTGAGATGTGTTCTCATATAAAATGACATTTCCAATCGATTATTTGTGTTTTTTTTTCTATATCATGTATATATTTTCACTGGGCATATTTACTTGGAGTACGCACATTTTATTTTGATCATCTTTGTCATATGGACCAAGTCTGATCGACTCAGGAATGGGTATTGTTTTCTTTACGTACATTTAACAGTGAAAAAATGTGTATGTTTGTGTTAACTAGAGTAATGAGACAACTTAATGTGTCGTGTCCCTGAGCAGACTATTTTATATATATACCACACCATAGTTGAATATTTTTAATGATTGCCCTACTACTTGTCCTGCAAATGAGATTTTAAGAAAAAATTTTGAACTTGTCATGCTCTCCCATATTTTTTAATATTAAATGTTGAATATAATTTTTTTTTTTTCCATTGAGTTAAGTCGACTCATCTGAAATGACTCCCCACTTTTAGGTCTTAGCTAAGAAGAACACCATTTCCCGATTAAGAACTGAGCCCGGTGACCTTTTTTTTCCTATTTATTTTAAAATTTGTTTTCCGAGAGACTTTTATGAGTTTGATCTTGGTTTAGACTTTTATTATTATTTTATTTTGGCACATTTACCTTAGACTTATATTATTAGTTTATCTTGGTGTGACTTCTTGATTCTCTTTTTAGCCCAATGGGATTAGGCCCTGACTTTTATTTGTATTCAAGTCTTCTTCTACTGCAAAATAAATAGCTTGAAGTTAAGGGTCGGATGACTCAGTTCGTTTTCTAGTCGAGTCATTCCTCTTCATGTTGCGAATTTATCACAGGTCGTGACTCCCTAATATATATCTCCGACTTTGTACTTTGCTTTGATATATGCACTTTTGAAAAGAGATAAATCACATGGAGTGAGGTAGAAGCCTAGTAAATACGTGTTAATACTTAATAATCATTACACAACATCGTCATATAATTAACGCTCATTATGATTATCATCTCTTAAGACCTAGTATTACTCATTAATCGACCTAAAACTCCATAATGCAAATGTAAAGGCTCAAATACAAGAGATAATATTCCACCCAACCTAATATATGACTATGTATGCCTATTAAATGCAATTCCTACTGTACAAATAGTCGTCCATATTATACAAGCGAACTTCCATGGCCCCCAACTGTTGTGATCTATACTGAACTTATAGCTATACTAATATTTTATCCATATGCAAACTTCTATGTCTTCATTGGCTATTCTTGTCTCATCCATTTCAAAGGCCCCCAATAAGAGAAACAAATCAAGTCATGGTTGGCCCAACCAACAAGTCAATAGAATGATCAAACACGCAAGAAGCGAGGCCCAAAATTCCTCTTTACACATGTGAACAACTATTGGTGTATACTCACAACTAGATCATGATAGACTGCTCATATAACAGTATAAAACTACCTATAGCCTCATGTATGTAAACTACACCAATCATACAAAAAATTATCCCAACTACTCATAAGAACAATGTAGAAAGAGGCATACAATGAATACAAAAACAAACCACTATGTCTAATTATTAGAGGGAAAACATCGGGCTCACTATACAAAGAACTTATGATGGGCATATACAGCAAGTGAGAATTTAGTTTCAGACATTGTGAAGTTATCACTATTGTGTTAAATGAGACAGATGTAATTTTCAGGTGACAAAGTGAAGTTTTTGGACATGCTAAATTTTGAGATGATGTCTTTTGGGCAAGCTAAGATTGAGGTTGTGTTGACATTGAACGTTTCAATACTTCTTTTTTATTTTTAGAGTCTCTTGAGTTGGGGTGATTATTACGACCATTTTGCTGAAAGATTTTTCTCTATTATCTTGCTATTGAGTCAAAAGAGTTGATGTTCTATGAGATCCTTTTTTGTCAATCAAATATGAAGATTTTCTAACGATATTGTGCTCATTTTGTAGGTGATCATGGAGGAAAGTGCATCTAAGATATTAAATACATTAAACCAACTTATAAATCTCTTATGGAGTTTTTCATGATAAAAGAAGTGGAGATTCAAGAATAAGTTTAAAAGACATAGTAAGCATTCCAAGAGTGCTGACAATCTTACCACTAAAGAGTATTTAGCAAAGTTGGCAGCCTTCATCATGTGCTACGAGATCCATCAATTCACATTTAAGTTTTGAAATTAACTAATGATAACTCTAGTGTTTATCCTTTAGGTGGATATGGAGAGAGATTTATTCAAAACATCATTTACAACAATGTAATATCCACTTACGTTATGGAGTTCTTCAAGTTGAAGCATGAGTGGAAATCTAAGCACAAGGTAGGAGATTTATAAATCATTCCAAGTCTGCTTACAATCTAACCCTTGAGGAGTTTTTGAAAAATTTGGAACGCTTCTCAACCTTGAATGAAAGTGTTCTTCATATAGATTATAGCTGACATCTGAAACTTTCGAGAATGAGATGAATCATAAAATTTGACCATCATTCGCTATGTCAAATATACCTGAAACAGAGAGCTTTGTTTCAATTTAATAAGCCATTTTCTCTATTATCCAAACGTGAAGACCAAAATCAACTCAAATAAGGGGATTGAAGATAATCTCTAAAATTTTTAGAGATTAATAAGATATAATAATCTGAACACCGATGTTGGTTTGAAAATGTGATAAGTATGCATCTTTTGGGTTTTGGAAATTCTTTTGAAGAATGCACTCCAACAATCTGAATATGAGAGTTTTTGTAATCTAATGAGGATGACTACTGACAGAAAGTGAGAGGGTAGAACTCATTCCAAAAGCTAGCTTAAGGAGTGAGAGAATTCCTCTCATATTTATACAGAACCGTTTTGCTTTGGTTCTGTCGATGTAGGACAACACCCATCCCCACGTCTAGCATGATAGGTTTTTCTTTCCTTCACGTCTAGCGTGTTTAATCGGTCCTTACATCGTACAGATTTAGCTCTGATACCATGATAGAAAGTGAGAGAGTAGAACTAGCTCCAAAAGTTAACTCAAAGAGTGGGAGAATCCCCTCATATTTATACAGGACCATTTTGTTTTGGTTCTGTTAATGTAGGACAACAACTACCTTCAGCTAAGAGTGTAGAAATGGATGCAACAATAAGAGCTTTCCACGAAACTCATAATATGGAAAACAATCTTCGATCACCTACTCAGTTTAGCGAGGAGCGCCGCGCGAAAGACTTTGTGCTTCAACTTTGAGAAGAATAAACTTCTTAAGATTTAATCAAAACTTCTTTTTTTTTTCATAAAAATGTCCTTGAGAGGTTAAATAATGCCTTCCTTAACACAAAAAATAGGTTAAACTAAGATGCAAAATAATAGGAAAAGTAAGGTAAACACTCGACCGAGTAAACCCTAGCCGCGCGCTCGCATGGATGGTTATCCTTGGTGTGTTCTTCCAATATTGTCCTCTCGCATGCATGCAGCCATATTTTTGTGACCAATTGCATTCCTCCTTTTACATGCAGCCATGTAATCATTTATTTTATGTAAACCATTAAAACTATGCTAGGTTACATAATTTGTTTTAAAGGAAGACAAATTTCTTTTTCAATATTTGGTGTAACCGCGGCTTGCTCCCATCTTAATATGTGGAATGGGCTCTCCTTATCTTGTATGCTAGGTGTGAACTCCAATTCGTCGTTGAACATGTTTCCTACAAAACGAGCATATAAATTAATTAGTTTTTTAGCTCGGGAGCATCTGATCGCTCCTTGAGGCACATCATAATCCTTGAAGATAATTTCATACAAAAGATCTAAGAAGAACTTCCAATTAGATGAAGATTATCATAAATGCATGATCAATTGGGAAACTGATCACCACCAATTTGGAAATAAAGACAATGAATTAATGATGGATTGTCATGTAAGGAGAGACTCAGATTGATGACGTGCACAAAGGACATTAAAGACATATATGGAGGGAATTAAAAGAATGCAAGGATAAATAGTTTTATTAGCATTTCATTTAAATAAGGAAACATTGTTATTGTTGCATCAATTTCTATTCCGCTTTATTGTTTTTAGTCATTTGAATAAGGACCGTTTCTTATGGCCCATTTTGCTATATTTGTTAAGAGTTCTAACCCTCAATGTAGGTCATTTATACCTTTATTGAGGTCTGGTTTCATCAGCTTTGAACTTGAGAAATAAATCGTGTTTGCTCTTGCAAGTTCCAATATTATCTCTCATCTATTTCATAGTCGATAGTTTTCTGTGACTTGTTTTTATCCATTCATGACAGTTTGGGTAAAATCATTATTATTTCAACTTCCTTTTAATTTTCATGAAGTGAAAGAATATAGAGAAGTTAAGAAATCTAAAAAAATATTAAATTGGAGAGATAATTATTAATCGAGATAGACTTTGAAGTGTAAACATGTAATTGTCATTTTTTCAACCAGTTTGTATTCTTTGGATTGTTTCTTTTTCATCCCTCTAAATTTCAATATGCAATTTTCAAAGATTATTCCTAACTTATGAGATGCTGAGCTATCCAAATTTCAAGGAAAAACTCGTCGTATTGTGTCATTTATAGCCTGTACTATCATCAACATAAGCCTGAAAACAATCCTTATTTGGAGACAGAAATTCCCTCAAAGGAAATATTCTCATTTTGTGTCACAATCTTATAAAAAAGTGTTCTTTATAGATTGAAAATGACATCTCAAGCTTTCTAGAATGGGGTGGATTGTTAAAATTGGATATCTTGACATGTCAAATAGGCCGAAAATAGAGAGCTTAGTTTTTATTAAAGAAGCTCATTCTCTTTACTCAGACTTGAAGGTAGGCCTTGAAGTCAACCAACGTTTGAAGCTAAATTCTTGAGGAAATGCTATTGTATTTGTCATGACTTAGAGGCAAGCCTAACAAAATTTTGAGTTGAACAATTCAATCCTCAAGGAGAGAACCCGATCGACCAGCCTAGGGTTTGCTTCGAAACGGAAGACTTGAACACAATTCGAAGTATATGTCTACATAGTCATTACAAGAAGTTAAAGTGTTATAAATAAAACAAGAGCTCAACAATACTCTAAACATCCAAATCTAATTCAGTTAATCTCCTGCAGACTCAAATAAAGATATGTCATCACTAGGGAATAAAGAAACACTCAAGACAATAATAAAAGAAAATAGGGTACAAGGAAGCCTTTGCACAACCATAGTTAACTGCTCTTATCCATTCCTAAAAAGTGAGAGAGTTGTTTGGGATGAGTTACTAATTCAATAGGAAACTTATACTAAATACAATACATGCAAAACTTCTCTTACCTTTATTCTCAAAACATTATTAGATCACAAATGGTTTTCAAACGTCATTCCAATAACACCCATTGCCATCATTTTGACAAAAAACATGCGCTAAGAGCCACCAATAAGGCAACAATGAAAATGCTATTATATACATAAACAACATTATTAAAATAGGTCATCCTCGTACCTTTCATTTTAAAATCGCCTCAGTTAAAAAAGAGAGTCACACAAGGACCCTTTCGGCACAGTAACATAGAAAAGCGACATCCAAAC
Source organism: Begonia masoniana (assembly GCA_022432975.1). Classification (NCBI taxonomy): domain Eukaryota; kingdom Viridiplantae; phylum Streptophyta; class Magnoliopsida; order Cucurbitales; family Begoniaceae; genus Begonia; species Begonia masoniana. The sequence goes on from CM039510.1 coordinate 11,434,661, forward strand.
AAAAAATAAAAGGGGACGACAATCCAAAAATCCAACGATGTCACAAGAGTGGCTGGCGATCCAAAGAAAGGCAATGACACCACACGTAAAATCGTAATAAATCAAACATACTCTAATCATGTTTAGGGATTCAAAATCCAAGGAACAAGTCATCACCGCCCTATTACCCATTTTCTACATAACAAAAGATGTGGTGGGATAGCCTCGTGATGCTTTGACACCGAAACTGTCCAAAACATGAAGATGATTCATTCACCTATATATATATATATATCACAAATATAATGAAATATCATGCATCAATGGTAAATGTGTAAAATATACCTACATATACGTAAAAAGTCGATGCCCTAGTAACCAGGTACCATAATGTTTTTTATAGGTGATAACTCACCAAAATAGATTTTTCTAAAACTATGTAATGCAATGTAGAAAGCCTAAAATTCCATCCTCGACGACGATTGCACTTCTTGCTAACAAGAGCTACAACCTCAGGTACCGACTCGTAATCAACAAACTTGTTCGTACCTATCACAATAAGATACTATGAACATTCCTTTCAAACATTAAAAAAATGGATGGGCCCCATACCAGGCTAGGAACCCAAACCTAAAGAAAACAACAAAGGGATAATGAAATCTTTCGCTAAAATACACTGTATAGGAGCCCAGACTGTAACTGTGGGAGTCCAAGATCCAAAGTGGTTCTACTGTGGGACTCCGCATTGCCGGCTGTAGAACGACACACTTCAATTGTGGGACATTGCACTTCAACTATGGGACTCCACTATGGGACTCTGCTACGGGACACCCCACTTCAACTGCAAGACTCCGATGCAAGACTCTACACTTCAACTGTGGGAATTTGCTGCGGCACTCCACACTTCAACAGCGAGACTTTGTAGTTCCATTGTGGGACTCTGCTACGGAACTCCACACTCCCTACTGTAGTACACATCTCTTGATGTGAATCGCAGAGCGATCAAGCCCTAGCCCAAGAGCAAGGATCCATGTGAAGACACTGGTGGCTCAATGACCCGATCAAGAGCTAAGAAGATGTGTGAGGCCTTTCATGGACTAATTTTAGAGATCCAGGGGAAAAATCCTTCACAACTTGATTCAAAGTTTCTAAAATTGTTGAGTATTGAAGAGGATCAAGTGGATGCAAGGGAGGCAGAATACTCATGAAGATAGGGGGAGGTGTGACGCTCATGCAATCATTTAAAATTCACATGTGCCATGTACATGCAAGAGAATTACTTTAGAGATCAAGTCATTTGGCCAAGAACACGTAGATCTAACAAATGATGCTTAAACGGAGTTCAAGCGTGAGATTTAATTCAATCACACAAGGATCACACGGTTTCTTTTATTTTAAATCAAGTTTATCATTATCTTTAGGTTAGTAATATTTAGATTACTTTAATATTATTTCATTTAAAGCTTGTAGTCTAGTTAAAGGCAAGACATATTTGATATTAGCTGGAATACAAAACTTGAGTTTTTTTAGAGACGATTCTTGTTTAGTTCTTTGCGAAGAATCATGATTTTCTTCAAGTTAAACTTGAAGAGTCTTGTTTTGTTAACTTTGGTTCTTACCAACGAGTTTGGTTTGGGTCAAGCTCCCATCTTGATAACTATGGCTCTATCGACAAGGTTCGATCGTTGTCTAGTTCCTTCATTTTTCTTGTAACAGAGCTTTGACTTTGCTTATTTAAGGGGGTATCTTTAAATTCTATTGTCAATCTCTTATTCATCTTAGTCCTTTCGTCCTACTAGTCAAAATGCACAAAAAAAAAAAATTGTTCTTTGTCAATTTTTATTCTTCCATAGTTCTACTTCCATCCTTAGTCATTAAGTCATTGTTTTTCTCCAATTTTGATTATATTCTTGACTTAGTCATTCTTAAAGATTTGAACTTTGAGCTTTAAAGTTGTTTTTTTTATAGTTTGGCTTATTGAATATTTACCATTATCAAGTTCTTGCATAAAGAACTAAAAGGGAAATCAAGAGATAAAAGGTAAAAGGATGAGTTTATTCTGAAAATGTAGCACCCGGTTTCAATTAAACCGAATTTAACTAATCAATTAATGATGTGCAATTTCATGGAAGAATTGGGAGAGTTATTGATTAGGTTAATGAGTGACTAGGCAAGGGCATTTATGTAATTTGGCAATTTAAAAGTAGATAACCTATTTAAGGGAAGAGGTTTAGAGATTTATGCACTGTAGCCGCCATTGTTTCATCATTTACTCCTTTTCGGTGTCCAGCTCGAGCTTAGCGGAGCTCGAGCTTAGCGGAGCTCTCGACGAATCCACCACCAGACTCTTCTTCTATCTAAGTAAGTTTTTCCTCATTTCTTATATTTTAGCAGTTAGATAGCCGAGGGAGTCCAATGCGAGGGTTTCGAGGATACTATAGATGAGCGTCAGTATCAGTTTAGTGCAGTATCGGGAATGCATTATGACCAGAGTTCTCAATATGTTTCCTTAGGTCTCTGGTTGAATAGGATGAAGTTTAGTGAAGGTTTAATTAATAATCGGTTTATGGATTTAGGTTCGAGCAAATTCCCGAAGGAGATTTCAACCAAACCTTCCAGAAGACCAGGTAAGTAAAGTATGCATGTGTCTTCGGGCCTACATCACAAAACAGTAGGGTTATGTATCTTGTGAATGATTTTCTATGTCATGCATCATGTTTTTCTGAAAGATTACGAAAATGAATTTCGATGTAGGGATGGTAAGGCATGAACTGAATGTGACAGACAAACTATTAAGGGAACTAATCCACCCCTTAATTTATGAAGGGATTTTATAACATTGGGAGAATTGATCCCGCTCCCAAGGGAAACAGAGGGATCAAATCAGCTATTAAGGGAATCCAGCCGCCCCTTAATCGAGTAGAGGATGTATAACATTGGGAAAATTGATCCACTTCCCAAGGGAAACGAGGGATCAGATCAGCTTATGAATGAATGTGAATGCAACTGAGATGAGAAAGTAGAAACTACATGTTTAGGAATTTATGTTCAGTACTTCATTTCATTACTGCTTTACTTATTTAGCATTAGGCTAATAGATGAGTTTTGTAATATAGGTGAAGAAGTGACAGCAGGTGAATTCTCTGAGGTTATTGAGGAATAGGTTGGTTGGAGGAGCATACTCATGCCACGGATCTGGTATTTGATGAGGCGGTTTAACTGATGTCTGTTGGAGTGAAGAATTAGTAGACAATGTTTCAATTTAAATAGGTTGAGTTCTCATGACAGTAGTTGTTTCAATATTTTGAAAATGTTTTGAGTTTTCTTTCCTGATAATAGTATTCTGTTAAGATTTGATGTTGGCACTTGCTGGATTTTTGAGTATTGCATCGGTTAGGATTGTTTTTGAATGATTCCAGTAATGCAAGTAGATTCTTTCTGTAGCTAGAGTCGTGTTGTATAGCAAGGAGTTGTAGGTATGTCGCTCTGCTCTCTATCAGTAGATGATGTCTATCGGTAGAGGTCGAGTTATAATTATGTCGTCTATCGGAAGATGTCTCCAGTAAAGTCATCGAAAGATGTAGTTCTAATTCTATCGGAAGATGTCTTCAGTAAAGTCATCGGAAGATGTTCCAGTAAAGTCATCGGAAGATGTAGTTCTAATTCTATCGGAAGATGTCTTCAGTAAAGTCATCGGAAGATATAGTTCTCATTCTATCAGAAGATGTAGCTTTTGCACTATCGGTACTTGCGAGTATTATGCTTTGTCGTTTAGTGGTCGGTGTATGCAGTTTATCTTATCGGAAGACGAAATGAGAGATTTTGTCGTTTAGCCACCGGTAGGTGTGAGTCGCAAAACTCGTCGTTTTACGATCGGACGATGTTGGATAATTAATTTATCCGGCTGACGTCATCGGTAGATGCAGTCCACCGAGAGATGTCTTTTGTTTCCAACTCTTCTGGTCCACGTCATCGGTAGAAGCCTTCTATTTGCTGTTTTTGCTCCTTCCGTTAACTTTATCCATCGGCAGATGCTTTTGACTTCTAGGACTCCCCATGTATTTCACGATTTTTTTTTAAATCCTTATTTCTTTTGGGCCGATTGCTTCTTACATTCCAAATGATTTCCGCTGCAAGTTTTAAATGTTTTTGAGATTTAGTTCATGTCAAATTCTGGCTGTTGAGCTAAGTCAAAAAAAAATTTGGTCCAAAGTTTCTTAGTTATCTTCAGGTTTATGAGTAACAAACCGGGTTAAGATAACTCGGAGTGTTACAGAATGGTATCAGAGACATTCAGTTAAACAGTTCAAAAGATTACTCATCAGTGGCAATCGTTGCATGGAGGTGCTCCAACAACTGTAAGTGTTTATCTTAACCTTAGCTATTAGAAGTTTAAGGGTGTACTTAACCATGTACAGGAATATAGCAAATGTCTAGACGACCAGGAAGACCAAGATTACCAAGAGAGATACCAAGTCCGAGGCGGGAGGAGGACTCTAGTGTAATTAGGCAGCTGATAGAATTGATTCGTCAGCAGACTGATATAGTGCGTCAACAATCTGATCAATTAGGAGTGCTGTTGCGCCGGGAGACACAAGGAAGTGCCAACTCAGGTTCTAGCAGTGAACATTCTGGAGATAGGTTCCGAAGACTGAGACCACCCACGTTTGATGGACAGTCATCTGATCCAGTTATTGCTGAAGGATGGCTTAGAAAGATCGAGAGTATGTTTAGGTGTGCCAATGTTGGAGAAGAAGACAAAGTCACGTTGGCCACGTTCCATTTGGATGGTGAAGCTCAACTCTGATGGGAGACAATAGAGACCACCACAGATGTTTTGGCGATGCCTTGGTCACAATTCAAGGACATTTTCTATGGGAAGTATTTTAACAGCATGGTCCAAACCGCGAAGAAGTTAGAGTTTCTGAATTTGAAGCAGACAGGGTCGGTGGCGGAGTACAGTAGGCAATTTGAGTCCTTGTCCAGGTTTGCTGGACATTTTGCTCATAAGGACGAGGATAAGGTGTTCAAATTTGTGCATGGACTGAAGCTGGAGATTTACCGAGGAGTCAAATTCTATGGCATCAAAGACTTGACATTTAGTGAAGTTGTGTCCACTGCTCTGGAAGTGGAAGAAGCCGAAACGAAGTGTGCTGGACCAAAGGAGATTTCGCAAAAGTTTATCCAGCCACACCTTCAGAGGGGAGTGAAGAGGCCAAGTGAAGACCAAAATAACCAAGGATCTGGAAAGAAGGTACTGAATACCCAGAAGTTCCCTCAGTGCCCGAAATGTTCAAAGAATCACTTGGGGGAGTGTAGATTTGGATCGGGTAAGTGCTTCAACTGTGAAGAGGTTGGACACTTGTACAAGGATTGCCCAAAGCCCCGGGTCATTCGATGTTTCCATTGCAACAAGGTTGGCCATGTCAACAGGGACTGCCCAGCTTTGAAGGGTGGCCCTGTCAAAATTAAGCCAAGAATATTCTCTATGATGGAGTCCTGTGATGAAGACCGGCCTGCTGTGGTGTCAGGTACAATACTGATCCACTCTATACCCACTTTTACTTTGATAGATTCGGGTGCAACACATTCTTTTATAGCCTCTGTATTTGCTGATAAGTTAGATGTACGGTTTACTTCTTTTGAACATGTGTTCAAAGTTGCCCTACCCTCTGGTGAACGCATGCACTCTAACCAAATGATGTCTGATAGTGTTGTATTAGTAGGAAACAAGAACTTGCCTGCTGATCTCATCGCTATGGACATAATGGGATTTGATGTAATCCTAGGAATGGATTGGTTATTTAAACATTATGTCACAATAGATTGTAGGACTGGAGTTGTTAGTTTTCAACCCCCTGGAAGTTTAAACCATACCTTCCAAGCTCTAAAGAAGAGTAAGGAAATGACTGTAATGACTTCTATCGATTTTAGACCCTCCTCATGCAGAGAGTATTTGTGCTTTTTGGCCAATGTTTTAGACACACAACTAGTAGAAAAATCAAACCCCAAGAATGTTTTAGTTGTCCAAGATTTTCCGGAGGTATTCCTAGATGACCTTCCTGGCTTGCCACCAGATAGAGAAATCGAATTTGTTGTGGATGTCTACCCAGGCGCTGAGCCTGTATCTAAGAATCCATATAGATTAGCACCAACAGAACTTAAGGAATTGAAGAGGCAGTTAGAGGATTTATTGGAGAAAGGGTTCATACGCCCTAGCTTTTCACCATGGGGAGCACCTGTCCTCTTTGTCAAAAAGAAAGATGGATCAATGCGTATGTGCATTGATTATAGAAAATTAAATAAGTTAATTGTCAAGAACAAGTACCCTTTGCCGAGGATTGATGACTTATTTGACCAGCTTAAGGGTGCAAGAGTTTTCTCTAAGATTGACCTTAGATCCGGTTATTACCAGTTGAAGGTTAAATCAGAAGATATCCCAAAGACTGCCTTGCGCACAAGGTATGGACATTATGAGTTTTTGGTCATGTCTTTTGGTTTGACAAATGCACCAGCGGCCTTCATGGATCTTATGAATAGAGTGTTTCACGAGTATTTGGACAAGTTTGTCATTGTATTCATAGATGACATTCTAATCTATTCTAGAACTAAGGATGACCATGCAAGACATTTGGGTTTGGTGTTAGGATTACTAAGGCAGCACCAACTGTATGTTAAGTTTTCTAAGTGTGAGTTTTGGTTGGACAAAGTTCACTTTCTTGGTCACGTGATTTCTGGAGATGGAATATCTGTCGATCGAGTCAAGGTTCAAGCAGTCAAGGAGTGGCCTTAACCAAGGAATGCTACTGATATTCGAAGTTTTCTTGGATTAGCGGGATATTATAGAAAATTTATTGAAGGATTTTCAAAGATTGCAACACCTCTTACTAGGTTAACAAGGAAACATGTGATGTATATGTGGACTGAAGAATGTGAACGTAGCTTTAAGACCTTGAAACAGAAACTGACCAATGCCCCATCTTAACTCTTCCAGATGAAGATGGTAAATTTAGTATTTATTGTGACGCTTTCAAAATTGGACTAGGTTGTGTGTTTATGCAAGATGGAAAGGTTATAGCTTATGCTTCTAGGCAGTTAAAAGTACATGAAAAGAATTACCCTACACATGACTTAGAATTAGCTGCTGTGGTCTTCGCATTAAAGATTTGGAGGCACTATCTGTATGGACAAACTTGCGTGATATTTTCGGATTATAAAAGTCTGAAATACATTTTCACGCAAAAGGAACTGAATATGAGGCAACGTAGGTGGTTAGAGTTTGTCAAAGATTATGATTTTAAGATTAAGTACCACCCTGGTAAGGCGAATGTAGTGGCTGATGCTTTGAGTAGAGCGACCCCTTCAGTCTCTACATTGACTCTAGACATGCCGATAGCTTTAGAGACAGAATTCCAAAGATTCAACCTGGAAGTTGTGTCTAGTATGACAGCTATGCTTTCGGCCATATCTTTAAGGCCTACCATTTTGGAGAGAATAAAGGAAGTTCAAATGAATGATACTGAATGCAATAAGTATAAGTTGTGCATGGATTCTACTGACAAGTCGGGTTTCAACTGCTCAGTTGATGGAATTCTCAAGTTTCGGAACAGATGGTTTGTTCCAGCTAATACTGAACTTAGGAAGGGAATCCTATCTGAGGCACATTCTTCTAGACTCTCTGTTCATCCCGGGAGTGCGAAAATGTATAGAGATCTCAAGCAACATTATTGGTGGCCAGGTATGAAAAGAAGTGTGGCGGAGTATGTGGAGTCCTGTCTGATCTGCCGGCAAGTCAAAGCTGAACATTAGAGACCTGCTGGAACGTTACAACCCTTATCAGTTCCCGAATGGCAATGGGAACAAATAACGATGGATTTTGTTATAGGATTACCTAGAACAGCAAAGGGTCACGATGCAATTTGGGTAGTAGTTGATCGTTTAACCAAATCTACTCACTTTCTGCCAATGAAGATAACATACTCGATGGATCAACTAGCTGAGTTGTATGTGCACGAAGTTGTTAGACTGCATGGAGTTCCAAGCACCATAGTTTCAGACCGAGACACTAGATTTACTTCTAAATTTTGGAAAAGTTTGCACAAGGCTATGGGAACACAGCTTAGTTTTAGCACAGCTTTCCACCCTCAAACAGATGGACAATCCGAAAGGACTATTCAAACATTAGAAGATATGCTCCGTGCATGTGTCTTAGACTTTCAAGGTTCATGGAGCAAATACTTGTCCTTGATTGAATTTTCTTATAATAACAGTTTTCAGACAACAATAGGGATGGCACCGTACGAGGCATTGTATGGACGGAAGTGCAGATCTCCATTGTATTGGGATGAAGTTGGAGAAGTGCAATTGATTGGTCCTGACATAGTGCAGCAAACAGTGGAGAAGATTGCTCTTATCCGACAAAAAATCTTGACAGCTCAAAGCTGGCAGAAAAGCTATGCAGACAAAAGACGAAGAGAACTAGAATTTGATGTTGGTAATGAAGTTTTCCTTAAGGTATCACCTTTCAAAGGAGTGATGAGATTTGGAAAGAGAGGAAAGTTGAACCCCAGATTTATTGGACCATTCACTATTCTGAAGAGAGTTGGGAGGGCAGCCTATCAGTTGCAGCTACCGGCGTCTATGGATGGGATACATAGTGTGTTCCATGTTTCTATGTTGAAGAAATGCATAAGGGATCCATATCAAATCGTTAAACAGCAAGACCTTGAGATTCATCCTACCCTTGCCTATGAAGAGAAACCAGTAAAGATCTTAGATTATGCAGTGAAGGTATTGCACAACAAAGAGGTTCCACTAGTAAAAGTCTTATGGCACAACAAGAACATAGAGGAGACCACTTGGGAGGGCCAGCAAGACATGATGGACCAACATCCAGAATTATTCAGGTACTGAATTTTGAGGACAAAATTCTTTTAAGGATGGTAGATTGTAGCACCCGGTTTCAATTAAACCGAATTTAATTTATCAATTAATGATGTGGGAGAGTTATTGATTAGGTTAATGAGTGACTAGGCAAGGGCATTTATGTAATTTGGCAATTTAAATGTAGATAACCTATTTAAGGGAAGGGGTTTAGAGATTTATGCACTGTAGCCGCCACTGTTTCATCATTTACTCCTTTTCGGTGTCCAGCTCGAGCTTAGCGGAGCTCTCGGCGAATCCACAACCAGACTATTCTTCTATCTAAGTAAGTTTTTCCCCATTTCTTATATTTTAGCAGTTAGATAGCCGAGGGAGTCCAATGCGAGGGTTTCGAGGATACTATAGATGAGCGTCAGTATCAGTTTAGTGCAGTATCGGGAATGCATTATGACCAGAGTTCTCAATCAGTTTCCTTAGGTCTCTAGTTGAATAGGATGAAGTTTAGTGAAGGTTTAATTTATGATCGGTTTATGGATTTAGGTTCGAGCAAATTCCCGATGGAGATTTCAACCAAACCTTCCAGAAGACCAGGTAAGTAAAGTATGCATGTGCCTTCGGGCCTACATCACAAAACAGTAGGGTTATGTATCTTGTGAATGATTTTGTATGTCATGCATCATGTTTTTCTGAAAGATTACGAAAATGAATTTCCATGTAGAGATGGTAAGGCTTGAACTGAATGTGACAGACAAACTATTAAGGGAACTAATCCACCCCTTAATTTATGAAGGGATTTTATAAAATTGGGAGAATTGATCCCACTCCCAAGGGAAACAGAAGGATCAAATCAGCTATAAAGGGAATCCATCTGCCCCTTAATCGAGTAGAGGAGGTATAACCTTGGGAAAATTGATCAACTTCCCACAGGGAACCGGGATCAGATCACTTGATGATGAATGTGAATGCAACTGAGATGAGAAGTAGAAACTGTATGTTTAGGCTTTATGTTCAGTATTTCATTTCATTACTGCTTTACTTACTTAGCATTAGGCTAATAGATGAGTTTTGTGATGTAGGTGAAGAACGACAGCAGGTGAATTCTCTGAGGTTATTGAGGAATAGCTAGTTTGGAGGAGCATACTCATGCCACGGATCTGGTATTTGATGAGGGTGGTTTAACTTATGTCTTGATTGGAGTGAAGAATTAGTAGACAATGTTTCAATTTAAATAGGTTGAGTTTTCATGACAGTAGTTGTTTCAATGTTTTGAGTTTTCTTTCTTGATAATAGTATTCTGTTGAGATTTGATGTTGGCACTTGCTGGATTTTTGAGTATTGCATCGGTTAGCATTGTTTTTGAATGATTCCAGTAATGCAAGTAGATTCTTTCTGTAGCTAGAGTCGTGTTGTATAGCAAGGAGTTGTAGGTATGTCGCTCTACTCTCTATCGGTAGATGATGTTTATCGGTAGAGGTCGAGTTATAATTATGTCGTCGATCGGAAGAATGTCCTCCAGTAAAGCCATCGAAAGATTCTAATTCTATCGGAAGATGTCTTCAGTAAAGTCATCGGAAGATGTAGTTCTAATTCTATCGGAAGATGTCTTCAGTAAAGTCATCGGAAGATGTAGTTCTAATTCTATCGGAAGATGTCTTCAGTAAAGTCATCGGAAGATGTAGTTCTAATTCTATCGGAAGATGTAGTTCTAATTCTATCGGAAGATGTCTTCAGTAAAGTCATCGGAAGATGTAGTTCTAATTCTATCGGAAGATGTCTTCAGTAAAGTCATCGGAAGATGTAGTTCTAATTCTATCGGAAGATGTCTTCAGTAAAGTCATCGGAAGATGTAGTTCTAATTCTATCGGAAGATGTCTTCAGTAAAGTCATCGGAAGATGTAGTTCTAATTCTATCGGAAGATGTAGTTCTAATTCTATCGGAAGATGTAGTTCTAATTCTATCGGAAGATGTCTTCAGTAAAGTCATCGGAAGATGTAGTTCTAATTCTATCGGAAGATGTCTTCAGTAAAGTCATCTAATTCTATCGGAAGATGTCTTCAGTAAAGTCATCGGAAGATGTTCCAGTAAAGTCATCGGAAGATGTAGTTCTAATTCTATCGGAAGATGTCTTCAGTAAAGTTATCGGAAGATATAGTTCTCATTCTATCGGAAGATGTAGATTTTGCACTATCGATACGAGCGAGTATTATGCTTTGTCGTTTAGTGGTCGGTGTATGCAGTTTATCTTATCGGAAGACGAAATGAGAGATTTTGTCGTTTAGCCACCGGTAGGTGCGAGTCGCAAAACTCGTCGTTTTGCGATCGGACGATGTTGGATAATTAATTTATCCGGCTGACGTCATCTGTAGATGCAGTCCACCGAGAGATGTCTTTTGTTTCCAACTCTTCTGGTCCACGTCATCGGTAGAAGCCTTCTATTTGCTGTTCTTGCTCCTTCCATTGACTTTATCCATCGGCAGATGCTTTTGACTTCTGCGACTCCCCACGTATTTCACGATTTTTTTTTAAATCCCTATTTCTTTTGGGCCGATTGCTTCTTACATTCCAAATGATTTCCGCTGCAAGTTTTAAATGTTTTTGAGATTTAGTTCATGTCAAATTCTGGCTGTTGAGCTAAGTCAAAAAAAAAATTGGTCCAAAGTTTCTTAGTTATCTTCAGGTTTATGAGTAACAAACCGGGTTCAGATAACTCGGGGTGTTACAGAAAAAGCCATTATTTTTTAGCAGAAAAAGAGTGGAGTGACATCAATCAAGTGCAAACACGTGAGGAAGAGGTGAAGTCCATTAAGTTGTTTTATTTAATACTAAAGATTTTTCCTTTTTTTTGTTGGTCGAAGCTGGGGGCAAAACGAAGTTTACTTAAAATTATTCATGTGTAACACCCCTAAGTCCGTACCCATTTACCCGTATAAATTTTTCATTTTTATTTTTACATTTTAAATAAAACTTTAAAACGTAACGTTAAAGCGGACTTGAAATCGAAACCGAAACCGGAATCGAAATCGAAATTCGTTTGGTAAATCATTTGAAATATAAACTAAAACTATTAATAAAACTTATTTAAAACAATTTAGAAATGGGAGGGCAGAACCGTCCGTTTGGCAAAAAGGGGAAGGGGCGATCGATCTCTGCAATTGGCAGAGATCGATCGCTGGAGGCTTACTTGTTACAAGCGACCGATCTCTGCTTTTCAGCAGAGATCGATCGCTGCACCCAAGCATAAGGGCGGCGATCGATCTCTGCTGAATAGCAGAGATCGATCGCTGCACTATGCAGCGATCCTCTCTCTTCTCCGCTTCACCAATTCACCACTTCGACACTTAATGCAATTTACTTCATATAACACTTTACAACATAGCTCTCTGGAATCCGATTTCCAGAGAGCTCAACATTCCTCCTTTACATTGACATTGCCATGATTCACAACCTAAATCTCAACTCCACCCATTAAAACTAAAACGTATTCTAAACTCAATCGACTCGAGTCGGACTTTGCGAAGTCCAACTGCGTGGATAGCTCTAAACATCGAGCATAACCGTATCAACCTAAAACCAATCAAAACATTTCCAAAACATTCATTAAACAGTTTAAACCAAAACGTTTTACATACAATTACCAAAACGTTATCTAATCCCTATCCAGATCCAAACAACCTAAGTATACTATACAATTATCAACCCAAAACATCCCAAAATAAACCCAGAGTTCAGACATACATCCCCACGGGTCACATTGCGCCTCGACTGCCCAGCGCACTCCCATGGCCATCATCCATCAGCTGCTCCTACGTCAGGAGGAGGAATATCATCCTCACCTGGGTCAACGTAACCTAGAACGTCACCTACACCATACAGACACATATGAGATATGGAAATCTCAGTAAGCTACGTAAATGCAGATGCATGCGTGTCGTGCATATGAAGTTCAGAAAACATGCTCATCAGACATATCAGGTCATTTCATACATATTGCCACCGAGATATCAGCCCACTAAATGGAAAGGATACATTCCGCGGTCGAACTACCACTTTCCACTTAGATGGGGGGGGGGGGGTACATGCTCACAAACCCTACAGCCATGCCTGAGCCCCATCCCGCGTGACCTTTCAGATACAGATTACGTATTTTCGTTCATTATTCATTTCATTGAAAACTCGTGCAGAAACCCATTTTTATGCCATTTTGAAACACGTGATGCATGAACAGTTCATATCAGCGGAAAGTAAACAAACAGTTCATATCAGCAGACAATATAACATAACCTATAAACAACTAACCTAACTACCCAACCAGAATAACATAAAACAAACAGTTCCTCGAGTATTCTCGAGACGACGACGGAGTATGGTGCAGACCTTTGGGTCAAAGTAAGTCACGAAAACTTACCTGGAGCGCACTGAATCACTAGCTTCGTCCACGGGAGTCGTGTGTCTGTGAGAAAACACGATATTCATAGTTAGAACCGATTTAAACTATAAACGTCCAAATTACAAAATCCTTAACTAGCGAATTCTCCTAAATTCTCCACTTAGCTAATTAGAGCATTTCGAACGTTAATTAAAGCTCGATTATCCAAATTCTCAAATAACGAGTTTTTCCCTAAAACCCGAAATTTTACCAATTTATAACTTTTTCGCAATTCGACTTTTCTTCGTCCAATAACGTTCAATACGTTCAATATATACGTAATTATAGCTAACCTATTAATTACGAAGCCTAAATCGCGTTTTAAATGGAAAACCTAATTTAAACCCTAACCCCAAATCGAACTAAAACTCGAAACAAACGCTCAGAGATTGAAGCTACATACCGAGAGTAGCGAGAGAGGAAGAAAACGTGAAGGACGGAGGAGAAACGGAGCTCGAACGGAGTCGGAACGGCGATTGGCGTCGGCGGCCGAGAGAGAACTTTGTGTCTCTGTTCGTGCGATCCAGAGAAGAAGAAGAAGAAAAAGAGAGAAGTGAGGAGAAATGAGTGATTTGTTATTTTTATAAAATTTAGTTTGCAAATTACTATTTTGCCCTTAGTACTTAATTCTATTAGTTTCGTCCTTCGTTTCGTTAATCGTCCAACCATTCGGATTCTCGAAAGTTTCATATTTTGCCAATAACTTCTATTCATTGCCAGGGATTTATTAAAACTGTCCGTTCGCAATTTGGACCTCGTTTGCTATTTTTACGAGAACGTCTTTTACATTACGAAAAGCGTATTTACTCGGAATATAATGTTTGATCTCCGAAAATTTCCGTAAATTCCTTAAAATTCTAATTAATCGCTAGGATCGAAATGACGTTTTCTTTTCGTAAATCGGACCTGATTTGACATAATTACAAAAATGCCAATAACAATATAATAATAATATAATAAAAGGTCCGTACAAACCGGATATTACATTCTCCCCTCCTTATTCAGAATTTTGTCCGCAAAATTAAACTATCCAAACAGATCAGGATACTTAGTCATCATATCCTGCTGTCGTTCCCACGTAGCCTCTTCCACCTCATGGTTCCGCCAAAGGACTTTGACCAGCGGAATCTCCTTGTTGCGTAGCACCTTGATGGAATACTCCAAAATACGTACCGGCTTCACCTCATAAGTCAAGGTAGGCTGTACCTCGATCTCTGTAGTCTCCACGGCATGAGATGGATCACGCAAACACCTCCGAAGCATAGATACGTGGAACACGTCGTGGATACCCTCCATAGATGCCGGAAGCTGTAATCTGTACGCCAACTTCCCGACCCTCTTCAGAATAGGAAAGGGTCCCACATAACGAGGGTTTAACTTACCCCTCCTTCCGAATCTCGCAACGCCTTTGAACGGAGAAACTTTAAGGTAAACCTCGTCACCTTCCTCGAACTCTAGCTCTCTCCGTCTGGTGTCAGCATAGCTCTTCTGTCTGCTCTGAGCTACCTCAATGCGCTGTCGGATAACGGCAATCTTCTCTGCCGTCTGCTGCAGAATCTCAGGTCCAACGACGCTGGCCTCGCCAACCTCGTCCCAATATAGCGGAGATCTGCACTTTCGACCATATAAGGCTTCATACGGAGCCATACCGATAGTATCCTGGAAGCTGTTGTTGTACGAGAACTCCACGATCCTTGAAACTCAAGCACACACGCTCTGAGCATATCCTCCAAAATCTGATTCGTCCTCTCTGTCTGACCATCGGTCTGAGGATGAAACGCTGTGCTGAAGTTAAGCTGAGTCCCCATAGCTTTGTGCAGACTCTTCCAGAACTTCGATGTAAACCTCGGATCTCGATCCGAGACAATAGAAATTGGAACTCCGTGCAGACTAACAATCTCCTGCACATAGAGTTCGGCGAGCTGATCCATAGATGACGACATCTTCACTGGCATGAAGTGAGCCGACTTTGTCAATCAGCCCACAATAACCCAAATGCCATCATGGCCTCGCGTAGTCCTCGGGAGCCCCACGATAAAATCCATGGATGTCTGCTCCCACTTCCACTCCGGAATCGGCAGTGGCAATAATGTTCCAGCTGGCCTCTGGTGCTCTGCCTTAACCTGTTGACAAACTAAACAGGTCTCAACATACTGGGCAACCTCCCTCTTCATACCTGGCCACCAGAAGTGCTGCTTTAAGTCCCGGTACATCTTGGTACTCCCCGGGTGCACTGAATAGGCTGAAGAATGTGTCCCAGCTAAAATATCCTTCTTCAGGCTCTTGTCGTTAGGCACGTACCACCTTAGGCACCTTAGAAGACTAATCCATAAGGGAAGATATTAAATCGGTTAGAAGATTTTAACCGACTTACCAGGTGGGAGACTTAGTGAAGTTAAGAATAATTAATGAGTAGTAGGCACGTTAGACCTTTGGTGTTGCTTGAATAGAGGTAAGTAAACAAAAACATAGGAGTTAAGATTTAGACGTGGTGACTACTAAGGAAAAATTTAGCACTTCAGGTTTAAGGTTGTGCTAAAGAGTTTCAAGTAGCATGAGTGACTATAGGAAGGATAGCGACGCAGTTAGAGCAGGTTTATAGTGTGTACGGTTTAAGTTAAGAACCGCAAACGTAGGGCTTACCTCCGGTAAGGAAGTAGAAACATTAGTGTTCAATGATCTAGGAGGGTTAAACCTTAATGAAAAGAAGTTTCTGAATCCTTCTCTTGGAAAATAGAGGGGGAAGAACTGAGAATCTGAAGAAGCTTATCAGCAACAAGTTTGTAAATGAGTAGACTGTTGAACAAGTTATCGTGCAGGAGCCAAGCGAAGTAATTAGAACCCGACTAAAAAGACCATCGGGTAATTGTGAGAAGTCTAGCACGACATCTGAGATAAGTACGGGGGATCGTAGATCAAATGAAGAGTTAAGATTAGAAGTTTAACTCAGTGGTTAATGTCGTACGAATCGTGAGCTTTGAAATTTTAAAGAATATGACTCGTATTTGACGAATCGTGACCGATGGATATATAAGTGACTTAAGGTTAGAATGAGTGGCTTTAGAGCAAATCCACAGCGAGACTTAGAGACCTTACTGTGCTCGAGGTTAATGGAGATTCGTGTTAGATAAACGAGCATATTGTATAGAAACTAAAGGGACTTACTTTGAGAAGTCTAAGTTAGAATGAAGAGGAGTTTAGAATTATATTGAAATCTGGGTTACAACCCAGAATTTGGATACAATGTAGGCATTCAATTTGGCTGGCGTTAGGGAGCTTGGATGTAGCTCCAACCTGAGGGAACGACAGAGGAAAGACGTCGATAAGAGGGAACTTTGAAATTTGTATTATTTAAAGGAAATCGGTGAATGATTAAGTGAGAGTCGAAAGTGGATGCATGTGCAAATATTGAAGTGACAAATACGTCGTTGGGTCAATTGATTTGAGGATTTGAAATTTTAATATGTCCATGCTTGCGTGGGGTCGCTCGCGATCAAATCGAAAGTGGGGAAGTATGAATTTAAGGTCAATGTGGGAGAGTATAGTGAGGAGTTTTGGCTTAGAACCACGAAGAATGACTGTAAGTGCGGACGAAAAATCGAAGTGTGATACCGCAAGACGCGAGACGTTAATATCAAGGACTATACTGTATACCCTTTCCTCACTCTAATATTATTCGTCCTATTAAATATTCGAACAAAACTTTACCTGTAATAGCCGAAGGTTGGGCGGTTTCTTCTTCTCCAGTCGAGGCAAGCAACATTCGGGCATCGTTTCCCTGATTTGCGTCTCGTTGGCCTGTACCCGGTTGACCTCGGCCCGGCCTTGGGCAGTCTTTGACGAAATGACCATTCTCCCCACATCGAAAGCATTTATCTGTGCCTGATCTGCATTTCCCACGATGCTGCTTCTGGCAACTAAGACACAGAGGTCTTTGCGAAGTTCTTCGTGCGCGCTTCGGTCGGCTTTGATCGACTCTCTTCTTGTCCTTCCTCTTGGTACCGTGGTCATGAGGAGCATTCACGCCATGAATCCTAAGTTCTTCTCGGTTAGTCAATAGTTGGAGTTGACGAGATTGTCTATCGATAAATTGTGCTTGCCGGTCCATGTGCTGTGACTGACGATTTAGTAACTCCGTAAGTCGATCTAGAACGTCATCTCGAGGATCTTTTCCTCGAAACATGTTTATAAAACTCCTATAAAACGAAACAGTATACTTCTTAGAAACCTAAATCAAACAGAGCAGAAAACATACTTACAGTTGATGAAGGACGTCCGCGTAGTGGCTGTGCAGTCGAGCAGTCTACAGAATCGATTTTAAAACCCGGGGGCTTTGATACCATAACTGTAACACCCCTAAGTCCGTACCCATTTACCCGTATAAATTTTTCATTTTTATTTTTACATTTTAAATAAAACTTTAAAACGTAACGTTAAAGCGGACTTGAAATCGAAACCGAAACCGGAATCGAAATCGAAATTCGTTTGGTAAATCATTTGAAATATAAACTAAAACTATTAATAAAACTTATTTAAAACAATTTAGAAATGGGAGGGCAGAACCGTCCGTTTGGCAAAAAGGGGAAGGGGCGATCGATCTCTGCAATTGGCAGAGATCGATCGCTGGAGGCTTACTTGTTACAAGCGACCGATCTCTGCTTTTCAGCAGAGATCGATCGCTGCACCCAAGCATAAGGGCGGCGATCGATCTCTGCTGAATAGCAGAGATCGATCGCTGCACTATGCAGCGATCCTCTCTCTTCTCCGCTTCACCAATTCACCACTTCGACACTTAATGCAATTTACTTCATATAACACTTTACAACATAGCTCTCTGGAATCCGATTTCCAGAGAGCTCAACATTCCTCCTTTACATTGACATTGCCATGATTCACAACCTAAATCTCAACTCCACCCATTAAAACTAAAACGTATTCTAAACTCAATCGACTCGAGTCGGACTTTGCGAAGTCCAACTGCGTGGATAGCTCTAAACATCGAGCATAACCGTATCAACCTAAAACCAATCAAAACATTTCCAAAACATTCATTAAACAGTTTAAACCAAAACGTTTTACATACAATTACCAAAACGTTATCTAATCCCTATCCAGATCCAAACAACCTAAGTATACTATACAATTATCAACCCAAAACATCCCAAAATAAACCCAGAGTTCAGACATACATCCCCACGGGTCACATTGCGCCTCGACTGCCCAGCGCACTCCCACGGCCATCATCCATCAGCTGCTCCTACGTCAGGAGGAGGAATATCATCCTCACCTGGGTCAACGTAACCTAGAACGTCACCTACACCATACAGACACATATGAGATATGGAAATCTCAGTAAGCTACGTAAATGCAGATGCATGCGTGTCGTGCATATGAAGTTCAGAAAACATGCTCATCAGACATATCAGGTCATTTCATACATATTGCCACCGAGATATCAGCCCACTAAATGGAAAGGATATATTCCGCGGTCGAACTACCACTTTCCACTTAGATGGGGGGGGGGTACATGCTCACAAACCCTACAGCCATGCCTGAGCCCCATCCCGCGTGACCTTTCAGATACAGATTACGTATTTTCGTTCATTATTCATTTCATTGAAAACTCGTGCAGAAACCCATTTTTATGCCATTTTGAAACACGTGATGCATGAACAGTTCATATCAGCGGAAAGTAAACAAACAGTTCATATCAGCAGACAATATAACATAACCTATAAACAACTAACCTAACTACCCAACCTAAACAACGTAAAACAAGGAACCCTCAAGGATCCTTGATACGACGACGAGGTATGGTGTAGACCTTTGGGTCAAGTAAGTCACGAGAACTTACCTCGAGCGCGCAGAACCACAAGCTATGTCCACGAGAGTCGTGTGTCTGAGAAAATACGACATTCCACAGTTACAACCAATTTAAACCTAAATGTCCAAATTTCAAAACTTAGCTAAAGAATTCTCCTAAATTCTTCACTTAGCTAATTAAGCTTTTCGAACATTAATTATAGCTCGATTATCCAAATTAACGAGTTTTCCCCTAAAACCCGAAATTTTACCAATTTATAACTTTTTCGCAAATCGACTTTTCTTCGTCCAATAACGTTCATATTTCAAATAAGTACTATTCGCTAACTCTATGAATTACGAAGTCTAAATCGCGTTTTATACCGTAAAACGACTTTAAACCCTAACCCTAAATCGAACTAAAACTCAAAACAAACGCTCAGAGATTGAAGCTACATACCGAGAGTAGCGAGAGAGGAAGAAAACGTGAAGGACGGAGGAGAAACGGAGCTCGAACGGAGTCGGAACGGCGATTGGCGTCGGCGGCCGAGAAGAACTTTGTGTCTCTGTTCGTGCGATCCAGAGAAGAAGAAGAAGAAAAAGAGAGAAGTGAGGAGAAATGAGTGATTTGTTATTTTTATAAAATTTAGTTTGCAAATTACTATTTTGCCCTTAGTACTTAATTCTATTAGTTTCGTCCTTCGTTTCGTTAATCGTCCAACCATTCGGATTCTCGAAAGTTTCATATTTTGCCAATAACTTCTATTCATTGCCAGGGATTTATTAAAACTGTCCGTTCGCAATTTGGACCTCGTTTGCTATTTTTACGAGAACGTCTTTTACATTACGAAAAGCGTATTTACTCGGAATATAATGTTTGATCTCCGAAAATTTCCGTAAATTCCTTAAAATTCTAATTAATCGCTAGGATCGAAATGACGTTTTCTTTTCGTAAATCGGACCTGATTTGACATAATTACAAAAATGCCAATAACAATATAATAATAATATAATAAAAGGTCCGTACAAACCGGATATTACATCATGAGAGTCATGCAAGATCAATTCAAACTCTAACCATGAGGATGGAATGATTGGAATCCCCATTCCTTAGTAATGCACGGTGAAGGAATGATTTTGATGGAGAATTCGAAGATGATAATTGATATTATCCAAGGGAAAGGAATGAAAGGACGTACCAAAAGAACGAAGATCTAAGAAATATTAAGGTAAATATACCTCCTTTCCAAGGGAAGTGTATTTGGATTAGGAACGTAAAGTGGACTTAATATTTGAATACTAAAACTACTTGGATGATAAAAAACTTAAGTTGGTCACCATGGAGTTCATGGACTATGCTAGTATTCGGTGATATCAACTAGTTAACAACCGGAGGAGGTACAAAGAATCACAAATCTGTACATGGAAGGACCTGAAGGCCCATATGAAAAAGAGGTTTGTTCCATCACACTATAATAGAGACTTGTGTCAAAAGCACCAAAATTTGACTAAAGGTTTCAAAAGCGTGAAGGAATATTATAAGGAGATGGAAATTGCAATGTTGAGGGATAAAGTGGAAGAAGATGTGGAAGCCACAATGGCTCAGTTTATCAGAGGCTTAAACCGAGAGATCACGGATGTATTGGATTTACAACACTAAGTCAACATGGAGGAGTTGCTACACACATCGATCAAGGTTGAGCGACAACTTAGAGCAAAGAGAAATTCTAAGGCGAGTTCAACTTCAAACTCATCTTGGCAAGCAAATTCAAAGGGTGAGAAGTCTAAGCCGAGAGAAGAATCCAAGGGTAAAACCGCGGTCAACAATGCAATGCCACAAAAGGTTAAAACCGATACAACAAGACCCATTAGAACCCGAGACATAAAATGTTTTTGATGTCAAGGGTTTGGACATATTGCTTAAAATTATCCAAATAAGAGAGCTATGGTTTTGTTGGACAACGACGATGTGGAAAGTGTGAGTTCAAATGACAATGAGACGTCACCACTTGAAGATTATAGTGACGTTGATGTGGAGGAACTAGTGAAAACAGATCTATTAGTCACAAGGCGAGCATTGAATGTGCAACCTAAGGAGGATGGAGACAAAGAACAACGTGAACATATATTCCACACAGGATGTCATGTGCATAATAAATTTGTAGTTTGATCATCGATAGTGGGCGTTGCACCAATGTAGCAAGCACATTATTAGTCCAAAAGTTGAATTTGAAAACCGATCAACATCCAAAACTATACAAGTTGCAATGGTTAAGTGATTGTGGAGAAATCAAGGTAACTAGACAAGTAGAAGTTGTTTTATCAATTAGAAAGTAGAAAGACAAGATTCTCTACGATGTGGTTCCAATGCAAGCTTCTCATATTCTGTTGGAGAGACCTTGGCAATTCAACCAAAACGTCAAACATAATGGGTACAAAAGTGAGCACTGCTTATATTACAATGGAAGAATAGTGGTTCTTACACCATTGATGCCGTTGAAGGCAAATGAAGACCAAGAGAGGGACGTGAAGGAGTTTCAAAGAAATAAGGCCAAGAGGAAGAAAGAAAAAAGAGAAAGAATGTAGTTGAAAAAGAGGCCGAAAAGAAAAAAAAGAAAGTAGTTGAAAAGAATAGAAAGAAATAGCGAAAACCGAGGGAGAGAGAAAACAGGAGTTGAGAGAAAAAAAGAGTGGAATGATAAGAAAAAATGAGATGAAAAGTGAGGTGATTTTATATAAAGATATTTATTTTTCATCTACAAGCTACAATTTCTCTTAGAAGTGTTGTATGTCCTCTTTTGCAAGAAAATAAACATGTAAGTCTCGCAGAGTTTTGAAGAGAAATTTCTTCGTCAAGGATGATTGAGAAACTAAAAGATCTCATCCCAAGTACATCCATTCCAAGTTGACTGAAAACGTCAAATAGGTTTGATTGTTTAGTAAGACTTTTTGGTTTATATATTGCACCTATTATTTATATACGATTTATTATGTTGAAATCTTTTATTGAAAGATTTGTCATTTTTTATTTTGTACACAACTTGATTTATGATAAAAATTTGGATACACGTTTTGAGAACTTAAAATAAGGTTTTAACATTTTAAAAGATGTTAATTCTATTAGATATTATTCACTGTTTGTTATTATTGATGATTTTAATCCATTAAATCGATTAAATATTTTAACTTTGTTTACTAATAAGTTTGCTATTGTGCATGGAAGAAAAAATAATGAATTTATCAAGAAATGTCATGCAATCGTAAGATTTATTTTTGAACCCGAATATTGAGTTTGGCTAAATCTACGAAAAGAAAAGTTCTCCAACCAACAGAAGAACAAGTTACAACTACGAGGAGATGGGTTTTTCCAAGTCCTAGAATGCATTAACGACAATGCCTACAAGATCATTTTACCTAGTGAATATGATAATGTACACGCATCTTTTAATATTAGTGACTTGTCTTTATATGATACAAGAGATTCGAGGACGAATCTTTTTAATGAGGGAGGGAATGATGTGGATCACAGAGCGATCAAGCCCAAGCCCAAGAGCAAGGATCCATGTGAAGACATTGGTGACCACATGACTCGATCATGAACTAAGAAAATGCGTGAGACCTTGCATTGATTAATTTTAGAGATCCAAGAAAAAGAGCCTTCACAACTTCATTTAAAGTTACTAAATGTGTTGAACATTGAATATGATCAAGTGGAGGCAAGGGAGGACGAATGCTCATGAAGATAGGGGTACGTATTGCGTAAATGCAATCATTAAAAGATCACATACAATCATTTAAAAGTCACATGTGTCATGCACATGCAAGAGAATCACATAGGACATTATGTCATTTATCCAAGCAAACGCAAATATAACAAATCACATTTGAATGGAGTTCAAGCGTGAGATGTAATTCGATCACACAAGAATCACACGGTTTCTTTTATTTTAAATCAAGTTTACCATTATCTTTAGGTTAGTAATAGTTAGAATTAGTATTATTTTGTAACACCCCGTAAATTTTTTCCTTGTACTATTTTTAAAAATCACGTGAAATTTAAACTTAAGGTAAATGCTAAAAACAATAAAATAAATATGGGTAGAGAATAAATTTTCCTCTCGGGTTCTATCACTTAATTTCTCTCAAAATAAATAATCACTTAGTTCTTCTCGGATTTCATCAATTTAAGTAGTGGAGGAGGATACTCTCTATTGGGTTTGGACGATGGAAACGGAAGGAAATACCTCTCGGGTTTCATCAAATGAACAGTGGGTTGAACGTTTAAAACAGAGGGAAATATCTCTCGGGTTTCATCAAATGAACAGTGGGTTGGACGTTTAAAATAGAAGGAAATATCTCTCGTTTATCAAATTAAACAGTGGAAGAGGATATTTCTCTCTATCGGGTTTGGGCGAATAAAACGTTAAGAGGCGTGGACAACAAAAACTGAAGACAGAACACTTTGGACGTGGACGATAAAAACTGAAGACAGTGTGGACGACTAAAACTGTAGGGAGCGTGGACGACTGAGTTTCTCTGCCAGAATACTTAACTAAACTTTATCGTCCCAGCCCACGTGACTTCTTTGTCAATGGGCTACATCGTCCACAAACTTACTTTGTAACGCCCCCGAACCCGTCCCGGCTCGGTACGCTACTTTGCTAAGCTATCCCGACACTCTAAACTCCGTGTCCTGTAAAAATAATCACTTGTTAAGTTTGACTTGTAAAACTCTTTCCACCATACTTCAATCCTAACCATGAAACCCTCTAACTGTGTAATCCTAGGCCTATACGCATTATAGGAAATTCTCGGGTGTTACATACTTAACTTTTCGTCCACAGACATGTGACATTATCTTTCCAATCCACGTGACTTCTTTGTCCACGGGCTACATCGTCCACAAACTTTGGACGATGACTTTCTCTTATAAATGACTTAACTCTAAACTATGCATTACCCGATCGATCGGCTAGCTCTCTGGATTTTGTCCAGAGAGCTGCCTTCACATTTTTTTTCCCTGTACCTAAACACCTTTCACTCAAAATTTCAGAAACATTAAACATTAAAAATCATCTTTCATTTCATCAATTCAATATTTACATTATCCAGATATCAAATACCCTAAAATGAGTTCTATGCAATTCATATATTTTCTCCATCAGGCCGACATAAACCCAAAAATTCCCAAAACACTTAACTAATGCTCCCACGGGTCAATTTGGCTCAGACTACACTGCACACTCCCACGGGTACACCTATTCGACCAGCTTATACATCGGGTGGAGGAATCTCATCCTCACCTGCCTCGAAGTCACCTACACCATAGAAAATAAACTATGACCTACAGAGCTCAGCAAGTCTCGTAAATGGGAATGCATGCTATGCGTGCAGGGTTTATAAAAACATGCATTACATTTTCATCATTTAGTTTCATAGCGGGAGGTGTCACCGGGGGTTGACTCACTAGATAGAGAGGGCACATCTCGCGGTTAGATAGCCCTTTCCATCTACAGGGGGAAAACATTCTTCTCCTCTTAGGGCAGCCATGTCTGAACCCCACCCCGACGTGATCGGGTTACACGCATTTCATATCTTTTCATTAGGTGTTTCTTTTCATGAAAACATATGCGGAAATTCATTTTCTATGCTTTTCAAAAACACGATGCATGGACATGGATTTATGCAATAGACGTAGAGAAAGCATAAACGATACATAGAACCTACTGAAAAATGCTCTAACATACCATTATCCTAAACTACCTATCCTATCTCCCCGAAGCATCTAAATTCTCCAAAAACCTCGATCAACAAATATTCTTACGGTGTAGGCCAATCGGCCAACCAGTCACGAAGACTTACCTCGGGTGTAATACCCAGTTGTACGGACTCGAATATTTTATTACTATTATATTATGGGATGACATTTTTGTAAATATGTCAAATCAGGTCCGATTTACGAAAAAAAAGCGTCATTACGATCCTAACGAGTAATTGGAATTTTAAGGAAATTATGAGAATTTTCGGAGATTAAACGCTATATTCCGAGTAATTACCACTATCGTAAAGTAAATGACGCTTTAATAAAAATAGTAAACGATGTCCAAATTGTGAACGGACAGTTTTGTTAAATCCCAAATAACAAGTTGGACTTATGGGTGAAATGTGGAAATTTAGCGAAACCGAATAGCTAGACGATTAACGAACCGAAAGAAGAAATCTATATAAAAACTAAAGAAGGGCAAAATTGTCATTTAACATTTAAATTATTAATTTTCTATTTAAATCAAAATCTCCTTCATCGATTTCATTCTAAAAATCAAAACTTCCAGAGAAGCTCTCCCTCGCGATTTCACCCTGCCCGCGCGACTATTCCTTCGATCCGACCTCCGATTTTCATCCCGTTCGTTCCGTTATCTTCACGTGTTCTACTCCTCTCGCAACTCTCGGTATGTCTCTGTAGTTATTAAGCGTTAAAAATCCGAGTTTCTTAGAGTTTTAAACATTTAAGTTCGTTTAGGGTTTCGATTAAAAACGAGATTTAAAGCTCGTAATTAATAGGTTAACCGAGCTTAAGTATATAAAGCACGTATTTGACGTTATTGGACGAAGTTAAATCAATTTGTGAAAATGTTAAAAATTGAGAAATCTCGGGTTTTCGGAAAAGTTCGTAATTCGAGAATTTAGGTGCCGAGCGTAAATTGCTCGAATAAAAAGCTCGATAAATTGGATTAGAACTTTAAGAAGTTTCCTTAGTTAAGGTTTTGACAAATTGGACGTTTATTAACTTAAACTAGTTTTAACGTCAATCCTCGTATATTGTTTAGGTAAACAGTGCTCGTGGACGAGGCTTGGATTGCAGCGTGCACGAGGTAAGTTCTCGTGATTCTTCTTTGGCCGATTGGCCTACACCGTACGTCAAATGTCGTCTCGAGGAGTTTTGGAGATGCCCTTAGTTAGTTTTGCTCGGTTTGGGTAGCTAGGTCTTAGGAGTTTATAGTTTATGCTTTTACAGTTTTGATGGTACCTGTTATTGCTTGTTTACTTTCTGATAGAGAACTGTTCACACATTCACTTGATTTTAAAGAAAAGCATGAAAATGAATTTCCGCACAGAGTTTTCAAAGATAACGTAAAGCATAGCATGTCGAAAGGCACAGAGGCCGAAAGGCACATAGGCCGAAAGGCACATAGGCCGAAAGGCACAGAGGCCGAAAGGCACATAGGCCGAAAGGCGCATAGGTCACGCGAGGTGGGGCTCAGGCACGGCTGTACGTGTTGTAAGCGTGCACCCCCCGCCTCTAGCTGGAAAGAGTAGTCCGCCCGCTGGATGAACTCTCTCTGGTTAGAGGGATAGGATCTCGGTGGCACCCACAGAGCATTGCATAGAAAGATAAAATAAAGCATGATTTAATGAATTCATAGCACAGCATGCATAGCATTTACGTAGAGCTTACTGGGATTTTATCTCATAGTGTATATGTATGGTGTATGAGACATAGACTTCGAGGTACCAGGTGAGGACGATATCCCTCCACCTGAGGCATAGTCCAGTTGACGGAGGATGGCTGTGGTGGTGTGCTGGCGCAGTCGAGGCTTCATCGACCCGTGGGGATAGTATGTATAGATTTTGGGAATGTTTTGGGATAATTGATAGAATATGTATAGGGTATTTAGGTAATGATATTTGTTTCGAAATTCTGGAACTGTTTGGGTAAACTGTTTATAGAAATGTTTTGGTTTAAAGCTTTATTTAACGTTATAGAAATGTTTTGATTGGTTACGGATAGGCTCGGTTTTTAGAGCTATCCATGCAGTTGGATTTCGCAAAGTCCGCTGTAAGTTTGTTGAGTGTAGGATATATATGTTGGGTCGAGTTTATTGTGATTATTT
The DNA here is from genome assembly GCA_022432975.1 of Begonia masoniana. Lineage (NCBI taxonomy): Eukaryota > Viridiplantae > Streptophyta > Magnoliopsida > Cucurbitales > Begoniaceae > Begonia > Begonia masoniana. The sequence continues at coordinate 11,461,644 of CM039510.1, forward strand.
GTAACGCCCCAGGTTATCTGAACCCGGTCCGTTACTCAAGACTAAAAAAAGTCTCATTCGTATATTTTAAAACTTCACTTTTGACGTAAACTAAAATCTCAAAATAATTAAATCTTACAGCGGAAATCATTTTATTAGCAATGGAGTTAAAACAAAACTATAAATCATTGTTTGGAGGGTAAAAAGGCAATCGACAAATAGGGAATAAAGTTTCAAACTATGGGATACTGGAGAAGTCGCCGAAGTCAAACGCTTCTGCCAGTCGCCGAAGTCAAACGCTTCTGCCGATGGATAAAGTCAACAGAAGGAGCAGTAACATGCTTCTACCGATGACGTGTGCAAACAAGGACTCCGCTCGGTAGACTGCATCTACCGATGACGTCGACACGACCCAATCTGCCGATGAAGTCAACACAACTTCATCTGCCGATGAGGTCAACACAAATAACGCGTTTCCATCTTCCGATAGACAAACACGCGACATCTACCGATAACAACAATACGACTCCTTCCGATAGAATTAATATGTACACTCATCTGCCGATGGACTATATCTGCCAACAGAATGACAAAACACGCTACATCTGCCGATAGGCAGCATCTACCGGTAGATTCAAAGTAATCACCCTAAACAAGGAACATCACTGCTTACCGGAAGGACTCGTAAAATCGGCTGAAAACCTTCAGACAACCAAATTTTCATGAAAACACTAATCAAATCAGCAAAACACAGTTAAACCATCAATTCGTCATTTCCAGTAAAATCTTAAGAAAATCATTTTTAACCAAACTCAAACCATAGTCACTAAAATACTCAGAAATTGCTAATCTGAAACCAGTATTCTCAACCTAACACATACAACCATTGATTAAACCGCCTCAACAGATTGCCCAACCAATGCATGGACATGCTCCCCCAACCAGCCTAGTCTTCAAACTGTTCTGTAAACACACCTTCGGTAACTTCTTCACCTACATCACAAAACTCATCTATTAACCTAATGCTAAGCAAGTAAAGCAATGGATGAAATAAATCGATGACACAATAATTTTCCCTAAACATGCAATTTCTACTTTCTCATCTCAGTTGCATTCAAATTTGTTCTCTGTTGATCCCTCTGTACGATGGGAAAGTGGATCGGTCATCCCCCAAAGCATACATCCTCTGATCTCAATTAAGGGGCGGATTAATTCCCTTAACAGTTAACTGATCTGATCCCCCTGTAGGATTGGGAAGTGGATCATTTTTCCCAAAACCTCAATCCTCTGTTCTCAGTTAAGGGGCGGATTAATCCCCCTTAACAGTTGTTCTGTTCATCCTGCTCACACATGCCATACCGTTTCATGAAAATACATTTTCGTAGTCTTTCAAAAACATGATGCATGACAACTGAAAATAAGCATACAAACATGCATAACACCTATTGTTTTGTGATGTAGGCCCGAAGGCACAAACAAACTTTACTTACCTGGATTCTTGGCGGGTGCTCGGCTAGGAGCTTCTTCGGGACCTTTCTCACCTAGAACATAAACAGAACATTAAGCCAGTCCTTTCTACACCTCATTCTACAGCATTCAAAGAAACCTAAGGGATAGTTGGGAGTTCTAATCGCTCGGCATTCATGGTTCTATGCTAAACTCGAAACCACTCACATTCAGAATAAAATACGAAATACACAACTACAATCCTCCACGCTATTGTCTTCAGATACTAAATCAGTAGAAATCGAGGTAGAAACTCACCTAGATCCGCGAATGGGATCGGAGAGAAATCGCTGGGAGAGCTCTGGTGACTTGAGCTAAAATCCGAGAGTGAGAGTGAGAGTGAATAGTGGCGGCTACTTCCATAAATTCTTCATTAAATAGGTTATCCACTAATAAATTCTAATTACCATATTACCCTTACTTACTCACTCATTAACCTAATAATCTTTCACTCAAACTCAACCACGAAATGCACTTAATTGATTGATCAGTCATTTGATTTAAATAAAGTCGGGTGCTACATTATTAACGAGAAATTGGTACGAAAGTAGGTGATTCCAGAGAGTTGGGGGAGAGTTGGGATGAAGTGTGTTGCTCTCTGGAATTTGAGATTCCAGAGAGCATAAGTGTAGAAAGAAAAGAAAGAAGCAAAGCAGGCGGGGGTGGAGACGTGCAGCGATCGAGCGCTGCCAATGCAGCGCTCGGGCGCCGCGAACGCTGCGGCGCGCAGCGCCCAGTCGCTGCGCATTGCAGCGATCGGGCGCCGCGATCGCTGGGGCGCGCAGCGCCCAGTCGCTGCAATGGGCAGCGATCGGGCGCTGTCTCCTTCATCGGGCAGAATTCCCATTTTGCCCTCCCAAGTTGTATGTTTATAAATAGTTTTAATTGTTTATTAAATGTTATATTAAATAGTTTATATTTGTTTTAAATGATTTTAAAGTTAGATTTCAATTCCGACTTCGATTCTGGTTTCGATTTCGTTTAGATTCTGTCTAGAGTTTAATTAAAGTTATTAGGATAAAAAAAAAAAAAAATATAGTACGGGAAATACGGGTACAATTTTAGGGACGTTACAATTATGGTATCAGAGCCCCCGGGTTTTAAAATCGGTTCTGTAGACTGCTCGACTGCACAGCCACTACGCGGACATTCTTCATCAACTGTAAGTATGTTTATAGTCTTATTTGATTTCTAGTTTCTTAGAATATTTGTTTTAACTTTTATATAGGAGTTTATAAGTATGGTGCGTCCACGAAACGATCGAGACGACAGAGATGATACGATTGACACGCTCAAGGATTTTATTGCCCAGCAGTCTCACCATATGGAGAGACAGGCTCAGCAGATGGAGAGACAGTCTCAACAGCTGGGTACCTTGATAGACCGAGAGGGCGTTAGAGCTCGGGAGGCAGCTATTCCGGGTAGCCGTGGGATGGAGAGATTTCAGAAGCTCCAGCCCCCTATATTTAACGGACAGTCTACGGATCCCTCTTCAGCTGAGGAGTGGATTCGCACTATGGAGGATATGCTGAGATACGCTAGCATTGAGGGCGGAGAGAAGGTTGCATTGGTGACCTACCACTTGGCACTGGACGCCAGATTTTGGTGGGATTCCATCCAGACGCATACTGATGTGACTATTATGAGCTGGGAGCGGTTCAGAGAGTTGTTCTACGACAAGTATTTCAGCCATACGGTACGGGAGGCGAAGATGGCTGAGTTTATGCAGTTACGGCAAGTCAGTTCTATTGCCGAGTACGTGAGGAAGTTTGAGGCACTTTCTCGATTTGCGCCACGACAGGTCAGCGTGAACGAGGATAAGGTACGGAGATTCTTGCAGGGACTTAGCCAGGAGTTCCGGATGCGCCTTACTATATCAGGGGTACGTAATGTATCCTATGACGAGATTGTGGCTAGAGCGCTTGACATCGAGGCTGTTGAGCAGGGTTTTACTAGACCGAGGGAGCCATCTAAGGGCTTCTTCCGTGAGATCAGACCTCAGTCATTGAACCGAGGTTGGCAACCGAGAGCGCAGCCTCAGCAGCAGCCACAGAGAGGTGTGAAGAGACCTCTTGAGGGAGGTAACGACAGGGGAAAGGGAAAGCAAGTGCAGGGTGCTTCTCAGGCACCTATTTGTCCTAAATGCCAGAGAGAGCATGCTGGCCCGTGTAGATTGGGTATGAACGTATGCTATCGATGTGGTGATGCAGGCCATTTTGTGAAAGATTGCCCAAGGCCCGGCCGAGATCAGTTGGGCGGAGATCAGAGGAGAGTTGTGCCCATGATCTTCGCTTTTATCGAGCCTGGAGATGTTGATAACGAGGATCAGCCTGCCGTGATAGCAGGTACTATATTGGTTACTGGTGTTCCGGTATTTTCTTTATTAGACACGGGGGCTACGCATTCTTTTATTTCCACCGCTTGTGTATCGAGATTGAGGCTTGCGCCTGAGTTAGCAGAATGCGAGTATAGTGTGATGCTACCTTCAGGAGAGCGTATGCAGTCCGGTCGCGTACTCCAGGGCAGCATTATCTCGATTGGGGACCGTACTCTCTATGCTCACCTTATTTTTATGGGCATTGAGCACTATGATCTCATCTTAGGGATGGACTGGCTATCACAGCACTTCGCCACCATCGACTGTCGATCCGGGATTGTCACTTTTCGACCTCCGGGTAAAGCTGAATTTTCTTATCAGGCGATGAGCAGATTGAGTAACTCGCCTATTTCTTATTCCATGATGGTCAACGAGCAGTTCAAAGGTGCGTGCTCTATTTATTTGGCCTCTGTCTTTGATTGTCAGTTTCTCAGCGGATTGAAGCCGAGCGACATTCCTGTTGTCAGAGAGTTCTCTGGGATCTTTCTTGATGATCTTCCCGGGTTACCCCCAGACCGGGAGATCGAGTTCACTATTGATGTCTATCCTAACTCTGCGCCGAGGTTCAAGAACCCGTATCGGTTAGCACCAGCTGAGTTGAGAGAGCTGAGGACTCAGCTTGATGAGCTGTTAGGGAAGGGGTTTATTCGACCCAGTGTTTCACCCTGGGGTGCTCCTGTTCTATTTGTCAAGAAGAAAGATGGGACCCTCAGGATGTGCATTGATTACAGGGAGCTGAATAAGCTCACGGTGAAGAACAAGTATCCACTGCCCCGAATTGACGACTTATTTGATCAGCTACAGGGTGCCCGAGTATTTTCCAGGATTGACCTGCGCTCGGGTTATTATCAGCTGAAGGTCCGGGGAGATGATATTCAGAAGACGGCTTTCCGAACGAGGTATGGGCATTATGAGTTCCTTGTCATGTCTTTTGGACTTACTAATGCCCCTGCAGCGTTCATGGATCTGATGAACCGTGCCTTCAAGGAGTATCTGGACAAGTTCGTGGTGGTTTTCATCGACGATATCCTGATCTACTCTAAGACCAGAGAAGAGCACGAGGAGCATCTGAGGATCGTTTTACAGATTCTGAGTCAACGCCAGCTCTATCCAAAGTTTTTGAAGTGCGAGTTCTGGCTTGACAGAGTGAGCTTCCTTGGCCATATTATATCACAGGACGGAGTTTCTGTGGATCCGAGCAAGATTCAGGTGGTCAGAGATTGGCCACAGCCGAAGAACGTACGTGAGGTGCGTGGATTTCTCGGATTGGCCGGTTATTATCGGAAGTTTATAGAGGGATTCTCGAAGATCGCACTTCCTCTTACACGATTGACTAGGAAGAACGAGAGGTTTGTATGGTCGTCTGCTTGTGATGATGGTTTTATGGAGTTAAAGCAGAGATTGACCACCGCTCCAGTACTGGCGTTACCTGTTGAAGGTGTCAGATACAGCGTTTATTGTGATGCGTCGGGAGTAGGACTCGGTTGTGTATTGATGCAGGAGGGGAGAGTTATTTCTTATGCTTCTCGGCAGTTGAAGCCGTACGAGCAAAATTACCCTACGCACGACCTTGAGTTAGCAGCTGTGGTCTTCGCACTGAAGATATGGAGACATTATTTATATGGGCAGCAGTGCGAGATATTTTCTGACCATAAGAGCCTGAAGTACCTATTTACGCAGAAGGAGCTGAACATGCGACAGAGACGATGGCTTGAGTTCGTCAAAGACTATGATTTTGACATCAAGTACCATCCAGGGAAGGCGAACAAGGTTGCTGATGCCTTGAGTAGAGTGCCTTCTGCGAGTCAGCCTTCACTTGCAGCGATGTCGGTTACGCTGCGGTCTGAGATTGAGAGGTTTGACGTGGAGATAGTGGCAGAGTTGTCCAGTATGCTCACCAACATTTCTCTCAGGCCGACTATTCTGGATCGTATACGTGAGGCTCAGCAGAGTGATTCGGAGTGTATGGAGCTTCGATCCAGCATGACATTGGGAGATTCGTCGGATTTCCATTTATCAGAGGACGGTATTCTGAAGTTCAGGCATAGGTGGTACGTGCCAAGCGACGAGGATCTGAATAAGGACATATTGGCCGAGGCACATTCTTCGGCATATTCTGTGTACCCGGGAAGTACTAAGATGTACTGGGATTTGAAACAACACTTTTGGTGGCCGAACATGAAGGGGGAGGTTGCCAAGTACGTTGAGACCTGCCTAGTATGTCAGCAGGTGAAAGCCGAGCATCAGAGACCGGCCAGAGCGTTATTGCCACTGCCGATTCCGGAGTGGAAGTGGGAGCAGATCTCCATGGACTTTATTGTGGGACTCCCGAGGACTACGAGAGGCCATGACGGCATTTGGGTTATAGTGGACCGGTTGACAAAGTCGGCCCACTTCTTATCTGTGAGGATGGCATCGTCTATGGATCAGCTCGCCGAGCTTTATGTGCAGGAGATTGTCAGACTGCACGGAGTGCCAGTTTCTATTGTCTCAGACAGAGATCCGAGATTCACATCGAAGTTCTGGAAGAGTTTACACAGAGCTATGGGGACTCAGCTTAATTTCAGCACAGCGTTTCATCCTCAGACTGATGGACAGACAGAGAGGACGAATCAGATTCTTGAGGATATGCTTAGAGCATGTGTGCTGGAGTTTCAGGGATCGTGGAGCAGATATTTGCCACTGATCGAGTTCTCTTATAATAACAGCTTCCAGGCTACCATTGGCATGGCTCCATATGAGGCGCTGTATGGTCGGAAGTGTAGATCTCCGTTGTATTGGGACGAGGTTGGCGAGGCCAGCATCGTTGATCCTGAGATTCTACAGCAGACGGTAGAGAAGATTGCCGTTATCCGACAGCGTATTCAGGTAGCTCAGAGCCGGCAGAAGAGTTATGCTGACACGAGACGGCGAGAGCTAGAGTTCGAGGAAGGCGACGAAGTTTATTTGAAGGTTTCTCCATTCAAAGGCGTCGCGAGATTTGGAAGGAGGGGTAAGCTGAACCCTCGGTACGTGGGGCCCTTTCCTATTCTGAAGAGGATCGGGAAGTTGGCGTATAGGCTGCAGCTTCCGGCTTCTATGGAGGGTATCCACGATGTATTCCACGTATCTATGCTTCGGAGATGTTTGCGTGATCCATCTCATGCCGTGGAGACTACAGAGATCGAGGTACAGCCTACCTTGACTTACGAGGTGAAGCCGGGTACGTATTTTGGAGTACTCTACCAAAGTCTTGCGCAACAAAGAGATTCCGCTAGTCAAAGTCCTATGGCGGAACCACGAGGTAGAGGAGGCTACGTGGGAGCGACAACAGGATATGATGACTAGATATCCTGGTTTATTTGCATGATTTAATTTTGTGGACAAAATTCTGAATAAGGAGGGTGGAATGTAATACCCAGTTGTACGGACTCGAATATTTTATTACTATTATATTATGGGATGACATTTTTGTAAATATGTCAAATCAGGTCCGATTTATGAAAAGAAAGCGTCATTACGATCCTAACGAGTAATTGGAATTTAAGGAATTATGAGAATTTTCGGAGATTAAACGCTATATTCCGAGTAATTACAACTATCGTAAAGTAAATGACGCTTTAATAAAAATAGTAAACGAGGTCCAAATTGTGAACGGACAGTTTTGTTAAATCCCAAATAACAAGTTGGACTTATGGGTGAAATGTGGAAATTTAGCGAAACCGAATAGCTAGACGATTACGAACCGAAAGAAGAAATCTATATAAAACTAAAGAAGGGCAAAATTGTCATTTAACATTTAAATTATTAATTTTCTATTAAATCAAAATCTCCTTCATCGATTTCATTCTAAAATCAAAACTTCCAGAGAAGCTCTCCCTCGCGATTTCACCCTGCCCGCAGCGACTATTCCTTCGATCTGACCTCCGATTTCATCCCGCTCGTTCCGTTATCTTCACGTGTTCTACTCCTCTCGCAACTCTCGGTATGTCTCTGTAGTTATTAAGCGTTAAAAATCCGAGTTTCTTAGAGTTTTAAACATTTAGGTTCGTTTAGGGTTTCGATTAAAAACGAGATTTAAAGCTCGTAATTAATAGGCTAACCGAGATTAAGTATATAAAGCACGTATTTGACGTTATTGGACGAAGTTAAATCAATTTGTGAAAATGTTAAAAATTGAGAAATCTCGGGTTTTCGGAAAAGTTCGTAATTCGAGAATTTAGGTGCCGAGCGTAAATTGCTCGAATAAAAAGCTCGATAAATTGGATTAGAACTTTAAGAAGTTTCCTTAGTTAAGGTTTTGACAAATTGGACGTTTATTAACTTAAACTTGTTTTAACGTCAATCCTCGTATATTGTTTAGGTAAACAGTGCTCGTGGACGAGGCTTGGATTGCAGCGTGCACGAGTTAAGTTCTCGTGATTCTTCTTTGGCCGATTGGCCTACACCGTACGTCGAATGTCGTCTCGAGGAGTTTTGGAGATGCCCTTAGTTAGTTTTGCTCGGTTTGGGTAGCTAGGTCTTAAAAGTTTATAGTTTATGCTTTTACAGTTTTGATGGTACCTGTTATTGCTTGTTTACTTTCTAATAGAGAACTGTTCACGCATTCACTTGATTTTAAAGAAAAGCATGAAAATGAATTTCCGCACAGAGTTTTCAAAGATAACGTAAAGCATAGCATGCCGAAAGGCACAGAGGCCGAAAGGCACATAGGCCGAAAGGCGCAGAGGCCGAAAGACACATAGGCCGAAAGGCGCAGAGGCCGAAAGGCACATAGGTCACGCGAGGTGGGGCTCAGGCACGGCTGTACGTGTTGTAAGCGTGCACCCCCCGCCTCTAGCTGGAAAGAGTAGTCCGCCCGCTGGATGAACTCTCTCTGGTTAGAGGGATAGGATCTCGGTGGCACCCACAGAGCATTGCATAGAAAGATAAAATAAAGCATGATTTAATGAATTCATAGCACAGCATGCATAGCATTTACGTAGAGCTTACTGGGATTTTATCTCATAGTGTATATGTATGGTGTAGGAGACATAGACTTCGAGGTACCAGGTGAGGACGATGTCCCTCCACCTGAGGCATAGTCCAGTTGACGGAGGATGGCTGTGGTGGTGTGCTGGCGCAGTCGAGGCTTCATCGACCCGTGGGGATAGTATGTATAGATTTTGGGAATGTTTTGGGATAATTGATAGAATATGTATAGGGTGTTTAGGTAATGATATTTGTTTTGAAATTCTGGAACTGTTTGGGTAAACTGTTTATAGAAATGTTTTGGTTTAAAGCTTTATTTAACGTTATAGAAATGTTTTGATTGGTTACGGATAGGCTCGGTTTTTAGAGCTATCCACGCAGTTGGATTTCGCAAAGTCCGCTGTAAGTTGGTTGAGTGTAGGATATATATGTTGGGTCGAGTTTATTGTGATTATTAACGAGAAATTGGTACGAAAGTAGGTGATTCCAGAGAGTTGGGGGAGAGTTGGGATGAAGTGTGTTGCTCTCTGGAATTTGAGATTCCAGAGAGCATAAGTGTAGAAAGAAAAGAAAGAAGCAAAGCAGGCGGGGGTGGAGACGTGCAGCGATCGAGCGCTGCCAATGCAGCGCTCGGGCGCCGCGAACGCTGCGGCGCGCAGCGCCCAGTCGCTGCGCATTGCAGCGATCGGGCGCCGCGATCGCTGGGGCGCGCAGCGCCCAGTCGCTGCAATGGGCAGCGATCGGGCGCTGTCTCCTTCATCGGGCAGAATTCCCATTTTGCCCTCCCAAGTTTGTATGTTTATTAAATAGTTTTAATTGTTTATTAAATGTTATATTAAATAGTTTATATTTGTTTTAAATGATTTTAAAGTTAGATTTCAATTCCGACTTCGATTCTAGTTTCGATTTCGGTTTAGATTCTGTCTAGAGTTTGATTAAAGTTATTAGGATAAAAAAAAAAAAAATAGTACGGGAAATACGGGTACAGTTTTAGGGACGTTACATCGGGTCCTCAGCACAACAAGCACTATCCGAGAGCTTTGTTCACCTAAACCAATTCATAACACACGGTATTAAAACTGAGTCTAAACCAATCGGGCTCATTCGTTCTAATTAGCTATCCTATAGTCGTAAATACCTCTTAATCATCCAACAATTCAATAACCAATTATTTTCAACTTTACACAGCCATTTCAAACGAAACCCTAAGAATGCTCTAACTAATTTAACAGCTTTAAAACTCATATACTAACTTCCAAAATGTTAGAATCTTACCTAGGATCGCGGTGGAAGAAGAAAACGTGAAGAAAATCGATGATCGGAGTGGAAAATCACTGGCGTGAGGGAGGAGGCTTCGCCTGGAATGAAATCGCCAGAGAGAAAAAAAGAGGGGGAGAAAGAAAATATTGAAGTGTTGAGGAAGAAAACAAATTTTGCCTTTTTAACCAAATAACATACTCAATGACCATTTCGCCCCTCCATTTGATTTCCTATTCGTTCCGTTACTTATTTCGTTATCCAACCAACAATTCTGTTTCACCAAAATTTTCTCACTTCTCCTAAAATCCATAGTAATCATTAGGATTCTAATAAAGCTCTCAATTAGCAAAACTAGCTTAATTTGACATATTTACAATAATGCCATTATACATTGGAATTTTAAAATCCCGTAAAACCGGGCGTTACATATCTCATTAAAGCTTGTAGTCTATTTAAAGGCAATACATATTTGATATTAGTTGGAATACAAAACTTAAAGATGATTTTTCTTTTGTTCTTTGTGAAGAATCTCAATCTTCTTCAAGTTAAATTTGAAGAGTCTTGCTTTGATAGGTTCAGTTCTTACCAACAATTTGATTTGGATTAAGCTCCCATTTTGATAACTATGGTTCCATCAGCAAGGTTTGATCGGGGTCTAAATCTTTTATTTTTCTTGAATCACATGGCAATTCTATTGTTGATTTCATGTTGTTTTCGAGTCCCCAATTTCCAAAAATCCGAGGTTTGCATCACCGCTGCGGGTTGGAGATGTCATTCTAGTGACAAGTTTCGCGAGAAACTCATCATTTTCACCTATTCTCACCTCTAATCACAATAAAACTTTGCACACAACTCAAATATATCAAAATAACTCAAAAACGACCAATGGATTCGAGTTTCCAAGCTCGAATCTGAACTAACAATAAACACTAAAATTTGAACTCTAAAACATAGGTAAAAAGTTGACTTAACCTCGAAGTTCTTTTACATAGGTTGATGTTCGATGTCCTGCGAACACAAGCCCTACCTGGGAAATTGATGAATCACACAAAAAAAAAAATCACCCTCTTTTCCCCATCTTTTGGCGGCCAGGTGAAAGTGGAGGGGATTCCTTTTTTTTTTAATTTATTTATTTAATATAAATAATTATTATGTACCTTGAATTAAAATCCCTTAAATTCCATTTAACAAACGTTGAATTTTTTCAAAACTCCATTAAAATAATTGACCCAATATTAGTTTTCTCCAATTTCAACCACACGGTAATTTTCAAATTTTAGAGACTTAGCCAAATGACCAAAAAATCAAACGTGGCCAAAATACGACAAATCAAGTCAACTCATGACACGTTGACCGTCAATAATACAAAAAGTGGACACGTGGAATTTATTTAATATAAAATTACTGGTTTTTACAAAATTAATGGTTGCAAGACTTCATAAGTTAATCATTATTTGTGTCTTTGTTTATTTTTGAGGATTTGGATTTTATTACACTTGGCTATAGCTTGTTGTAGCCGAGTGATTGTTGATTGTTTAAGGGTCTTTAATATCTTATATTTAAAGGTTTTCACCTCAATTTTGTAGGGTATTTGTATCTCTTTTGCAAGTTGTTGCAACCAACTTTGAATTCTAGAAAAATAAACATGTTTTGCTCTTCCAAACTTCCCACATCTTCTCTTGGTACTTGGGGCTGATTGTGTGTGTTCTTAGTTATTTTATCCATTCATGAGAGTTGCACAAAAAGCACTTCTTAACTCAGAATCTACAGAAATAGAAATGTGTTCTCATTGCGAATCTCCCCATTATCTCCCGGTTACTTTGGGGGCTGATTGTTTTTTGTGTCTGTTGTTGTTTCCATTCGTGAAAGTTTGGTAAGTTAATCTTTATTTCAGCCTCCTTTTACCTTCTTGAGGTGAAAAGAATATAGAGAAGCTAAAAAATCTCATGCATTATCAAGTTTGAAAGCTACTCATAAATCAAAGTAGCCTTTGGAGTGGAAGGGTGTTTTTGGCATCATGTCCAACTAGTCTGTGATCACAAGTGCATAACTTTGGCTCCACATTAAATTTTGCCGTGAAAGTGTGAAAGATTATTCCTCATTAATGAAGTGCTGAACTATAAAAAATTGCATCATAATTCATTGAATTGCATAAGTTTTAATGTGGGCCAATCTGCCACTATAAGTTGTTAGCTTTCCCCATCTGGATTGAGAAATTCCTTTTAAGGAGTTATAATCATTGTGTCACAAGTAAGAGTGAGTTTTTTTGAAATGAAAAAGTGTCCGTCAATGATGAGAAATTGGAACAAGGATTGATTATGACACCTATGTTTGTAGTGATTGGTAGTCATATCATAAACAGTATGTATAATAAATGTATTAATCATAGATTTGGATGACTTGGATGTGTGATAGTGCAGTCAAATGGAGTAAATGCATAAATATTTTGAAAAAAAAAAAGATTGAGGTTGCGGAAGTGAACTTACCCCATTATGGAATATTTTGACATTATTATAAAACTATTCCCAAGGCATGAAATTAAAGTTAGTTCGCATGTAACTAAAGTTTGAATATTCTTCCGTACGATGCGATACAAATCTCAGAAAGATGAGATAGAACAATTATGTGGATTCATGATCCTTATTTTGGAATAGCATTTTAGTAACCGATATTATGGGATATGTTTTGAGTCGACATTTTCAAAATTATATTTATTTCTTGGTTTAGAGAATTAGAAGTAATTTTCTCTATTAGTGAATAGAGTATGTCATATGAGGTGAAAGATATGATAGTTATATATATAGTATAGAAAAGTAATCATATATCTTTTGCAATATGTTAGGAAAAGCAAGAGTAGCATGGTGAGCTTAAAGAAAAATTTCAATAAATGCAGAGACTTGCTCATAAGCTTCATAAATATTTGAGTAGAACGATTAGGATGTCTATGTTGAAGAATTTTTGTTATTCTATAATAGCGATAGTACTTAGTGAATCAAATTTAAAGTAAGAGGTTTTAGTTTAAAGTCATAAGTGGGGATTTAATTTTTGTTTTTTACGGAATGTAGTAAAAATAGCATCACGGTTTGAACTTCAATGTTGATGGACTTACTTAGAACATTGTGTGTTGTAGCAATTAATTTGATATTTTATATAATGAGAAATTGTGAGCTAAACAACTAAGGCTTGTTGAGTTGTTGCTACCCTCATTTAACTCACAGTAGAAGTAGATATAATTACTAAAGATTTTGTAATTGGTTTGTGAGAAACTGTGCAGTGATATGGGTTGCTTCAGTTGGTGTTGATTTGATTGACCAACTTGCACATGTTATCCCATGGAAGATGGATCACTTTTTGTATGTAACAACCCCCCACACCTCTTGGGCCGGGCCTCGCCCCACACCCAGGTCAAGGCAAGTTGTGCAGTCCTCGCCCACAGGCCCAGGCCCTGCCACGTGTACTCACGATCTTCCCTCTGCAGAGGGAAGATCGTGAGTACACGTGGTGGGCCTGTGTGGCTACCACGTGGCAGGGCCTGGGCCTGTGGGCGAGGACTGCACAACTTGCCCAACCTGGGTGCAGGGCGAGGCCCAGCCCAAGAGATGTGGGGGGGTTGTTACATTGTATAAGTTAAGTAAACTTTGTATAATAAACATCGCTCCTTTACTCGTGTTTTCATTAGTATGGTAATCGATAGGTGTCTGAATTTACATTTCATTTCTGGATAACCACATTACAAGTGTTGGACTCTTAAGTCAAATTTGATTGCCATGTATCATCTTAAGATTGAAGTTTAACCTAAATGTATAATTCTGCCTCTCAAGGACATGTTAAGATCTTGTATTTTGGACTTTAGAGGTTGTTGGATAAATAACCTACAATTAGTTGAATTTGCTAACAATAATAGATGAGTGATTTGCATCAATGTTTTGTCTTATGGGACTCTATGTAAGAATTAACCGAGAAGGTTCAAGATATCAAGGATTGATATCAAAGATGGATTGAAGATAGTTCAGAATAAGCAAGAACTATGTTTATATTTGAAAAAAAAAAAGTTGAATCTAATACTGAAGAGTTTAATTTTCTAAAAATTCGATTAAAATGTGGAGTTGATTATTGTGGTATGAACAATTAGAGACGCAAGATATATTGTGTAACACCCGATTCTTTTATGGGATTTATTAAATTGAATATAAATGGCATTTTTGTAATTATGTCAAGTTAAGTCGGTTTTGTAAAAAGAAATCGTTATTACGATCCTAATAATTAATAAGGATTTTAAGAAAATTTCGGGAATTTAAGGAGTTGTAACGCTAATTTTACGGGAATTACGTTTATCATAATATAAATGATACTTTGGTAAAAAAAGTAAACGAGGTCCGATTTGCAAACAGACAGTTTTAGTCGAACCCTATCAACAAGTTAGAATAAAGGGTGAAACAAGAAATTTTGGAGAAACCGAACCGTTAGTAAATTAACGAAATAAAGGACGAAACAAATAGAAAATCAAAGGAAGGGCAAAATCGTAATTTTGCAAGTCAAATTTTAATAAAATATCACAACCCTCTCCTTCACCTTCACTTTCACGATTTTCTCTTTTCCTTCTCTTCTAGGCGACTCTTCTCTTCTCTCCGTCGGCGTTCTTCTCCTTCCAACGGCATTTCCCCTCCGATCAACCTCCGTTCGTCACGATTTCTTCCCCAATCCCGACTCTAGGTACGATTCTAAGGTATTAGGAAAGTTTATTTTGATTTTTACGGAGTTTAAATGATTAGGGTTTCGTTAGAGTTTCGTTAAAAACGTGATTTAACGTTTGAAATTTATAGGTTTACCGTATTTGTGGATGTAATGGACGTATTGAACATTATTGGACGAAGTTAGGTCGATTTGTGAGAAATTTTAAAGTTTGAGAATTTTTGGGGTTTAGGAAAAACTCGTTAATGGAAGTTTTGAGGTGTAGAGTGTGAGTTGCTCGATAAAATGCCTTGATTAGTTAAATTAGAACACTATGAGACTTCGTTAGTTAAGGTTTTATTAGTTTGGATGTTCAATTATTTAAACTCGTATTAACGACAATTGTGGTGAATTTGCCTTAGGGAACAACACTCGTGGACGGAGCTTGAAGTTCAACGCGCACGAGGTAAGTTCTCGTGACTTACTGTGGTCGATTGGCCTACACCATAAGCCGGAGTTTGTTGTTGAGGATACTTTGGTGCTTTGCTTGTTTGAGTTGGTCATTGTTTCGTCTAATTATTTCGGTTGGGTAGTTTAGGTTCGGTTGTTTTTATAGGTTGAGTGTTGTGACGATTTGATGGTATTTGTAGTGTCTTGATAGTATTTGTAGCGTTTTAATGGTATGCTCATTTTTTATGTTTATATTGAACTGTTCATGCATCATGGTTTAAAAACGTCATGAAAATGAATTTATGCACGGATTTCATGAAAAGAACATGCATGTAAAGGCAAGTAAAGTATCACAGCAAACAACCATGACATGGGTTATCGGGGATGAGGTTCAGACCTGGCGTTCAGTGGTGAGCGGGTTTCCCTCCCTTCAGATGGTGTGGGCTGTCTAATCGTTGGACGTGCCCTATCTATCTGTCGAGCGTTTCTGATAACCATAGACTGACACGTACTGATATATGAAATGACATGGACGGTTTTCATAGCATTGAGCATACATAATCATGCATTAGCATTTACGTAGAGCTTGCTGAGATTTTTATCTCATAGGTGTATTTATGGTGTAGGTGATCTTAACATAGGTGAGGACGAGATCCCTCCACCCGAGGAATGATGCAGTTAAAGGAAGATGGCCCGTGGGAGTGCGCTGGGTAGTCGATGCTCCTTTTGATCCGTGGGGGAAGTAAGCGTATGTTTTGGGAACACGGTAGTTAGATAAAATTGTATAGTTGAACATATTAGGATGCTTGGGTCTGATTAGTTGATAGGTTACGTTTTGATGTTTTTAAAGGTTTTGGAAACTATTTTATAAACCGCTTGGTGATTTTGAACAGGAGGAAATGTTAAGTTTTTAAACGGATCCATGCAGTTCATTTTTACGAAATCGGGTTACGTTTTAAACGTGTTTATGGAGTAGGGCATGTTAATGTTTTAGAGTATGTTATGTGTATAAGTATGTAGGGAAAAGAAAGAGAGAAAGGAAAGAAAGAAGGAGCGGACAAAGAAGAAATGAAGAAAAGAAGAAAGGAGGGAGGCAACTCCCTGGAATTTGGATTCCAGGGAGGGTGGCGATCGATCTTCTAAGGAGGGGATCGATCGCCTCTTTGGTCGCCACTCTCTGGAAAAAATCCAGAGAGTGTAGCGATCGATCGCCTGGCCATCGATCGCGGGGCGATCGATGGCCACAATTAGGGGCGATCTGATCGCCCCTCCTATTTTGATGATGGCGTTCGATCGCCGATTTTGGGCGATCGATCGCCCCTTCACTTTTGAGGCATGGCGATCGATCGCCTATTTTGGGCGATCGATCGCCCCTTTACATTTCGGGACAATGTCCCTTTTTGTCCCCGCTTTGATTTTAATTGTTTAAAATGATTTTAATAGTTATATTTCAATTGTTTATTATTTGTTTTAAGTATTGTTTAAATAGTTTAACAACTTAGATTTAAATGATTTTTCAAACAACGTTAACTATTTTGATTTTAGTTTAAGTTCCGCTTAAACTGTAAAATAAGATGAAAAATTTATACGGTAAAATTAGGATACGGGTAAGGGTCGCTACAATTTATGGTATCAGAGCCCCCGGGTTTTAAAAACGGTTCTGTAGACTACTCAACTGTACAGCCACTACGTGGACATCCTTCCTCAACTTTAAGTATGTTAGGATTTTATTGCCCAACAGTCCCAACACATGGAGCGACAGACCCAACAAATGGAGAGACAGTCTCAGTAGTTAGGTACCCTGATAGATCGTGAGGGTGCTAGAGCTAGGGAGACAGCGACTTTAGGTAATCGAGGGATGGAGAGATTTCAGAGGCTCCAACCTCCTGTGTTCAACGGACAGTCTATGGATCCCTCTTCAGCCGAGGAGTGGATTCGAACCATGGAGGACATGCTAGCCTATGCAAGCATTGAGGACGGAGAGAAGGTTGCATTGGTTAGCTACCACTTAGCATTGGATGCCTGATTTTGTTGGGATTCGATCAAGGCAACCACCGACGTGACGATTATGAGTTGAGAGCATTTCAAGATGATATTCTATGACAAGTACTTCAGCCATACAGTGCGAGAGGCAAAGATGGTAGAGTTTATGCAATTGTGACAGGTTGGTTCGATTGCCGACTATGTGAGGAGGTTTGAGGCTTTATCTGATTCGCACCACGTCAGGTCATTGTCAATGAGGACAAGGTACGCAGATTTGTACAGGGGCTTGGCCAAGAAATTCGAAGGAGTCTTACAATATCAGGGGTGCAGAATGTATCATACGATGAGATTGTGGCCAGCGCACTTGAGATTGAGGTGGTTGATCAGAGTTTTGTTAAACCGAGAGAGCCAGCTAGAGGGTTCTTTCGGGAGATACAGCCACGGCCTCAAAATAAAGGCTGGCAACCAAGAGCACAGCCACAGCAACAACAACAGTAGAGGGGTGCCAAGAGGCCCTACTGTAACACCCGAGAATTTTTCCTTAATGTGTATTGTTTTAGAATTATTTAAATTAGAAGGAAGAATGGGAGGGAAAATAAAATGATAGGTGACTTAAACGTTTATTAAATTATGTGTGGGTATTCCCAGTGGAGAATTAAGCCGGGTACGGGGTGAGGGTCAATTGACGAAAGTTTATAATTTAAGAGCGGGATTTAACGGAATTTTTGGAAGGGCAGATGGTAATGTTAGTGTTATTATTATTATTTTTGTTTTAAAAGAAAATGTTATTTTCTTTTAAAAACAACTGAATGGCTCGAAGCCATTCAGTTGCTCCCCGCGAGTGAAGAACATGGCAGCGAAGGGGGGGAGCTCAGGCGGCGATCGACGGAGAAAGCACCGGCGATTTTGGCGTCCTTCCGATCAGACGGCGGCGACGAGCCGAGGGCTGGCATCTCCGACCTCCTTCGACCAAAAACTTACCAGTCAAGCCGTAGATGGGCAGGGAACCGAGTATCCTCAGCGAGCTAGGACGCCAGGTAAGTAGGGGTTATTATTCTCTCGCCTTCGGGCCTACACCATAGAACGGTAAGGTTTAATGGTTATTTCTGTTGCTTCGTATTTTGTTGAGTTATTATTTTGCTTTGAGTTGTTTTGTTTGGTGTTGTGTTGTGTTGTTGTACTGTGTTGTGTTAAGTTGTTGCGTTACGTTGTTGTGTTGGTTGCATTGTTTGCAAATTGTGGGAGTGGAATGTAAGATGTTAAGCAGAAGGTTTCGTGAACGCTTTGATGTTAAGCAGAAGGTTCCGTGAACACTTCGATGTTAAGCAGAAGGTTCTACAAATGCTTCGATGTTAAGGGTAGAAGTCGTGTTGTTGAGTTGCATTGTTGGGTTGTGTTGCATGGTTGGCAAGGTAGTCAGTTAAAGAGTAAGGCATCCTTTTTGGGTGCGGGCAACTAAGGCACCTTTTGGTGCAGGCAACTAAGACATCTGTCGATGCAGACAAACTTTATTAGTAAAACTGTGTGAGCTAGGGTTGTGTGAGAGTCGTGTATGTATGTTTATATTTGTTATCCCCTACTTGCTAAGATTAAGCTTACGTGTGTGTTCTGTGGTGTAGGTAACGACGCGGTTACAGGTGAGCTAAGTGAGTGAGCCAGGACGTGGCAGCAGTTGGTGGTGCGTGGAGCATGCCGGTGCTGGCAGTTATCGAGGCGCCTCGACCTTGGTCTTCGGGGGATGTGGGTTTTGTAGTTTGGTAGTATTGTAAATATCTATTTGTGGAAATGATGGGAACGCGTAATTCTTTTTGGGTTGATGTTTGTGACAGTTATGGTATAGCTATTTGTAATTGTTGTATATAGTCACAGTTAAGGGTGATGTGTCGCCCTATATTGTCGACTTTCTTCACTTAGGGATGTTAGTATTTTAGTTTCTCCTCTTTACTGCTAATTGGTGATTTCGTATGCTGGATAAGTTGATGAGGAGTATTTGTGTTGCTTCGTATTTTGTTGAGTTATTGTTTTGCTTTGGGTTGTTTTGTTTGGTGTTGTGTTGTGTTGTTGTACTGTGTTGTGTTAAGTTGTTGCATTACGTTGTCTTGTTGGTTGCATTGTGTGAACATTGTTTGCAAATTGTGGGAGTGGAATGTAAGATGTTAAGCAGAAGGTTCCGTGAACGCTTCGATGTTAAGCAGAAGGTTCCGTGAACGCTTCGATGTTAAGCAGAAGGTTCCGTGAACGGTTCGATGTTAAGCAGAAGGTTCCGTGAACGCTTTGATGTTATGCAGAAGGTTCCGTGAACGCTTCGATGTTAAGTAGAAGGTTCCGCGAACGCTTCGATGTTAAGGGTAGAAGTCGTGTTGTTGAGTTGCATTGTTGGGTTGTGTTGCATGGTTGGCATGGTAGTCAGTTAAAGAGTAAGGCATCCTTTTTGGGTGCGGGCAACTAAGGCATCTGTCGATGCAGGCAAACTTTATTAGTAAAACTGTGTGAGCTAGGGTTGTGTGAGTGTAACGACCCATTTTCCCAGCAAGATATTGTTCGCTCTGGGGATTGGGTCGCAGCCCAATATCCTCCCCTCACGGCTTTGTTTGGCGAGGACTTCCCAGTCGGTCACCCAACCTGAGATTGCTCTCGCCGAAGCACTTTTAACTTCGGAGTTCTTATGGGATCCGTTTCCAATTGTGCTCCAAAACGCGTCTTGCTATGTTGGAAGGGTCTCTTTACATATGTTTCATTTCAACATACTTCCCCAAGCGATGTGGGATTGTGACGACCACCTTTTTAGGACCTGTCACCTTCCGGTTTGCCCACGCGGACGTACCGCCATCCGGGTTCCAGTTCGTGCAGCCATCGTACCCATACGTGCATATTCGGGTCATCACAATCACTCCCCCTCGGGGACCCAACGTCTTCGTTGGCCATATTTCTGGTTGGGTACAGGCTCTGATACCATTTGTAACGACCCATTTTCCCAGCAAGATATTGTCCGCTCTGGGGATTGGGCCGCAGCCCAATATCCTCCCCTCACGAATTTGTTTGGCGAGGACTTCTCAGTCGGTCACCCAACCTGGGATTGCTCTCGCCGAAGCACTTTTAACTTCGGAGTTCTTATGGGATCCGTTGCCAATTGTGCTCTAAAACGCGTCTTGCTATGTTGGAATGGTCTCTTTACTTCCCCAAGCGATGTGGGATTGTGACGACCCCCTTTTTATGACCCGTTACCTTCCGGTTCGCCCGCGCGGACGTACAGCCATCCGGGTTCTGGTTCGTGCAGCCATCGTACCCATACGTGCATATTCGGGGCTCTCGCCAAACAAAGCCGTGAGGGGAGGATATTGTGCTGCGACCCAATCCCCAGAACGGACAATATCTTGCTGGAAAAAGGGGTCGTTACAGTGAGAGTCGTGTATGCATGTTTATATTTGTTATCTCCTACTTGCTAAGATTAATTTTACGTGTGTGTTCTGTGGTGTAGGTAATGACGCGGTTACAGGTGAGCTAAGCGAGTGAGCCAGGACGTGGCAGCAGTTGGTGGTGCATGGAGCATGCCGGTGCGGGCAGTTGTCGGGGCGCCTCGACCTTGGTCTTCGGGGGATGTGGGTTTTGTAGTTTGGTAGTATTGTAAATGTCCATTTGTGGAAATGATGAGAATGCGTAATTCTTTTTGGGTTGATTTTTGTGACAGTTATGGTATAGCTATTTGTAATTGTTGTATATAGTCATAGCTAAGGGTGATGTGTTGCCCTATACTGTGGACTTTCTTCACTTAGGGATGTTAGTATTTTAGTTTCTCCTTTTTACTGCTAATTGGTGATTTCGTATGCTGGATAAGTTGATGAGGAGTATTCTGGATTGGTTGGGATTTATTCCTTTGCAGGTACCTAGCATTTTGGAGGCGCCATTTTCAGGCGTTACTTTGCCGAAATTTTCAGGAAGGACGCCGTGGTGCTTAAAGGTTAGGATGGTTAACAAAGTAGCGCACCGAGCCAGGGTGGGTTCGGGGGCGTTACACCTACGATGATAAAGGCGATCAAGGTAAGGGGAAGCAAGTCCAAGGGGCTACTCAGAAGCCTGTTTTTCCTAAGTGCCAGAAGGAACACTATGGCGCTTGTCGATTGGGCACGAACAGTTGTTATAGATGTGGAGGGGTCGGCCATTTTGCATAGAACTGTCCGAGGGCGGGTACTGATCAGAGAAGAGTGACCTCGAAGATATTTGCCTTTATTGAGCTTGGCGATATTGACGACGAGGCTCAGCCCTCAGTGATAGCAGGTACTATTTTGATTATGGGCGTGGCGGTATTTTCTTTGATAGACACGGGAGCTACGCACTCCTTTGTTTCCATTGCTTGTGTGTCTAGACTGATGCTTGTGCCTGAGTTAGCAGAATGCGAGTATAGTGTGATGCTACCTTCAAGAGAGCATATGCAGTCAAGTTATGTTGTCCAGGGCAATATTGTTTTAGTTGGGAACAGTACCCTCTATGCTCGCCTGATTGTTATGGGCAAAGAGATCTACGATCTTATTTTAGGGATGGACTGGATTTTAACAGCATTTCGCCACCATCGATTGTCGATCCGGGATTGTGACCTTTCGAGCCCTGGGTAAAGCCGAGTTTTTTTATCAGGCGATGAACAGATTGAGTGGATCGCCTATTTCTTATTCCATGAAGGTCAATGAGCAGTTTAAAGGTGAGTGCTCTATTTATTTTGTCACAGTAGTTGATATTCAGTTGCTCAGCGGAGTAAAGACGAGTGACATTCCTATAGTCAGAGAATTCTCTGAGATATTCCTTGATGATCTTCCCGGATTACCGCCGGACAGGGAGATTGAATTTATCATTGATGTATATCCGAGCTCCGCGTCAGTGTCTAAGAATCCATACAGATTGGCGCCTGCTGAATTGAGAGAGTTGAAAACTCAGCTAGAGGAGTTGCTGGATAAGGGTTTCATCCGACCCAGTTTTTCACCCTGGGGGCGCCCGTTCTATTCGTCAAGAAGAAAGACTGGACTCTCAGGATGTGCGTAGATTACAGGGAGCTGAATAAGCTCACAATGAAGAATAAGTATCCACTGCCTCGGATAGATGATTTGTTTGATCAGCTGCAAGGGGCTCGAGTGTTTTCTAGGATTAACCTACGCTCGGGTTACTATCAATTGAAAGTTCGGAAGGAAGATGTTCAGAAAACGGCGTTCCAAACGAGGTATGGGCATTATGAGTTCCTAGTTATGTCTTTTGGACTTACTAATGCCCCTGCAGCGTTTATAGACTTGATGAACCGTGTATTTAAGGATTATCTGGACAAGTTCGTTGTAGTTTTCATCGACGACATTTTGATTTATTCCAAGACAAAGGAGGAGCATGCAAAGCAGTTACGAATTGTTCTAGGAATTGTGCAACGACACCAACTATATCCAAAGTTCTCCAAATGTGAGTTTTGGCTGGATAGGGTCATTTTCTCGGCCATATTATATCACAAGAAGGGGTTTCTGTGGATCCAAGCAAAATTCAGGTGGTCAGAGATTGGCCACAGCCTAAGAACGTGCGTGAAGTGCATGGATTTCTCGAGTTGGCTGGTTATTATCAGAAGTTCATAGAGGGATTTTCGAAGATTGCAGTTCCCCTTTCATGCTTGACTCAGAAGAACGAGAAGTTTATATGGTCGGCTGCTCGTGACAACAGTTTTATGGAGTTAAAGCAAAGATTGACTACAGCTCCAGTGTTGACATTGTCTGTTGAAGGTGATAAGTTCAGCATATATTGTGATGCATCTGGATTTAGGCTTGGATGCGTGCATATACAAGAAGGAAAGGTTATCGCGTATGCTTCTCGGCAGTTGAAGCCGTATGAGCAGAACTATCCCACGCAGAATCTGGAGTTAGTAGCAGTGGTCTTCGCACTGAAGATTTGGAGACATTATTTATATGGGCAGCAATGCGAGATATTTTCTGACCACAAAAGTTTGAAGTATTTATTTACGCAAAAGGAGCTTAATATGCGACAGAGAAGGTGGCTAGAGTTCATCAAAGATTATGATTTCGATATTAAATACCACCCAGGAAAGGCGAACAAGGTTGCTGATGCTGTGAGCCGAATGCCTACTGCGAGTCAGCCTTCACTTGCAGCGATGACTGTAACACCCGAGGATTTTTTTCTCAACGTGTGTTGCTTTAGTTGCTTTAGATTTAATTAATTTACGTTATGTTAGTTATTGAGTTAATTAATTATGCTCGGGAGTTTCGGTGGAGGTGTTAGACCGAGAGTGAGGTGAGAGATATTAACGGATTAGTTAGTTTAAAAATGTGAGGGTGATTTAGTAATTAGTTAAATAAAAATTAAATAAAAAAAATAAAAAATAAAATATTTTTATTAAAAATAAAAAATAAAAACAGAATGGCGTGAGCCATTCTGTTTCCCCTTTCAGCCCGAGCTCCCGAGTGCGAACAGGGAAGAGACGAGGGAGAGGGACGACGAACGCCAGCGACTCTCGCCGTTTTCAGGCCAGACGACGGCGGCACTTCCAGGTCTACCATTTTCGGCTCGTCTCCGTGCACGAATCGACAGGTACGGCTCGATTTTTTGTGTGCCCTGTTTTTGCTCGGTTTATGGCCGAGGGTGTCGAGCTGCGTTGAGCTCCGATCACCGGCCCTTTTTGGCCGTTCTTGGCGTCAAATAGCCGAGCTTAACGCCGGCGATAGTTGCCGAGCATTGGTGAGCTCGGATTGTGTAAAAAATCGAGGGCTCCAATGTGGGGAGTTCGGGTTTTCCTATGTAAAGCCTTAAAATCTTGTTGGTTTATGTTAATTGAGGGTGTAGGTGGTTGATTGGTGAGGATTGGGTTGAATTTGATTGGAAAAATCGGAAAAGGGGGAAATTTTAAGGGTGAAGGGCATCATGGGTTTTTTGCCAATTTGACCTATCTAGGTTCGTTTGTTTTGAAATTCCTTTTGGCAGTTTAAAATAGGTTATTAGAGGAGTACGTGGCCGCTGGAATCATTCGATTCCGATATCCGACGCAAAAGTTACCCGCGTTTGAAGTTCGGGTCGGTTTTTACCCAACCCAAATTGGTAGTCCATTTAGTTAGGCTTTAGTTGGGATTAGGCTAGAAAATAATAGTTTGAGGTAAGTTGGTGTATGAAGCTTAATTTTAAGAAGTTTGATAGTTGACTTGCATTATAGTTAGAGATGTTGTGCATTGGTTGACTTGCATTATAGTTAGAGATGTTGTGCATTGGTTGACTTGCATTATAGTTAGAGATGTTGTGCGTTGGTTGACTTGCATTATAGTTAGAGATGTTGTGCGTTGGTTGACTTGCATTATAGTTAGAGATGTTGTGCGTTGGTTGACTTGCATTATAGTTAGAGATGTTGTGCGTTGGTTGACTTGCATTATAGTTAGAGATGTTGTGCATTGGTTGACTTGCATTATAGTTAGAGATGTTGTGCATTGGTTGACTTGCATTATAGTTAGAGATGTTGTGCATTGGTTGACTTGCATTATAGTTAGAGATGTTGTGCGTTGGTTGACTTGCATTATAGTTAGAGATGTTGTGCGTTGGTTGACTTGCATTATAGTTAGAGATGTTGTGCGTTGGTTGACTTGCATTATAGTTAGAGATGTTGTGCGTTGGTTGACTTGCATTATAGTTAGAGATGTTGTGCATTGGTTGACTTGCATTATAGTTAGAGATGTTGTGCATTGGTTGACTTGCATTATAGTTAGAGATGTTGGGCATGGTTGACTTGCATTATAGTTATAGATGTTGTGCATTGGTTGACTTGCATTATAGTTAGAGATGTTGTGCATTGGTTGACTTGCATTATAGTTAGAGATGTTGTGCGTTGGTTGACTTGCATTATAGTTAGAGCTGTTGTGCGTTGGTTGACTTGCATTATAGTTAGAGATGTTGTGCATTGGTTGACTTGCATTATAGTTAGAGATGTTGTGCATTGGTTGACTTGCATTATAGTTAGAGCTGTTGTGCATTGGTTGACTTGCATTATAGTTAGAGATGTTGTGCATTGGTTGACTTGCATTATAGTTAGAGATGTTGTGCATTGGTTGACTTGCATATGTGTGATTGTTGTGTTTATTGGCGTTGGTTGCATTGAGTGAATCAGAGGTCTGTGACACTGGTTTGATGAGGATGAGCATGATTTGTGACCCAGGAATGAGTTGTGAGCATTAAAAGTAAAGAGATAGTGAGAAATGCATAGTTATTCCGAGTAGAGTTGCTTGCCGGGGAGTAGTGCTCGTGGAGCACCTCGGTAGGGTCTCTACAAGGTGCATTGCACTGAACAGTGATGTCGAGTAGAGCTGCCTCATCGGGGAGTAGTACTCATGGAGCACCTCGAGAGGGTCTCGACATGTCTTGCTGGGGAGTAGTGCTCGTGGAGCACCTCGGATGGGTTTACTACCTCATCGGGGAGTAGTGCTCGTGGAGCACCTCGAGAGGGTCTCGACATGCCTTGCCGGGGAGTAGTGCTCGTGGAGCACCTCTGAAGGATTGCTATGAGAGATGCCCGGTCAGCCGTGATATTTTATAGAGTTGCTTCACCGAGGAGTAGTGCTCGTGGAGCACCTTGGGAGGGTCTCTATGAAAGATACACGGGTAAAAGATTAATAAATGGAGAATGTAATTGAAAGTAGCAGTGAGTGTAGAAGTTGCATTTTGTGTCGTGCTGAGTTAAAGAGTAAGGCATCCTTTCGGGTGCGGGCAACTAGTTTTGTCTGACCGTGTTGTTGTGTTGTGTTGAGTCGGGTTGTTGAGTTGCATTGTGGTGTTGTGGTGTTGTGTTGCGTTGTCGTACTGTATTAAAGCATAAGGCATCGTTGATGCGGGCAAATCTGTGTTTTGTTTCGTGTCGTTGTGCTGTTTGGTTGTTTTGTTCAGCGTTGTGCGTAGTTTGCATTTATCTAGTCGTATTTGTTAATCCCTACTTGCTAAGCGTAAGCTTACGTGTGCGTGTGTAACGACCCGAGAGGATCGTCACATATATCCGTGTCTTTCTTAATCATTTAATCCTTATTACTCACACATGATTCATTATTAGCAGTATGTTTTTTTTTTTTGAAACATAATTTAACTCAAGATGTCATATACGATTCGCTAAGCCTCAATCGGCAAAGGAAAACATCACATATCTGCCGGCGGGCAGTACAATGTGTATCGGCTAGTGAAGGGAAAACTTTAAGTTATAGGCTGCATCTACTGATAGAAAAATGAACCACATCTACCGGTCACTAGACGACAAGACCGTGTTTATACCATCCGGTGGAGAAGCTCTCTACATCATCCGATGAAATAAGGGTACATCATCCGGTGGTCATGTGCATCTCACGTGAATAATTAAAACATGATCCGGTCACTAAACGACAAATAACATTCTCATCATCCGGTGACTTATTACACTACATCTGCCGATCACTAGACGACAAAATAACACTCTCATCGTCCGATGGCTTAAACATTCTACATCTGCCGATCGCTAGACGACAAAATAACACTTTCATCATCCGATGGCTTAAACACTCTACATCTGCCGAACACTAAACGACAAGTTAACATTTACATCATCAAGCGAGGAAACAAACTACATCTTCCGGTGACGTCATACTACATCTTCTGGTGACGTCACCCGGAAGACTCAATCGTTTAACTCTCATCTATTGAAATCCGCCAATGACGTCAGCCAGATGATTGTTTCATCCAGCTTCTATCATACGGCAGTAAAACACTATCATCGTCAAACATCTTCATCCGATAAAACATATCACAACTCACCCGATTCTTAACTTAGTAGCTATAAACCTCAATGAGTAAAGATCATAAATTCATCTAAAATACGCATAGCGAAAGACTCAAACAAAACAAACCATTCATTAATTCTTAAAATCGTATTCAGACTCTAAAGACAAGCCCTTCAAATCCAGATCTCATTGTTATAAGAAATTCTGTTCTATTTAGTCATCTGTTCATCGTAAACTTTTCTGACTTACTATGAGCATAACAAGGGAACTCATTCGCCTATCCAGCCTTCACTGTCACACTGAGCATCCTCCAGCAACCAAGCTTAGACATCCTCATTAACCTTGAGTTCCTCACCTGAAAACTCGTCACCTACATCATAAGGTTTAAACTATAAGCCTAATGCTTAGTAAGGAATGCAACACTAACATGGATGCATGAATGTATAGTTTGGGAAAATCACATGCTCATAAGTCTTTTTCTTGTTCATATCTTTGCTTGAAATCATCATTCATAGTCATAGATCATATTCATCATTCATAGTCATTGGTCATATTCATCATTCATAGTCATTGGTCATATTCATCATTCATAGTCATTGATCATATTCATCATTCATAGTCATTGATCATATTCATCATTCATATTCTTTGATCATATTCTTTGTTTAGGTTGTGTGGATCAAGAGAGGATTTGTGCCGGTAAAGGTGGTTCGACAGTGAGTTTGATCTTGTTCCCTACTGCGGGTCGTATTCATATGTGCTTCTTTGGAGTGTGACATACGTCGAACCGCCCCCAACCCTCACTTAATCCACGTTGCATAAATCTTATATATATACATATATACATACATATCTTGTTCATGGAAAACATGCATTAAAACATCTTCTTATGCTTGAGAAACATTCATGATGCATGAACATGAGAACTTTTAACTCATCAAACTATGACAAGGATCATACCAGAGCAGACAGCTTCACATTCACTAGCAGGTCATCAAATAGCATAACTCACATCATAAGGTAAACATCAGACATCTAAAACAACCTGGTACTCCCACGATGTAGGGCTCTATTAGCCGGAAATCTTAATACATTCACTTACCTGGTCTCTTTAGCACTTGAGCTCCTTTCTCTTCAAACTTCTTCACCTAAAACATTTACATTGCAGTAGTTAAAACAAAATCCTAATAGTTCTAATCTCAAGTTATCCTAAGATTTAATAGTTAAAGTCATTCCCGAATCCTTAGTCTAATACCCTGTGCAGTTTGAATCCAAAACCAAAACAGATTAATTCGATTATCGATAACTCAGAGGTGATTGTTCTAAATGTCCAGAATCAATTGATAAAAGCATTCCCACTCTCAGATTCCAAACGTTCTTATTATTAGTCGGCCATTGGAAAATTCAAAACTCCAATGCCGAGTAGAAAACAAGGTTAACAAGCTAACAGATAGATACATTGACTAATGCATACCTCGGGCACAGAGTTGTCAGAGGACCGATCGTCGAAGAGAGTATGCCGAAAGCAGAGAGCGAGAGCTTGGAAGAGAAGAAATCGCCGAAAAGAAAGGTGTCGGCTACAGTGTTTCAAGTGAGGTTTAAAACATTTCCTTTTTCTTTATATATTGGTCATCACCCTCCATTATTACAACTTTGCCACTCAACCTAGTTTAAATCCGCATGAAATTAATTATTCTTGGTATAAGTCCTAAACTGTAAAGATTAAATATTCATGACCGTTAATACAGTTAGGAAAATTACCTGGCCGTTAACTCGGGTGTTACATCCACCCCTCCTTAAACAAAATTTTCGTCCCCAAAAATTGATCAAACAAATAACTCTGGATACTTGTCTAACATGTCCTGTCGTCGCTCCCAAGTGGCTTCTTCAATGCCATGATTCTTCCATAAGACTTTAACCAACGGAATCTCTTTGTTTCTCAGAGTCTTAACTGCGGATTCCAATATCTGCACTGGCTTCTCTTCATATGTTAGTGTCGGCTCAATCTCAAAATCCACTGGTTTAACAACTTGTGTAGGGTCCCGTATACATTTTCATAACATTGTCACATGGAAAATATTATGAACTTTATCCAATGATGGAGGCAACTGCAGTCTGTAAGCTGTACTACCGATTCTAGCCAAAACAGGGAATGGTCCAATAAATCGTGGTTTAAGCTTTCCCCTCCTGCTAAATCTTAGTACTCCTTTAAATGGTGAAACCTTCAGGAAAACTTCATCACCAACAGAAAATTCAAGATCTCTCCTCCTTTGGTCTGCATAACTTTTCTGTCGGCTTTGTGCAGTAATCATCCTCCTCTTAATAGTGGCAATCTTGTCTGACATCTGCTGCAACATCTCGGGACCTATGAGTTTTGCTTCACCAACTTCATCCCAATACAGATGTGATCTACATTTCCTACCATACAACGCCTTATAAGGTGCCATACCTATGGTGGACTGGTAACTGTTATTGTAAGAGAACTCAACCAAGGGTAGGTATGTGCTCCAAGATGTCTGGAACTCTAGCACACAAGCCCTCAACATATCCTCTAGTATTTGGATAGTCCTCTCCGACTGACCATCTGTCTGCGGGTGAAAGGCAGTGCTGTATGATAACCTTGTGCCAAGTGTGCTTTGTAGACCTTTCCAAAACCGGGAGGTGAACCTAGGGTCACGATCAGAGACAATAGATGCAGGAATTCCATGCAACCTAATAACTTCTTGTACATAAAGATCAGCAAGCTGGTCCATCGAGTAGGTTGTCCTTATTGGTAAGAAATGGGCTGATTTCGTCAGTCTATCAATCACAACCCAAATACTATCACGTCCCTTAGTTGTCTTAGGTAATCCTACGACGAAATCCATAGCTATGTGTTCCCACTTCCACTCGGGAATAGGTAGAGGCTGAAGGGTACCTCCTGGACGTTGGTGCTCAACTTTAACTTGTTGGCAAACCAAACATGACTCTACATATTTAGCAACATCTCTCTTTAAGTTTGGCCACCAATAGAGTGACTTCAGGTCTCGATACATCTTGGTGCTGCCAGGATGTACCGAAAAGGGAGACGAATGCGTCTCAGCCAAGATCAATTTACGTAATCCTTCATCATTAAGGACATACCATCTATTTCTAAACCTCAGAATCACATCTTTGGAAAGACTAAACTCGGAGGTGGTGTCCTTCACCTTGTTCATCACACTGTTATTCTTCTTTGAGTCCTTCTGTTGTGCTTCTTTGATCTTTTCCAGAACCGTCGGTTGAATGGTCAAATTTGCAAGCAAAGCTGACAACTCTGGAACTATCTCCAACTCCAATTTCTGAATCTCTGTCCTCAAAGGTATAGACATAGTTGATACAACGGGTTGCATTGTTGTTGACATCCTGCTCAATGCGTCAGCTACAGAGTTAGCCTTGCCCGGGTTATACTTGATCTCAAAGTCGTAATCCTTAACAAATTCTAACCAACGCCTTTGCCTCATGTTCAATTCCTTTTGTGTAAAGAGGTACTTCAGAATTTTATGGTCAGAAAACACCTCACATTGCTGTCCATATAAATAGTGTCTCCATATCTTCAAGGAAAAAACAACAGCGGCTAATTCTAAATCATGGGTGGGATAGTTCTGTTCATAACTCTTTAACTGCCTAGAGGCATACGCTACAAGTTTGCCTTCTTGCATCAAAACACAGCCCAAACCAACTTTTGATGCATCACAAAATACGCTAAACTTTCCTTCTTCGGTTGGAAGGGTCAACATCGGGGCTGTTGTTAACTTCACCTTCAATGTCTGGAAGCTATCCTCACAAGCTTCGGTCCAAGAATACTTATTGTCCTTCTTTGTCAAATTCGTCAGGGGCTTAGCTATCATAGAAAATCCTCTGATGAACTTTCTGTAATAGCCTGCCAATCCAAGGAAACTGCGGACTTCGCTGGCGTTCTTTGGTTGTGGCCAATCCTTTACTGCCTGAATTTTGGTCGGGTCCACTGATATGCCATTAGCAGAAACTACATGACCAAGAAAATTAACCTTGTCCCACCAAAATTCACACTTGGACAATTTGGCATAAAGCTGGTGCTCCTTCAATGTCGTCAAAACTACTCTTAAATGGTCTGCATGGTCAGCT
This sequence comes from Begonia masoniana, assembly GCA_022432975.1. Lineage (NCBI taxonomy): Eukaryota > Viridiplantae > Streptophyta > Magnoliopsida > Cucurbitales > Begoniaceae > Begonia > Begonia masoniana. The sequence goes on from CM039510.1 coordinate 11,492,700, forward strand.
TCAGTCCGTGAGTATATCAGGATATCATCTATGAACACAATTACAAATTTGTCCAAATACTCACGAAACACTAGATTCATTAAGTCCATAAAAGCTGCAGGTGCATTGGTCAGTCCAAATGACATGACCAAGAATTCGTAGTGTCCATAACGGGTTCTGAAGGCTGTCTTTGGTATATCTCCTTCCTTAACTTTCAGTTGGTAATAACCCGAACGTAAATCTATTTTTGAAAACACCTTTGCTCCTTGCAATTGGTCAAACAAATCATCAATCCGAGGTAAGGGGTACTTATTCTTGATTGTCAACTTATTTAGCCCCCTATAGTCTATGCACATTCTAAGGGAACCATCTTTCTTCTTGACGAATAAGACAGGTGCACCCCATGGGGAACTGCTAGGGCGTATAAATCCTTTGTCTACTAATTTCTGTAGTTGGACTTTTAACTCCTTTAACTCAACAGGTGCCATCCGGTAAGGATTCTTAGATACCGGTAAGGCCTCAGGGTACGTATCTATTACAAACTCTATTTCTTTATCAGGTGGTAAACCAGGCCAATCATCCAAAAATGCCTCAGGGAACTCTCGGACTATGGGAATATCCTGTAATTCCATTCTATCCTTCATCTGAACATCCATTACACTAGCCAAGTAACTCTCACATCCATTTTTCAGTAACGGTAAATTTCTAGTGAGGATATAATCGGTATTTTGCTTATCTTAGGAATAGCTTGGAAGGAATAATGATCACCATTTGGGGGTCGAAAATCGACCATCCCAGATCTACAACTTATTGTGGTATAATGTCTAAATAACCAATCCATTCCTAATATCACCTCATACCCTTTCATGTCAATTACAATCAGTTCTACATATAGTTTCTTACTTCCTAAGGACACAACATCACCTTTAACAATCTGTTCAGAATGTAGGGACTTCCCTGATGGTAACATAACATCATATGGCCTTTCGGCTGGTAAAAATTCTAAGTTGTGTTGGCATACAAACAGAGTTGATATAAACGAGTGTGTGGCTCCCGTATCTATAAGTGTGTAAGCAGCAAAACCATAGATCATAATGGTACCTGTTATGACTGTATGCTGCACGGCTTCCTCATCCTCCATCATTGCATAGACTCTAGGTGCTACCCTTGCACGGTTCGGATCTGGCGGCATGGGACAGTCTCTGACTATATGTCCAACCTTGTCACATCTGAAACAACGGCCAGAACGCAACTTGCATTCGCCGGGGTGGTTCTTCTGACAGGTGGGGCATAGGGGTGCCAGAGGCCTCTTCCCTTTCCTTGGTCATCATTCTGGTTGAGGGGTCTCTTTATACCTTGTTGTTGTTGCTGTGGTCCCCTGTTCTGTTGCGGCTGCCATCCTTTGTTCTGACGTGGTGGCGGCTGAGTGTCCTTCGTGAGTTTTCTTGGCTGCTCACGCTGTGCGTATGCTATCATTTCCGCCTCTTCTAGCTCCAAGGCCTTAGCTGTCACTTCACCATAATGTACATTGTGTATCCCAACAGTCTTTACTTTCATATACAAACTCGGCTTCAGTCCTTGAACAAATTGGTAAATCTTGTCCTCGTCATCCTCAATCATACGGGGAGCAAACCGTGATAAGGCATCAAATTTGCATATGTACTCCGTCACAGAGCCAGTTTGTCGCAGATTCATGAACTCCTTCTTCTTGTTGGCCCGAACAGTCTTATTGAAGTACTTGTCAAAGAAAGCAGTCTTGAACATCTCCCAGGTCATAGCTTCGGCATTAGCGGTGTTCTGGATCGAGTCCCACCAATGCCTTGCACTTAACTCCAAATGAAAGACAGCATAGGTGACCTTATCTCCCTCATCAACCTTTGCATACTTAAACATGTCTTCTATCTTTCAAACCCACTCCTCAGCATAAATAGGATCTGAAACATGTCCATTAAACACCGGGGGTCGAAGCCGGTGGAAACGCTCACCCCCATGATCATGAGTTGCATTAGTACTGGAGTTGCCTTGTTCCTCTCTAGCAGTCATCAGTCGTTCTATCTGGTGAGATTGGCGCATGACCAACTCTGTCAACTGAGCAATAGCATTGCTATCCTCATTGGTCTCTCTCTGCTGACCTCTAACCATTTTGGGATTCCTAGACAAATCATTACAGATATATCTTAACTTAATAACATATACTGAAATCATAAATACTTATAGTTGCTGGAGTGTGCTCTTATGACAGTCAGTGCTGGAAGGCAGTCTGCAGAATCGGTTTTAGAACCCGGTTTTGCTCTGATACCATAATTGTAACAACCCGAGAGGATCGTCACATATATCCGTGTCTTTCTTAATCATTTAATCCTTATTACTCACACATGATTCATTATTAGCAGTGTGTTCTTTTTTTGAAACATAATTTAACTCAAGATGTCATATGCGATTCGCTAAGCCTCAATCGGCAAAGGAAAACATCACATATCTACCGGTGGGCAGTACAATGTGTATCGGCTAGTGAAGGGAAAACTTTAAGTTATAGACTGCATCTACCGATAGAAAAATGAACCACATCTACCAGTCACTAGACGACAAGACCGTGTTAATACCATCCGGTGGTCATGTGCATCTCACGTGAATAATTAAAACATGACCCGGTCACTAAACGAAAAACAACATTCTCATCATCCGGTGACTTATTACACTACATCTGCCGATCACTAGACGACAAAATAACACTCTCATCGTCCGATGGCTTAAACACTCTACATCTGCCGATCGCTAGACGACAAAATAACACTTTCATCATCCGATGGCTTAAACACTCTACATCTGCCGAACACTAAACGATTAGTTAACATTTACATCATCGAGCGAGGAAACAAACAACATCTTCCGGTGACGTCATACTACATCTTCTGGTGACGTCACCCGAAAAACTCAATCGTTTAACTCTCATCTATTGACATCCGCCGATGACGTCAGCCGGATGATTGCTTCATCCAGCTTCTGTCATACGGCAATAAAACACTATCATCATCAAACATCTTCATCCGATAAAACATATCACAACTCACCCGATTCTTCACTTAGTAGCTATAAACCTCAATGAGTAAAGATCATAAATTCATCTAAAATACGCATAGCGGAAGACTCAAACAAAACAAACCATTCATTAATTCTTAAAATCGTATTCAGACTCTAAAGACAAGCCCTTCAAATCCAGATCTCATTGTTATAAGAAATTCTAATCTATTTAGTCATCTGTCATATTCATCATTCATAGTCATTGATCATATTCATCATTCATAGTCATTGGTCATATTCATCATTCATAGTCATTGATCATATTCATCATTCATAGTCATTGATCATATTCATCATTCATAGTCATTGGTCATATTCATCATTCATAGTCATTGGTCATATTCATCATTCATAGTCATTGATCATATTCATCATTCATAGTCATTGATCATATTCATCATTCATAGTCATTGGTCATATTCATCATTCATAGTCATTGGTCATATTCATCATTCATAGTCATTGATCATATTCATCATTCATAGTCATTGGTCATATTCATCATTCATAGTCATTGATCATATTCATCATTCATAGTCATTGATCATATTCATCATTCATAGTCATTGGTCATATTCATCATTCATAGTCATTGATCATATTCATCATTCATAGTCATTGGTCATATTCATCATTCATAGTCATTGATCATATTCATCATTCATAGTCATTGATCATATTCATCATTCATAGTCATTGGTCATATTCATCATTCATAGTCATTGATCATATTCATCATTCATAGTCATTGGTCATATTCATCATTCATAGTCATTGATCATATTCATCATTCATAGTCATTGGTCATATTCATCATTCATAGTCATTGATCATATTCATCATTCATAGTCATTGGTCATATTCATCATTCATAGTCATTGATCATATTCATCATTCATAGTCATTGATCATATTCATCATTCATAGTCATTGGTCATATTCATCATTCATAGTCATTGGTCATATTCATCATTCATAGTCATTGGTCATATTCATCATTCATAGTCATTGGTCATATTCATCATTCATAGTCATTGGTCATATTCATCATTCATAGTCATTGGTCATATTCATCATTCATAGTCATTGATCATATTCATCATTCATAGTCATTGATCATATTCATCATTCATAGTCATTGGTCATATTCATCATTCATAGTCATTGATCATATTCATCATTCATAGTCATTGGTCATATTCATCATTCATAGTCATTGGTCATATTCATCATTCATAGTCATTGGTCATATTCATCATTCATAGTCATTGGTCATATTCATCATTCATAGTCATTGGTCATATTCATCATTCATAGTCATTGATCATATTCATCATTCATAGTCATTGATCATATTCATCATTCATAGTCATTGGTCATATTAATCATTCATAGTCATTGGTCATATTCATCATTCATAGTCATTGGTCATATTCATCATTCATAGTCATTGATCATATTCATCATTCATATTCTTTGATCATATTCATCATTCATAGTCATTGGTCATATTCATCATTCATAGTCATTGGTCATATTCATCATTCATAGTCATTGATCATATTCATCATTCATAGTCATTGATCATATTCATCATTCATAGTCATTGATCATATTCTTGTTTAGGTTGTGTGAATCAAGAGAGGATTTGTGCCGGTAAAGGGGGTTCGACAGTGAGTTTGATCTTGTTCCCTACTGCGGGTCGTATTCATATGTCCTTCTTTGGAGTGTGACATACGTCGAACCGCCCCCAACCCTCACTTAATCCACGTTGCATAAATCTTATATATATACATATATACATACATATCTTGTTCATGGAAAACATGCGTTAAAACATCTTCTTATGCTTGAGAAACATTCATGATGCATGAACATGAGAACTTTTAACTCATCAAACTATGACAAGGATCATACCAGAGCAGACAGCTTCACATTCACTAGCAGGTCATCAAATAGCATAACTCACATCATAAGGTAAACATCAGACATCTAAAACAACCTGGTACTCCCACGATGTAGGGCTCTATTAGCCGGAAATCTTAATACATTCACTTACCTGGTCTCCTTAGCACTTCAGCTCCTTTCTCTTCAAACTTCTTCACCTAAAACATTTACATTGCAGTAGTTAAAACAAAAATCCTAATAGTTCTAATCTCAAGTTATCCTAAGATTTAATAGTTAAAGTCATTCCCGAATCCTTAGTCTAATACCCTGTGCAGTTTGAATCCAAAACCAAAACAGATTCATTCGATTATCGATAACTCAGAGGTGGTTGTTCTAAATGTCCAGAATCAATTGATAAAAGCATTCCCACTCTTAGATTCCAAATGTTCTTATTATTAGTCGGCCATTGGAAAATCCAAAACTCCAATGCCGAGTAGAAAACAGGGTTAACAAGCTAACAGATAGATACATTGACTAATGCATACCTCGGGCACAGAGTAGTCAGAGGACCGATCGTCGTAGAGAGTATGCCGAAAGCAGAGAGCAAGAGCTTGGGATAGAAGAAATCGCCGAAAAGGAAGGTGTCGGCTACAGTGTTTGAAGTGAGGTTTAAAACATTTCCTTTTTCTTTATATATTGGTCATCTCCCTCCATTATTACAACTTTGCCACTTAACCTAGTTTAAATCCACATGAAATTAATTATTCTTGGTATAAGTCCTAAACTATAAAGATTAAATATTCATGACCGTTAATACAGTTAGGAAAATCACCTGGTCATTAACTCGGGTGTTACAGCGTGTGTGTTCTGTGGTGTAGGTAACGACGCGGGTACAGGTGAGCTATGTGAGTCAGCCAAGACTTCGGAGCAGTTGGAGATGCACGGGGCGTGCCGGTGCGGGCAGTTGTCGGGGCGACTCCACCATGGTCTTCGGGAGATGTGGGACTATGTATTTTGATAGCGTAGTGTAGATGTCTGTTGTTGTATATAGTTAAGGGTAGGGTGATGTGTCGCCCTATATTGCGGACTTTCTTCACTTAGGAATGTTGTATTTTAGTTTTCCCTCTGCACTGCTACTTGGAGATTTCGTATACTGGTTATTGTGTATTCTGGATCTGGTTGGTTGGGAATTGATTCTTTTGCAGGTACTAAGCATTTTGGAGGCGCCATTTTCAGGCGTTACTTTGCCAAAATTTTCGGGAATGACGCCGTGGTGCTTAAAGGTTAGGGGTAAGGGATTTGGTGAGTCTAGGCAGCTAGATATGATTTAAGAGAGTTTCGGGAGTTTAGTTTTAAATTCAGATGTGTCCGTTTCCTTTTATCATTGGGAGTCAGTTGTAACGTGGGATTGGTTAGCAAAGTAGCGCTCCGAGCCAGGGTGGGTTCGGGGGCGTTACAAGATGGTATCAGAGCATAAATGGTCGAGTCGTTCAAATGATTACCCGACAATGCCAGCCGCCGTGCAACGTGCTTCACCGACTGTGAGTATGTAACACCCCGAGTTTACTGAACCCGGTTTGTTACTCATAACCCGAATATTACTAAGAAAACTTGGACCAAATTTAAAACTTCGTACAAAAATTCAAAGTTTGGACATTTGATAAAACATGTAAACTTGCAGCGAAAATCGTTTAAACAAAAATAAAATTAACCAAAAACCATATAAAAAAAACGTTGGAAATGTTGAGAAACAATCGATTAAGAAGCAAAGGTTTAACCCGTGAAAATACTTTGAAGGTTGGAAAAGTCAAACTCGTCGTCCGCTGAACAAGGTCAACGAAGGGGGAAGGCTATTTGAAGACTTCATCCGGTCGCTAAACGACAAAACATAAAATTTGGTCATCCGGTCAGTCTAACAGGGACATCCACCGGTCACTAAACGACAAAATATAAATCTGATCATCCGGTCAGTCTAACAGGGACATCCATCGGTCACTAAACGACAAAATATAAATCTGGTCATCCGGTCAGTCTAACAGGGACATCCACCGGTGACGTCAGCCGGATGATCTCCTCATCCGAACGACTTTTCTCTATATCTACCGGTGACGTCAGCCGGATGATCTCCTCATCCGAATGACTTAACCCTTATCATCTGACGAGCAAAAGCTCGACATCACCGGACGACTAAAACACTCGACATCATCTGATAGCTTTATTAAAATCACATTCCGATAGAAGACAGACACAACTCTACTACAGAAAGAAATTTTCTTGCCTCTCCAAGACCTTTCAAAAACGATTCAAACCATTTCATTAATCAAATCCAGTAAAACCAACACTTAAAACTCAACAGGTTACTAGAATCAATAATATTCAAATTGTATTCGAAATGCTAAAATCTCTACTGTCATGAAAACTCGACCTACTCAGACTAGATCATTATCAACTAAACCTCAACACCTGCTGACACCAGTTAGCCCGCCTCATCAGTTTACCAAGCCGAGACATGGATGTGCTCCTCCAACCACACCTAATCATCTGTGTACTCAGGAAATTCACCTGTGGTATCCTCAACACCTACATCACAAAACTCATCTATTAGCCTAATGCTAAATAAGTAAAGCAATAATGAAATGATATGCTGAAACAAAATCCTAAATATGCAGTTTCTACTTTCTCATCTCGGTTGTACTTTTTTTGTTTACTGATCAGATCTCATGATTCCCTTGGGAGTGGGATCAGTTCTCCCAATGTCTACATCCTCTTCATTAATTAAGGGGCGGATGAGGTCCCTTAATAACTGTTCAGATCCCTCAATTCCCTTGGGAGTGGGATCAGTTCTCTCAATGTTATAAATCCTCTTCATCAGTTAAGGGGTGGATTAGTTCTCTTAACCGCCAATGCCCGTCAATCTGAACTTGCCTCTCCACATGATACATGAAAATTCATTTTCGTTTTCTTTTAAATTTATGATGCATGACATACAGAAAATACTCAAACATGCAAAAACCTACTGTTTTGTGATGTAGGCCCGAGGGCACACACAATACTTTACTTACCTGGTCTCCTGGAAATCGCTCGGCTATAGGCTACTCCAGAAATCTGCTCACCTAGAACCATCGACAGATTATAGATTAGATCTCCACTAGACTTTATCTAACTACCCTGAAGTCTAAGGAAGCCGTTTTGTTGCTCTACTGATTAAACATTCCCGATACATCAATAAACCCCAAACCCAAATCTCTCACTTGCAGCCTTTCAAAAACACATACATTGCAATCCTTCAGCTACCTAAGCACTAGAACAACAAGTAATTTAATCAAAACTCACCTTGGTTGGGGAAAATCGGAGGGGAATCGCCTAGAGGATGTCCGCCGAGCTGAGAGGTAAGAGTAATAAAATAGTGGCGGCTAAACCTCACTAAACCTTTCCTTAAATACGTTATCCACAATATAAATTCGCAATTACCATCTTGCCCCTGCCTAGTCACTTAATAACCTAATCAACATTTCACTCAATTTTAAACCATAAGATTATATACCTCCGTTTAATAACTTATTTTGATTTATATTGAAACCGGGTGTTACAGAGTATTTCTTTACTTTTAGTTAGTTAGGTTCTATCTAAGCTTAGATCGGTTTAACCACTGTTGTTTTGTTTAACCTCTGTTTGTTTGGTTTCACCTTGTTATTGAGGGTATGTATTAGATTATAGTTAGTGAACGTGTAAGTATTTGGGTTGAGATGAGTACATTGAGAAATAACAAGGCCACAAATTTTGAGGACAAAATTTTTGTAAGGAGGGTAGATTGTAACACCCGAGAATTTTTCCTCAACGTGTGTTGTTTTAGTTGCTTTAGATTTAATTAATTTACGTTATGTTAGTTATTGAGTTAATTAATTATGCTCGGGAGTTTCGGTGGAGGTGTTAGACCGAGAGTGAGGTGAGAGATATTAACGGATTAGTTAGTTTAAAAACGTGAGGGTGATTTAGTAATTAGTTAAATAAAAATTAAATAAAACAAATAAAAATAAAATATTTTTATTAAAAATAAAAAATAAAAACAGAATGGCGTGAGCCATTCTGTTTCCCCTTTCAGCCCGAGCTCCTGAGCGCGAACAAGGGAGAGACGAGGGAGAGGGACGACGAAAGCCGGCGACTCTCGCCGTTTTCAGGCCAGACGACGGCGGCGCTTCCAGGTCTACCATTTTCGGTCCGTCTCCGTGCACGAATCGACAGGTACGGCTCGATTTTTTGTGTGCCCTGTTTTTGCTCGGTTTATGGCCGAGGGTGTCGAGCTGCGTTGAGCTCCGATCAAGGGCCCTTTTTGGCCGTTCTTGGCGTCAAATAGCCGAGCTTAACGCCGACGATAGTTGCCAAGCATTGGTGAGCTCGGATTGTGTGAAAAACCGAGGGCTCCAATGTAGGGAATTCGGGTTTTCCTATGTAAAGCCTTAGAATCTTGTTAGTTTATGTTAATTGAGGGTGTAGGTGGTTGATTGGTTAGGATTTGGGTGGAATTTGATGGAAAATCGGAAAGAGAAAATTTTAGGGTGAAGGGCAGTTCGGGTTTTTGCCAATTTGACATATCTAGGGTTATTTGTTTTTAAATTCCTTATGGCAGGCTAAAATAGGTTATTAGAGGACTACATGGCCGCTGGAATCGTTCGATTCCGATATCCGACACAAAAGTTACGCGCGTTTGAAGTTTGGGTCAGCTTTTACCCAACCCAAATTGGTGGCCCATTTAGTTAGGCTTTAGTTGGATTAGGCTAGAAATAATAGTTTGAGAGTAAGTTGGTGTATGTAGGCTTAATTTTAAAGAAGTTTGAATAGTTGTAGTTAGAGTTAGTTTAAATATTCTTTAAAAGTGAATAGTGATGCTTAAGTGAATTTTGTGAATGTGATAGGTTACCGAGTGGGCATGTACATAGCCAAAGGAGGTAGATGTGGTGCCAGAGTTCAGGTAAGTAGTGGAATGTTTTGCCTTCGGGACTACACCACAGAAAGGTAGGAGATTCTTTTCTGGTTTGGTTGCTTGTAGTAGATTGTTTGCTTGCTTGGTTTTGTTTGGTTGTTGTGTGATTGTTTTGTTGTTTATTGATGTTGTGCATTGGTTGACTTGCATTATAGTTAGAGATGTTGTGCATTGGTTGACTTGCATTATAGTTAGAGATGTTGTGCATTGGTTGACTTGCATTATAGTTAGAGATGTTGTGCATTGGTTGACTTGCATTATAGTTAGAGATGTTGTGCATTGGTTGACTTGCATTATAGTTAGAGATGTTGTGCATTGGTTGACTTGCATTATAGTTAGAGATGTTGTGCATTGGTTGACTTGCATTATAGTTAGAGATGTTGTGCATTGGTTGACTTGCATTATAGTTAGAGATGTTGTGCATTGGTTGACTTGCATTATAGTTAGAGATGTTGTGCATTGGTTGACTTGCATTATAGTTAGAGATGTTGTGCATTGGTTGACTTGCATTATAGTTAGAGCTGTTGTGCATTGGTTGACTTGCATTATAGTTAGAGATGTTGTGCATTGGTTGACTTGCATTATAGTTAGAGATGTTGTGCATTGGTTGACTTGCATTATAGTTAGAGATGTTGTGCATTGGTTGACTTGCATTATAGTTAGAGATGTTGTGCATGAGTGAGCATGATTTGTGAGCAACCGGGTTTGATGATGATAGCATTTGTAGCCCAGGAATGAGTTGTGAGCATTAAAGAAGCGATATTTAAATGCATAGTTATTCCGAGTAGAGTTGCTTGCCGGGAGTAAGTGCTCGTAGCGCATCTCGGTAGTGTCCTACAAGGTGCATTTCACGAACAGTGATGTCCATTCAGCTGCCTCATCTGGGGGATTAAGTGCTCGTGAGCACCTCGAGAGGGTCTCGACATGCCTTGCCGGGGAGTACTGCTCGTGGAGCACCTCGGAAGGGTTTACTGCCTCATCGGGGAGTAGTGCTCGTGGAGCACCTCGAGAGGGTCTCGACATGCCTTGCCGGGGAGTAGTGCTCGTGGAGCACCTCAGAAGGGTTTACTGCCTCATCGGGGAGTAGTGCTCGTGGAGCACCTCGAGAGGGTCTCGACATGCCTTGCCGGGGAGTAGTGCTCTTGGAGCACCTCGGAAGGATTGCTATGAGAGATGCCTGGTCAGCCGTGATATTTTATAGAGTTGCTTCACCGAGGAGTAGTGCTCGTGGAGCACCTCGGGAGGGTCTCTATGAAAGATGCACGGGTAAAAGATTAATAAATGGAGAATGTAATTGAAAGTAGTAGTGAGTGTAGAAGTTGCATTTTGTGTCGTGCTGAGTTAAAGAATAAGGCATCCTTTCGGGTGCGGGTAACTAGTATTGTCTGACCGTGTTGTCGTGTTGTGTTGAGTCGGGTTGTTGAATTGCATTGTTGTGTTGTGGTGTTGTGTTGCGTTGTCGTACTGTATTAAAGCATAAGGCATCGTTGATGCGGGCAAATCTGTGTTTTGTTTCGTGTCGTTGTGTTGTTTGGTTGTTTTGTTCAGCGTTGTGCGTAGCTTGCATTTATCTAGTCGTATTTGTTAATCCCTACTTGCTAAGCGTAAGCTTACGTGTGCGTGTGTGTTCTGTGGTGTAGGTAACGACGCGGGTACAGGTGAGCTATGTGAGTTAGCCAAGACTTCAGAGCAGTTGGAGATGCACGGGGCGTGCCGGTGCAGGCAGTTGTCGGGGCGACTCCACCATGGTCTTCGGGAGATGTGGGACTATGTATTTTGATAGCGTAGTGTAGATGTCTGTTGTTGTATATAGTTAAGTTAAGGGTGATGTGTCGCCCTATATTGCGGACTTTCTTCACTTAGGAATGTTGTATTTTAGTTTTCCCTCTGCACTGCTACTTGGAGATTTCGTATACTGGTTATTGTGTATTCTGGATCTGGTTGGTTGGGAATTGATTCTTTTGCAGGTACTTAGCATTTTGGAGGCACCATTTTCAGGCGTTACTTTGCCAAAATTTTCGGGAATGACGCCGTGGTGCTTAAAGGTTAGGGGTAAAGGATTTGGTGAGTCTAGGCAGCTAAATATGATTTGGTGAATCCTTGTTATGTGGGGCCCTTCCTGTAACACCCGACATTTCGGCAAGGTGATTTTCTGACCATTTTCATTGTCACCCTCTTATTTAACCTGTATGATTTAAAATTTAATGTTAAGACAAATTTATTACAAGTTGTGTGAAACTAGGTTGGGTGGCAGTTTTGTAATTAAAATCGATGGATTTAGTATAAATAGGAAATGGAAACCTTAAACCTCATTTATTACCACTGTAGCCGACATTCCCTCTCGGCGATTCCTTCTTTCCCAAGTTCTTGCTCTCGGCTACCAGAACTTCCCTTTACTGACGGCTGGTTTCGAGCTTGCTCTTCTCTGCAAATCCACACCCGAGGTATGAAATGGACAATGTAGTCATTCATTAGTAAATAGAGCTCTGTTTTCAGCTCGGCACTGAGTTCGGATTTTTTTTAGCAGTGGCCGAGTAGTTTTTGACTTTTAAAATCTGGGAGTAGAAATGTCATCCCGAATCGATTCTGAACATTTTAAGTAACCAACTCGGATTTAACCAATGGTAAAACCTGTCCACCTAGTTTCGGATTTCAGACTGCAGTGTGTCAAACAGAGGAATCGGAATGACTTTAGATATTAGATCCTAGGATGGTTTATGATTAGGACTATTAGGACTTTGTTTTAACTACTGTAATGTACATGTTTTAGGTGAAGAAGTTTAAAGGAAAGAAACTCGGATTGCTAAGGAATCTAGGTAAGTGAATGTGTTAAGATTTCCGGCCACTAGGGCCCTACACCGCAAGGGTATTAGGAAATCACTGAGATGTTAGCTTATTGACTATGATTTGTTATTTCCACGATATGAAGAAGTTGTGTAAGTAAATGTAAAGTTACAGGATGTTTTACTTGTCCTCATGATATGAACTTTATGTCTATGCACTGTGTCCCTGTTATGATTAAGTTGAGAATATGAAAAGCAAATGTAACCAAGATTAAGTGCAGAGCGGGGAAAGACTATGTTATGTATGACTCGCGAATTCTCCCACTGGTGGAGGCCGAGTTAATGATATGTATGACTCGCAAAATCTCCCACTGGTGGAGGCCGAGTTAATGATATGTACGACTCGCGAAATCTCCCACTGGTGGAGGCCGAGTTAATGATATGTATGGCTCGCGAATTCTCCCACTGGGGAGGCCGAGTGATGTATCATGATTGCCGCGATAGGCGAATGATTATGTATGTCTGCCGCGATAGGCAAATGACTATGTATCCCGTCTTCCTCCCTCGTCTCCTGCCTTAATACATGTTATATAAAAGATAAAGATGAACACAAATGATGAATGGTTTATGAACTTATGTCTCTTTAAATTGTGTACTCATGTATATCTGTCAGCATGCATTCCTTACTAAGCATTAGGCTTATAGTTAAACCTTATCGTGTAGGTGAAGAAGGTTCAGGTGAGGATGTTATGTTCAAAGAGGATGCTTAAGGCTGGTTGCTGGAGGATGCTCAAGGTGACAGTGTGGGACTGGAGAGGCGATTTATGACCCCTGGTTAAGGCTCTTATGTTACAGTATGTTAAAGAATATGGTAGTTTAAGTAGGATGAGATTATTTTAAAACGTTGAGCTTTGAAACTGTCTAGTGGATCACTGAGTCAGGGAATGATTATATAGATTTATAAATGGTCTGTTGCTTAAGTCTTCCGCTATATGCATTTTGAATGAGTTGTGTTTTCTTTCTGTTGGAAGGAGTCATTTGATGATTTAGAGTTCTCTACCGTAAGACGGAAGCTGGAAGAGGTAGTCTTCCGGCTGACGTCATCGGCAGATGCCGAAAGAATAGTTGTTGATGGTTTAGTCTTCCGGCTGACGTCATCGGCAGATGCCGAAGGGTAATTGTTTGATGGTTTAGTCTTCCGGCTGACGTCATCGGCAGATGCCGAAGGGTAATTGTTTGATGGTTTAGTCTTCCGGCTGACGTCATCGGCAGATGCCGAAGGGTAGTTGTTTGATGGTTTAGTCTTCCGGATGACGTCACCGGAAGATGTAAAGTGTGTTTTGTCGGTTAGCGACCGGATGATATTTTAATTTAGCACGCGAGGCCCACGTGCCCACCGGAAGATGTCTTCTTTTAGGCGATGTTAAACGAGTCACGCGTAATGCACGTGATGACCGGACGACTAAATTACTGAGGGTTGTCAATGCATGCAACCCATGCAAAACCTGTGTGGTATTATGTTAAGAGAATTGAGGGCACCTCCTCTTTTCCCGAAATTGTCAAGAAGCCAATGACCGAGTCTAGTCGCTCGACTCTGTGAAGGTTGAGCCGACGAGGCGTGGGAAGTCGGGCACGAGAGGGTTCGTCTTCCTTAATGGTTCTGCGTTTCTATTACCAGTTTAAAAAAAAATATATGTTAAATGTGAAAGTCTGTTGAGAGATAGTAAGTTAATGTAATAATAGTAAAAGTCAAGCAAACGATTAATGAAAGAATATGAACACGTGACGGCTCCTGGCCGGGGTCGTTACACTTCCCTATTTTGAAGAAGATCGGGAAGATGGCGTATCGACTACAGCTTCCGGCTTCAATGGAAGGCATCCACGACGTATTTCATGTGTCTATACTTCGGAAGTGTTTGCGCGATCCATCGCATATTGTGGAGGCGATAGACATCGAGATACAGCCTACCTTGACTTATGTGGAGAAGCATGTACGTATCTTAGAGTCTTCCATCAAGGTATTGCGCAACAAAGAAATCTCGCTAGTTAAAGTCTTATGGCGGAACCACGAGGTGGAAGAAGCTACTTGGGAGCGACAGCAGGATATGATGGCTAAGTATCTTGAGTTGTTTGTATGATCAAATTTTGAGGACAAAATTTAAATAAGGTGGATGGAATATAACACTCGATTCTTTTAAGGGATTTATTAAATTGAATATAAATGGTATTTTTGTAATTATATCAAATTAAGTCGGTTTCGTAAAAAGAAAGCGTTATTACGATCCTAATAATTAATAAGGATTTTAAGAAAATTTCAGGAATTTTAAGAGTTGTAACGCTAATTTTACGGGAATTACGTTTATCGTAATATAAAGGATACTTTGGTAAAAATAGTAAAAGAGGTCTGATTTGCGAACAGACATTTTTAGTCGAACGCTATCAACAAGTTGGAATAATGGGTGAAATAAGAAATTTTAGAGAAGCCGAACCGTTAGTAAATTAACGAAATAAAGGACGAAACAAATAGAAAATCAAAGGAAGGCCAAAATCGTAATTTTGCAAGTCAAATTTTAATAAAATATCACAACCCTCTCCTTCACCTTCACTTTCACGATTTTCTCTTTTCCTTCTCTTCCAGACGACTCTTCTCTTCTCTCCGTCGTCGTTCTCCTCCTTCCAATGATGTTTCCCCTCCGATCAACCTCTGTTCGTCACCATTTTTTCCCCAATCCCGACCCTAGGTACGATTTTACGGAGTTTAAACGATTAGGGTTTCGTTAAAGTTTCGTTAAAAACGTGATTTAGAGTTTGAATTTATAGGTTTACCGTGTTTGTGGATGTAATGGACGTATTGAACGTTATTGGACGAAGTTTGGTGGATTTGTGAGAAATGTTAAAGTTTGAGAATTTTTGGGGTTTTGGGAAAACTCGTTAATGGAAGTTTTGAGGTGTCGAGTGTGAGTTGCTCGATAAAATGCCTTGATTAGTTAAATTAGAACACTAGGAGACTTCGTTAGTTAAGGTTTTATTAGTTTGGATGTTCAATAATTTAAACTCATATTAACGACAATCGTGGTGAATTTGCCTTAGGGAACAACGCTCGTGAACGGAGCTTGAAGTTCAATGCGCACGAGGTAAGTTCTCGTGACTTACTGTGGCCGATTGGCCTACACCATAAGCTAGAGTTTGTTGTTGAAGATACTTTGGTGCTTTGCTTGTTTAAGTTGGTCATTGTTTTGTCTAATTGTTTCGGTTGGGTAGTTTAGGTTCGGTTGTTTTTATAGGTTGAGTGTTGTGACGGTTTGATGGTATTTGTAGTGTCTTGATAGTATTTGTAGCGTTTTAATGGTATGCTCATTTTGTATGTTTATATTGAACTGTTCATGCATCATGGTTTAAAAACGTCATGAAAATGAATTTATGCACGGATTTCATGAAAAGAACATGCATGTAAAGGCAAGTAAAGTATCACAGTAAACAACCATGACATGGGGTTCTCGGGGATAAGGTTCAGACCTAGCGTTCGTGGTGAGCGGGTTTCCCTCCCTTCAGATGGTGTGGGCTGTCTAACCACTGGACGTGCCCTATCTATCTGTCGAGCGTTTCTGATAACCATAGACTGACACGTACTGATATATGAAATGACATGGACGACTTTCATAGCATTGAGCATACATGATCTTGCATTAGCATTTACGTAGAGCTTGCTGAGATTTTTATCTCATAGGTGTCTTTATGGTGTAGGTGATCTTGACATAGGTGAGGACGAGATCCCTCCACCCGAGGAATGATGCAGTTTGATATGCCCACGGTCCTGATCCATCATGCACAAGTCAAGGTATGTAATTAATTATTTATTTTATCTATCTAATGGACTTGTGGAATTTTGTAGATAAATGGATTCTCAAGGCTTGGAAAGAATTAATGAAGAGGGAATTTGTTTTCCTTTAATTCAAATTGTGTAAACGAGCCTTGTATTTAATTTATATATTTTTAGGAACTTTTAGTTTTATTTAAAACTCGTTCATTGGCAAACTTTAGTCTTTAGAATGTATTTTTTTGTAATAGTCTTCAAAAAGATGTTGAACCAAGAAAGAACCAAGGGCTGAAGTGGCCGAACCAAGAGGAACCAATGCTGAACCGGCCAAACCAAGAGGAACAAAGCTTGAACCGGATGAACCAAGGCCAAAAGGAAGCTGAACCAAGAGCAAGAGATATGAACCGGCGTAGAGAAATGCTGGCCAGTGAACCGGACCTGCAAGCCTTTTACAGGCGCTCCAACGGCTACAATTCGAGCCGTTGCCCGACGATTTCCAGAGCGCTTCTCTTCTCTCCTTCTTCTTCCCCAAATTCTTCCTCTTGTATTTAAGCTCCTCTTCCTCCATTGTAAAGGATTAGCCAGTTGAACGAATTTTTGGAATTGCAAAGGAGTTTTCTTCTTGTTTGGAACGCTCTCTGCGAGCGACAGAGAGATTTTCTCTCGGTGCTTTATCGGCACACAGCGCCTGGATGAAGCCCCCGATTTCATCCCGAGCTCGTGGCTGCTAGGGGGTGATCTTAGTCCCTTTCTTCCTCTTCCAGGCAATGGAAGCAATGAAGAAAAGGGGCGAATGCCATAGTGCCCTCCGCCGAGAATCCTTCGCTGGCAACGACGGATTTCTGTCACCCAAAACGCCGAATCGTTTCTGGGTCGGTTTAGGGTCTTCAATCCACTCCTCCATCATTTCCGCACCATTCTGCACAGCACCCACTTCTTGGAAGCTCGGTATCACTCTCCTCCCCCTCTCGCCATTTTCAATTTCTTATTGCCCTATTTATCGATTTTCTGTTCTGTTTTGGGGTGTTCCTTTGAGCACCGATCATTGTCTCATTTTGCTATCTTCCACATGTGCATTTCTAACCCCATTGCAGGCCTGGAACCTATCAAGTGGTATCAGAGACTTAGTGCTCTTCATGGATTGCATTTTCTCTGTTCTGTCGTCTGCATGTGTGTGTTGTGTTTGTGTTATTGTTTTTCTGTTTTTTGCTGTGTTTTTAGTGTCTCATAATCATTCTTGTTTCACCCACGACACTAATGTTTAATTTCGTTTTCAATTCTGTTTAGGAATCAAATTGTTAACATGCATTTCCTCTCTGTTTCTTTTTCTGTTTCTGTCGTTCTGTTTGTTATGGTCATGTGTTCATGTTTGTTTCACCCACCAGTGCACTTGTTTGATCACGTTTAGTTGTCTGTAGTGTTAATTATTCTGTGTTGTTCTCTGTTAGTTTAGCTGAACTGAGCCTCATTGAACAACATGTTATTGTTCTGTTTAGCTTAGGATTGTTTCTGTTTTGGTTTACAAAATTCTGCTCTATTCGATGCTTGTGTGTTCTGTTTCCTTTTGGTTTTTTTGTCGAGTTTCTGCAGCAAGAGTTGATGATCTATTTTCTTGTTGTTTCCTGTTTAGCTGTATAGATTTGTCTCATGTTAAGTCCCGGCTTGTGTTCTGTTTTAGAGTCAGCATGATGTTGTTATTTGTTGCTGTCCTATTTAGAACATTTTCAGAGTGTTTTTCTGTTTGTTTTCTTCTTTGGTTTTGTGATTCTGTTGCTGTTCTGTTTTGTTACAAAAAAAAAAAAAAAAATTTGCTGCTTGCTATTGTTGTTGCTAAATTTTCAACTTGCTTGTTTGTTCTGTTTTGTCCTTAGTTTTTAGGATGATTAAAAGCCGTGTAGTATTGTGTTTGTTAGCTTTTAAATCCGGTTTTTAGAGTCAAAAGCTAGGACTTGTTTGCTGAATTTTTCAGCATGTTCTTGTTCTGTTTATTACCTTTTGTTTTGGGTTTTCCAAAATGTATTTTTCTTTTGTTCTCAATTGTTTAGGTTCTATTTTAAAAACCCAGAAATCCTGCTTTAAGCTTGCTAAATGCCGTGCTTGAACTTCTGATCTAAATGGTCCAAATGTGTCTCATGCTTGAGCTATATCTTTGGTTCCAAATTGCTAAAACTTTTCTGGTTTTAAAACTCTTTTCTTGCTGTTTTTCAGTTGAAAATTTATGTTATTTTCTTTGTTTTTCTTTGCTGTTTTTTTTTTTTTTGTTGATTTTCTTTTTCTGTTTTTGTCAAAGCATGTGTTTCTGTTCTGTTTCATTTCTGATTCCACCCACCAGCATGTCTAGTTTTATTTTAGTGTGTTGTTTAACATGATAGATTGTTCTAGGATGCTACAATTGTTGAGTATGTATGTTTGTTTGCTGTTGATTGTGTCTAGTTTAGTGTCCTAGATTGTCCATGTTTAGGATTGAATTTGGTTTTCAAAAAAATCTGTTCTGATTGGAAACAATTTTCTGCATTTTTTTTTTTATGGTCTGTTGTTTTCTGCAGCTTGTTTTGGTCCATTTTCTTGAGGTTTTTGCAGCACCTTTGCTGCTCTTTTAGAGTCAATCACCAAGGAAAATGCTGAGATTTAATTGATAAATTTGCAGCATCCATCTTCTGGTTTTGGTGAAAGTTTGTTTAGCTTTTAGGTTGATTTGATTTCAAATCTGTTTTTCTGCATTTCTTTCCACAGTTTTGAATCAGTTTTTCTGCATCTTTTTGCTCCTGTTTAGTGTCCATTCACCATGGTTAATTGTTGAACTTAATGCCACATATTGGATAACAAATGTATTGAATTGGTGATAGTTTTGTCTAGTTTTTAGGTTGTGACCGCTTATGTTTTAAGCATTTTCTCTGATGTTTTCTTGCTGATTTTCTTGTTCTTTCTTATCTTGTTTTAGGAGCTTGTTTAGGTGTTTTGTTGTTGTTGTTCAAATTGCTAAAAGGTTTAGCATTTGAACCTTGCATTATTGTTTAGTTCTAGATTGTTGTTTTTGCATATCTTAGTCTCTGTTGTGTGTGTATTTTTCGTAATATTTGTTGTGCAGTTTTTGTACCCATCTCCCAAGGCAAGAGGCTTCCTTAATTGGCAATTTTGGAGTTATCAATTGCTTTGCTTTAAAGGTACTTTCCTGTCTATTTTTAGTTTATTTTTTGATGTGTTGGGAGACTCTTCGGAACTGTTGACCGAGAGCAAATTCTGTTTAGTTTTATTTTCTGTGTGGAGACTCTTCGGAACTGTTGACCGAGAGCAACTTGTGTTTTATGTTTGTCTGTGTCTGAACTTGTTTCTTTGGATTACATTGTTATGATAATTACCTGATATGATTTTTCCATATTAACCTCATGTTACTGATTAGATAGCATGAATTAACCATGGTCCGTATCTGTTTAATTTCAGAATATTTTCTTGAAAAGCATGTTCTTTTGTTTGTGTTTGCATTTGCTGTTTATTTGGATATCATTACTGTGAAATTATATGATATGACTTTACCATCTTAACCTCATGTTTCTGGTAAGCAAGCATGAACTAACCATGGCCCATATCTGTTTAATTTCGGGATGTTATTCTTGAATAAAAGCATGTTCTAATGTTGTGTTTTGAGTCATAATTTCGATTTTGTTTAGGTGAATGTTTATAGATATTTGTTTCTGTTTTTATAACCATGTTTCGTTGTTTAGGTTGTGTTGGCAAAATTAATTTACATAGAGAATGGATTTGAAAATGAATATTAAAATTGAGTTCTCATGTTAGTTTATATTTGCTGAAATTATTGTGTTGTTTTGGTGTTTTCCAAATGTGTTTTAGTATGTGTTTTGTTTTGTTTAAATTTTTTTACATGTTCCATGTTTAGGAGAGTTTGATATGCTAATTTGTTGTCCAAATTGGTATTGTTTTGTTTAGACTTTTATAGGATGTTTAGATTAAAATTCTGGTTTAGAAATTTCTGGTTTTTCTTTTTTGTTACAACTTTGCACTTGAAAATTCCTTGCTCATAATGAATTTGAACCTGAAATTTTGATAGCATGTCACTCATAATGTTAACTATCCTCTGTTAAAATTTCATGTTAATTGGATGAGAATTGTGTAAATTTTCTGTTTAGTACCTTTAGGATTGTTTTTATTGAAATTTTCTGTTTGGTGTTTTTCCAAATTGATTTGGCATTTGTTTTTAACTTGTGTGTCTAATTGTGTTTAGTGTCAAGTCTTTGAGTCCTTGATGTTAGGTTAAATTTAGAATGAAAAGCATGAACTAAATTGCATGTTAAATAGAGCTTGGCAAATTCTATTTCACCATGTTTTATAATTCTGTTTAAACTCTTGTTGATTGCATCAAGTTGAGTGATTTTGTTTGTTTAGGGCTATGTCCGACCTTTTAACAAGAGCATGTCATATACTATCTTGTTAGTCACTTAGGATTCACTTGTACGTCGAGTGATCTGTGTTTGTGGCCAAGAGCTTTCCTCTGTGGGCCGTTGGTATTATCCGAGGTTTACCGCTGGCCATTGGGCCCGACAGATCGCCGTGTGAGGCAGTCGCCTTTAAAGGGTGTGGGATAGTGTGACGATTTCCACAAAAGTTCTAGAGGGTTGCCTAGACCCAATAGCTTATCATTGATATTAGTTGCAAGTCTATTTTCTTGATTAACTTGCTTGATTTGTTGTGCTGTTTGATTAAATGTTTAGGACTTTTAGGTTGAGTCTTGTGACTTAGTTGCTTGTGTTGCTTGTTTGTCTTTGTTTAGGAATTAAAATTTAGAGTTTCACTTTAAAGTCTAGTGCTTGGTCAATTAGTTTAATTGTTGTTGGCCAAGGTAAATGTAAAATCAAAATATATGCATATTGTTTTATCTTTTGAGGATTGTTTAGCTTTCTACTCCAATTTTGAGCATTAGCTATGGATGAACCAAGGAGTTGGATAGATTTTTGGCAACAAGGTATGTACCCATGAAACCTTACTTGAATTTCTTTTGAAATTAGTTGAATAGTAGGTTGATTGGATGAACTATATGTTTGGGATCAACTTCTTGTATGTTCTTGCTATAATTGGATATCATGTTTAATTCTCCTTGTCTAAGCTTGATTTAATTTGTTGAAAGAACTAAAGATTAATTTTGTGATCAAATTGTTGTTGCCTCTTGTTTTTGAAATGATAAATCCTAACTCTATTGTTAAAGGAGAATTGTTTTCTTGAATTTTGGATTTAAGTTGAACTTATGCTAAGCTTGATATTAAACTCTTATTCTTTTGATGGATTTAAAATTTGGGTGAACCAAGTGTTGTTTTTCTTTGCAAATGATGATTATCATTTGGCTCAATATTTTCTTGTTGGTTTAGCATGAGAAATGAAATTGTTCGATTATGCTCGGATCAAACTTGCTTTTATCTTGAATGCTTGTTTCTAAATTGTTGAAATGAACAATTTAATCTTGAAATTTATTTAGGACCATTGTGGATGGTAAAATGGTTTTTCAACTTTAGGATAACTATTTTTGTGTCCATTATGGATTGCTTGCTTAAGTATTTTTGTTAGAATTTTATCCTAAGTGTTGCAACATCCTCCATGATATTCTCCATTGGATTTGAGGTCAAATCCTCAAGAACCGGGAGGGGATGATATGCCCACTGTCCTGATCCATCATGCACAAGTCAAGGTATGTAATTAATTATTTATTTTATCTATCTAATGGACTTGTGGAATTTTGTAGATAAATGGATTCTCAAGGCTTGGAAAGAATTAATGAAGAGGGAATTTGTTTTCCTTTAATTCAAATTGTGTAAACGAGCCTTGTATTTAATTTATATATTTTTAGGAACTTTTAGTTTTATTTAAAACTCGTTCATTGGCAAACTTTAGTCTTTAGAATGTATTTTTTTGTAATAGTCTTCAAAAGGATGTTGAACCAAGAAAGAACCAAGGGCTGAAGTGGCCGAACCAAGAGGAACCAATGCTGAACCGGCCAAACCAAGAGGAACAAAGCTTGAACCGGATGAACCAAGGCCAAAAGGAAGCTGAACCAAGAGCAAGAGATGTGAACCGGTCTGGAGAAATGCTGGCCAGTGAACCGGACCTGCAAGCCTTTTACAGGCGCTCCAACGGCTACAATTTGAGCCGTTGCCCGATGATTTCCAGAGCGCTTCTCTTCTCTCCTTCTTCTTCCCCAAATTCTTCCTCTTGTATTTAAGCTCCTCTTCCTCCATTGTAAAACGATTAGCCAGTTGAACGAATTTTTGGAATTGCAAAGGAGTTTTCTTCTTGTTTGGAACGCTCTCCGCGAGCGACAGAGAGATTTTCTCTCGGTGCTTTATCGGCGCACAGCGCCTGGATGAAGCGCCCGATTTCATCCCGAGCTCGTGGCTGCTAGGGGGTTGATCTTAGTCCCTTTCTTCCTCTTCCAGGCAATGGAAGCAATGAAGAAAAGGGGCGAATGCCATAGTGCCCCCCGCCAAGAATCCTTCGCTGGCAACGACGGATTTCTGTCACCCAAAACGCCGAATCGTTTCTGGGTCGGTTTGGGGTCTTCAATCCACTCCTCCATCATTTCCGCACCATTCTTCACAGCACCCACTTCTTGGAAGCTCGGTATCACTCTCCTCCCCCTCTCGCCATTTTCAATTTCTTATTGCCCTATTTATCGATTTTCTGTTCTGTTTTGGGGTGTTCCTTTGAGCACCGATCATTGTCTCATTTTGCTATCTTCCGCATGTGCATTTCTAACCCCATTGCAGGCCTGGAACCTATCACAGTTGAAGGAGGATGGCCCGTGGGGGAAGTAAGTGTATGTTTTGGGAACACGGTAGTTAGATAAAATTGTATAGTTGAACATATTAGGATGTTTGGGTCTGATTAGTTGATAGGTTACGTTTTGATATTTTTAAACGTTTTGGAAACTATTTTATAAACCTCTTGGTGATTTTGAACAGGAGGAAATGTTAAGTTTTTAAACGGATCCACACGGTTCGTTTTTACGAAATCGGGTTACGTTTTAAACGTGTTTATGGAGTAGGGCATGTTAATGTTTTAGAGTATGTTATGTGTATAAGTATGTAGGGAAAATAAAGAGAGAAAGGAAAGAAAGAAGGAGCGGACAAAGAAGAAAGAAGAAAAGAAGAAAGGAGGGAGGCAACTCCCTGTAATTTGGATTTGTAACGCCCCGAGTTATCTAAACCCGGTTTGCTACTCAACACACTGAACCGAACCAAGACGACTTGATACTAAATTTAAAAATATTTCACTCGACAGTCAAAATTTGACATTTTCTAAAACTCGATGTACTTTAAAACTTGCAGCGGAAATCAATCGAACATCAATGAAGTTAAATAATCTGTGAAAACATTTCAAAATAATTGTTGGGAGTGTTAAGAATAATGGGCCAAAAATATAAAGCTTTAAAAATGTGGAATACCCATGAAATTGCAGAAGTCAAACACATCTGCCGACGACAAAGTCAACACAAGGAGCAGAAATAGAAAATAGGAGGCCTCTACCGATGACAAACGACAAAACTTCGGTTATATCAACCGGTCAATAAACGACAAACACTACCTACATCTTCCGATGACGTCAGCCGGAAGATATACGAACAGGACAACTCTCGGTAGACTGCATCTACCGATAACTAGGCGACAAAACTTGCTACTTACATCTACCGATGACGTCAGCCGGGGGATTCCTTCCTCCAGCATCTGCCGATCGCTAGACGACAACTTGCAACTTATATCTACCGATGACGTCAGCCGGATGACTCCTTCATCCAACATCTGCCGATCACTAGACGACGAAACTTACCACTTTCATCTACCGATGACGTCAGCCGGATGACTCCTTCATCCTACATCTGCCGATCGCTAGACGACAGGACTTACCACTTTCATCTACCGATGACGTCATCCGGATGACTCCTTCATCCAACATCTGCCGATAGACTTCAGAACAGCAATTCTGCTGTATTCCAAGAAAGCTCTGACTATCAAAGGATTTAAGCATTTTACTAAGACCAATCAGAGACAGATCAAATCATTGCATCACTCAAATCCAGTAGAAAACAGTATTTTCAAAACCCAACAGAACACTAATATCAAAGATTCTCAGAATGTATTCAAAGTTTTGAAAACATTACTATCATAAAATTTTCAGAAAAAGAAACATCTATACTGAACTAGTTACTCCCAACTCAACACCTGCAGCCATGGATTAAACCGCCTCAACAGATGGCCAAACCGATGCCTGAAAATGCTCCTCCAACCAGCCTGGTCCTCTTATTGGTCGGTAAACACACCTTTAGTAACTTCTTCACCTACATCACAAACTCATCTATTAGCCTAATGCTAAGCAAGTAGAGCAATGAATGAAATGAATTAATGAAACAAAAATTTCCCTAAACATGCATTCTCTACTTTCTCATCTCAGTTGTATTCAAATTTGTTCTCTGTGGATCCCTCTGTACGATGGGAAAGTGGATCAGTCATTCCCCAAAGCATACATCCTCTGATCTCAATTAAGGGGCGGATTAATTCCCTTAACCGTTAACTGGTCTGATCCCCCTGTAGGATTGGGAAGTGGATCACTTTTCCCAAAACCTTAATCCTCTGTTCTCAATTAAGGGGCGGATTAATCCCCCTTAACAGTTGTTCTGATCATCCTGCTCACATTTACCATGCGTTTCATGTAAATTCATTTTCGTAATCTTTCAAAACATGATGCATGACAATTGGAAATAAACATACAAACATACATAAATCCTACTATTTGTGATGTAGGCCCGAAAACACAAACAAACTCTACTTACCTGGCTCCCTGGAAATCGCTCGGCTAAATGCTACTTCAGAAGCTCGCTCACCTAAAATCATAATAGTACATATATCAAACTTTCACTAAACTTCACAGAATCAATACAGGAGTTTGAGGAACCAAATTTGAAACCCAACAACTCGGGTATTCTCAATAGTCGCTCAGCCCGAACCTACTCTAAATCACAACATTCCTTGAAACTCCTCACATTGTACTCCCTCAGCTATCTAACTACTAAAATCGCAAGAAAACAAGGAGGGCTTACCTAGGTTGAAGGAGAATCGGGCAGGAGAATCGCCTAGAGATTTCTGCCGTTCGAACTGAAGACCGAAAGGGAAAGAAAATGAGTAGTGGTGGCGGCTACTCTAAACTTTTTGCCTTAAATACCTTATCCACTTTCAAATTTGCCAATTACCCTTACGCCCTTACTTACTCATTCTTCAACCTAACCTACATTATACTAAAATTTCATTCATCGATTATACTTAATAGATTTATCTGTTATTTTAAATTTTTAATTAAAGTCGGGTGTTACAATCTACCCTCCTTAAAAGAATTTTGTCCTCAAAATTCAGTACCTGAACAGTTCTGGATGTTGGTTCATCATGTCTTGCTGGCGTTCCCAAGTTACCTCCTCTGTATTCTGATTGTGCCATAAGACTTTCACCAATGGAACTTCTTTGTTGCGCAACATCTTCACTGTAAAATCTAGAATCTTCACAGGCTTTTCTTCATAGGTAAGTGTAGGTTGAATTTCAATGCTCTGCTGTTCAACAACTTGAGTTGGATCCCGCATACACTTCTTTAACATCGAGACATGGAACACGTCATGTATCCCTCCCATAGAAGCTGGTAGCTGTAACTGATAGGCTGCCTTCCCAATCCTTTTCAGAATTGAGAAGGGACCAACAAATCTAGGATTCAGTTTGCCTCTCTTTCCAAATCTCACAACTCCTTTGAATGGTGATACCTTAAGAAAAACCTCATCGCCGATTTTAAACTCTAATTCTCTGCGTCTTCTGTCAGCATAGCTCTTCTGTCGGCTTTGAGCTGTTAAGATCCTCTGACGGATGAGAGCAACCTTCTCAATAGTCTGCTGCACAATGTCAGGACCAAGCAACTGTGCTTCACCAACTTCGTCCCAGTACAAAGGAGATCTACATCTTCGTCCATACAAAGCTTCATATGGTGCCATTCCTATTGTTGCTTGAAAACTGTTATTATAAGAAAATTCCACCAATGGCAGATACTTGCACCAAGAACCTTGAAAATCCAAAACACATGCCCGAAGCATATCCTCTAATGTTTGAATGGTTCTTTCCGATTGTCCATCTGTTTGAGGGTAAAAGGCTGTACTGAAGTTTAGCTGTGTGCCCATGGCTTTATGTAAACTCTTCCAAAATTTGGATGTGAATCTAGAGTCTCGGTCCGAAACTATAGTAGCTGGAACTCCATGCAGTCGCACAACCTCCTGCACATACAATTCAGCTAACTGATCCATAGAGTAAGTCACCTTGATGGGTAAGAAATGGGCTGATTTGGTTAATCGATCGATTATCGTCCAGATTGCATCATGTCCTTTTGCTGTTCTGGGTAATCCTACAACAAAGTCCATGGTTATCTGCTCCCATTTCCATTCAGGGAGTGGTAATGGCTGCAACATTCCTGCAGGCCTCTGATGTTCAGCCTTAACCTGCTGGCAGATCAAACACAATCCTACATGTTCAGCAATGCTCCGCTTCATACCTGGCCACCAATAAGTCTGCTTAAGGTCTCTGTACATCTTCGTACTACCAGGATGAATGGAGAATCTAGAAGAATGAGCTTCAGAAAGGATTTCATCGCGAAGCTCTTTATTGGCTGGCACAAAATATCTATTCCTGAACTTAAGTATTCCATCATCGGTATAATTGAAGTCCAAATTGTCGGTAGACTCCATGCTCAACTTGAACTTTATACACTCCTCATCAATGTTCTGGGTTTCTTTTATCCTTTCTAGAATAGTAGGTTTCAAAGAGATGGCAGAAAGCATAGCTGCTACATTGGACACAGTTTCTAGGTTAAACTTATGAAATTCAGACTCTAAGGCCACCGGCATATCCAGAGTCAAAGCTGAGGCTGACGGTATTACTCTACTTAATGCATCAGCCACCACATTGGCCTTACCAGGGTTTACATGTTCAATCGCATGGCTATAATTATCTTGCTGGATCTGAAACTATTGCAGTAATTTATCACATTCATTATAAAGTTTTGAATACTTTGTGTCTAAATGCTATTCTCCGTAGTGATGTAAGAAAAACTGTAGTTGTAATAACCCAAAAATTTTATTGAATAAAATTTAAAGTTTTGTTAAGATTTCGTGAGAGAGTTTAACGGGTTAATTAGCTTATTAAAATTTGGGAATTTATTTGGAAAAAAATTTCAAAAAGGTTTAACGGGCCGAGTGGACGAGAATTTAACGAGAATATGGAAGTTTAAACACGTGAGGGCGATTTAGTAAATTAGTTAACAAAAATAAATAAAATAGGTTGTTTTAATTAATTTAAAAGAAAAGTGAATAAATATTGTAGAACAAATGGTTTCTAATTTAGGTTCGGGTCCCAGTGAAATTAAGCCGGGGGTTATACTTTAAAAAACAAGATTTAATGAAATTCAAAATGATCGAAAACACGGGAGGGCAAAACGGTAAATGATGATTTATTAATGTTTTAATAAGATTTATTATTATTATTATTATTATTATTATTATTATTATTATTATTATTATTATTAATGAAACAACAGAATGGCTCAAAGGAGCCATTCTGTTGTTCGAGCCTTCGGTGCTCGCGATCGGAGAAGGAGGTGGAGAGACGAGGAACGTCGGCGATTCCTCGCCGTTTTCAGGCCAGATGACGGCGGCGCTTCCAGGGCTGCCATTTCTGGCCGTCTCCGCACACAAATCGAACGGTAAGTCTTCCCCTTCCTGCTCCCCTGTTTCGGTTCTGTTCGTGGCCGAGGGTGATGAGCGAGTTTGGGCTTCGATCACCGGCCATTTTTGGGCGTTCTTGGCTCGAGATTGCCGGACATTAGGCCGGCTTTAGTCGTCTGGCCGTGAGGAGCCTAATTTAGGCAAAAAACCAGCAAGCCCGATTTGGGCATTTCGATTTTTGGTGTGTGTAGCCTCGTAATTTTGGTTAGTTTATGTTAATTAGGTATGAGGGGGATTGATTGGTGAAGAAATTGGTGTGAATTGATGAAAAACCAGAAAGGGGAAAAATTTCGATTTAGGGCAGAATCGGGTTTTTGCCATTTTGACCTAGCTACGGTTGTTTGTTTTAAAATTCCTTTTGGAAGGTTAAAAAAGGTTATTAGAGGAGTACGTGGCCGCTGGAATTGTTCGATTCCGATAACCGACGCGAAAGTTATGCACGTTTGAAGTTTAGGATTGGTTTTTACTGAACCCAAATTAGTGGCCCGTTTAGTCAGGTTTTAGTTGGATTAGGCTAGAAATAGTAGTTTGAGAATAATTGGTGAATGTAAGTTATATTTTGATGAAGTTTGAATTTTTGTCGTAGGTCGAGGCGTAGGTGGGCAAGAAACCGAACATCCTCAGCAAGCTAGGATGCCAGGTAAGTAGTAGTGTGGGTGTAATGCTTGTGAGTCGCCCAAAAGGGCCTATATCACAGTTGGTTGCATGTTGCGAGTCGTAAACACGTTTTGAGTAGTTTGTATGTGGTGTCCTTCGCGAATTTCGAGTGAGACTCGGGCTGAAGGTGAGGTGCTCCGCGAATTCTGAGTGAGACTCGGGCCGGAGATGAGGTGCTCCGCAAATTTCGAGTGGGACTCGGGCCGGAGGTGATGTGCTCCGCGAATTCGGAGTGGGACTCGGGCCAGAGGTGATGTGCTCCGCGAATTCCGAGTGGGACTCAGGCTGGAAGAGATGTGCTCTGCGAATTCCGAGTGGGACTCGGGCCGGAGGTGATGTGCTCTGCAAATTCCGAGTGGGACTCGGGCCGGAGGTGATGTGCTCCGCGAATTCTGAGTGAGACTCGGGCCGGAGGTGAGGTTCTCCGCGAATTCTGAGTGAGACTCTGGCCGGAGGTGAGGTGCTCCACGAATTTCGAGTGGGACTCAGGCCGGAGGTGATGTGCTCCGCGAATTCTGAGTGGGACTCGGGCCGGAGGTGATGTGCTCCGCAAATTCTGAGTGGGACTCAGGGCGGAGGTGATGTTCTCCGCGAATTCCGAGTGGGACTCGGGCCAGAGGTGATGTGCTCCGCGAATTCCGAGTGAGACTCGGGCCGGAGGTGATGTGCTCCGCGAATTCCGAGTGGGACTCGGGCCGGAGGTGATGTGCTCCGCGAATTCTGAGTGGGACTCAAGCCAGAGGTGATGTGCTCCGCGAATTCGAGTGGGACTCGGGCCGGAGGTGATGTGCTCCGCGAATTCCGAGTGGGACTCGGGCCGGAGGTGATGTGCTCCGCGAATTCCGAGTGGGACTCGGGCGGAGGTGAGGTGCTCCGCGAATTCTGAGTGAGACTCGGGCCGGAGGTGAGGTGCTCCGCGAATTCTGAGTGAGACTCGGGCCGGAGGTGAGGTGCTCCGCGAATTCGAGTGGGACTCGGGCCGGAGGTGATGTGCTCCGCGAATTCTGAGTGGGACTCGGGCCGGAGGTGATGTGCTCCGCAAATTCTGAGTGGGACTCAGGGCGGAGGTGATGTTCTCCGTGAATTCCGAGTGGGACTCGGGCCAGAGGTGAGGTGCTCCAGGAATTCCGAGTGAGACTCGGGCTGGAGGTGAGGTGCTCCGTGAATTCCGAGTGGGACTCGGGCCGGAGGTGATGTGCTCCGCGAATTCTGAGTGGGACTCAAGCCAGAGGTGATGTGCTCCGCGAATTCCGAGTGAGACTCGGGCCAGAGGTGACGTGCTCTGCGAATTTCGAGTGGCAGTGAGCTTTGTGAGGGTTGTGGGATTAGGTAGTGAGCCTTGTGTGGGACTGTTGTACGTAGATGGTGAGCCTTGTGAGGGTTGTGGGACGGTTGTACGTAGGTAGTGAGCCTTGTGAGGGTTGTGGGATGGTTGTACGTAGGTAGTGAGCCTTGTGAGGGTTGTGGGATGGTTGTACGTAGATGGTGAGCCTTGTGAGTGTTGTGGGACGGTTGTATGTAGGCAGTGAGCTTTGTGAGGGTTGTGGGAGTAGGTAGTGAGCCCTGTGAGGGGTTTGAGATAGTTGTACGTAGATGGTGAGCCTTGTGAGGGTTGTGGGACGGTTGTATGTAGGCAGTGAGCTTTGTGATGGTTGTGGGAGTACGTAGTGAGCCTTGTGAGGGGTTTAGGACAGTTGTACGTAGATGGTGAGCCTTGTGAGGGTTGTGGGACGGTTGTATGTAGGCAGTGAGCTTTGTGAGGGTTGTGGGAGTAGGTAGTGAGCCTTGTGAGGGTTGTGGGACAGTTGTACGTAGATGGTGAGACTTGTGAGGGTTGTGGGACGGTTGTACGTAGGTAGTTAGCCTTGTGAGGGTTGTGGGACGGTTGTACGTAGATGGTGAGTCTTGTGAGGGTTGTGGGACGGTTGTATGTAGGCAGTGAGCCTGGTGAGGGTTGTGGGACAGTCGTATGTATGTGGTGAGCCTTGTGAGGGTTGTGAGATAGTTTTACGTAGGTAGTGAGCCTTGTGGGAATTTTTGGAACGGTTGTATATAGGTGGTGAGTCTGGTGGGTTTGTGGGTAAGTTGTGCGTAGGTGGAGAGTCAGTCGTGCGTAGGTTGTAAGTTTGGTGAGGTTGTGGGTCATGGTATGTAAGTTGCGAGTCTTGCGTACGTGGTGAGTCGTAAGTACGGATGTGGACGAGAAGCTGTTGATAGTTGGTCATAGTGTAGGATGTGAGTCTTGTGTGTGTTGTGGCCATAGGTACGTATGTGTATGTGTAGTCATTGTTAGTTGTACGCTGTGAGTCTTGCATACGTGGCGGGTTGTGGGTATGAGTTGTGAGTCCTGTGTAGGTTGTGGGATAGTTTTGTGTTGTGAATCTTGTGTAGGTCTCGGCCTAGTTGTGTGTATGTTATGAGTCTTGTGCAGGTTATGGGTTGTAGGCACATTTGTGATGCGATGCGGTGAGATGATGACAACGTGTGTAGAGACCTGCATGTGTTAGGATTGCATAACTAGCTTTCATGCTTCACGTTTATTTTCCAGCACTTTACTTGCTAAGCTTTGAGCTTACGGTGTGTTCTGTGGTGTAGGTACTGCTGAGCTGGTGGGTGTGTACCGAGAATCTGACTAGGAGTAGGTGGCAGTTGGTGGCGTGCGACCAGGGCTCCGGTTGATGATAGTGTTAGAGCGACCCGACCCAGGATGAGCCGTAGCATGGTGTTGATGGGGAGTAGGATTTTTTTGTCTTTTGTGGGGGTATTTGTATTTGTTGTATATAGTCATAGTTATGGAGGTGATATGTCACCCTATACTATGGACTTTCTTCATTTTGGTCGATAGTATTTTCGTTCTGTTATGATGATTGTTTGGAGATGTCGTAGACTAGATAGTTGTGTAGAAGTATTCTGGATTGGTTGGGATTTATTCGTTTGCAGGTACTTAGCATTTTGGGAGCGCCATTTTCAGGCGTTACTCTGTCAAAATTTTCGGAGAGGACGCCGTGGTGCTTATTGGTTAGGATTAAGGAAAATTAGTGAGTCGTTTAGCTCAGAGTAGTCCCTGTAGCGAACCGCGAATCCTGGTGGGTTTTCGTGGCGTTACAGTAGTTATTGAAAGTAACCTATTAACAACGAATGTTGCTGTTCCATGTTTAATAGATTGGCAAGAAGTAACTTTCCCATCTAACTGGACTATTTCTAATGTTTTTTCTCCTCAGCCAATAATCAATAGTCTTCAGGAATTTTTTAAAGATATGCAGGATTTAACTATTAATCGTGTAAACTACGACAATGGTCCCGGTGCTGACAATGTTCGACGCATCAATTACAAACGTCCAACTCCCCAAGATTTACTTTGGGAAGAAAACTTCTATTTAGAGCAGAAAGCCTATAGTGCTAAAACCATTTATGAATGGAATATAGATAGTTTATCCGAATATCAAATCTATGAAGTCATTCATAAAATGTTAATGTATTTCAGTGTCTCCAAAGCCGTAAAAAATAGTGATCATGACATCGTTATTTTTATTATTAATGGCTTTACCGGTTGTCTAAAAGGTTGGTGCGATAATTATTTATCCTTATCTCAACAAACTGAAATCCTTTGAGTTGTAAAGCAAGAAAGTTTTGTCGAAATCTCTGTCAACCCTGTTTCTGTGATGACCCGAATGTGCACGTATGGGTACGACTGCGGGGCAAAACTCAGGACCTAAGTCAAGTGTAGGCGAATCCCGGACTCGAGTATAAGCGAATCTCGGGTTGTAAAAAGGGTTGTCACAATCCCACATCGCTTAGGGAAGTATATGGAAGTGAAACATATGTAAAGAGACTCTCCCAACATAGTAAGGCACATTTTGGAGCACAATTGGCAACGGATCCCATAAGAACTCCGAAGTTAAAAGTGCTTTGGCGAGAGCAATTCCAAGTTGGGTGACTTTTCGGGAAGTTCTCGCCAAATAAAGCTGTGAGGGGAGGATATTGGGCTGCGGCCCAATCCCTTGAGCGGACAATATCTTGCTGGGAAAAGGGGTCGTTACAAATAGTATCAGAGCCTGTACCCAACCAAAAATGTGGCCAACGAGGACGTTGGGCCCCCGAGGGGTGGTGATTGTGATGACCCGAATGTGCACGTATGGGTACGACTGCGGGGCAAACCTCGGGTTGTGGGGCAAACCTCGGGACCTAAGCCGAGTGTAGGCGAACCCCGGACTCGAGTATAGGCGAATCCTGGGTTGTAAAAAGGGTTGTCACAATTCCACATCGCTTGGGGAAGTATATGGAAGTGAAACATATGTAAAGTGACTCTCCCAACATAGTAAGACGCATTTTGGAGCACAATTGGCAACGGATCCCATAAGAACTCCGAAATTAAAAGTGCTTCGGCGAGAGCAATTCCAGGTTGGGTGACTTTTCGGGA
The DNA here is from genome assembly GCA_022432975.1 of Begonia masoniana. NCBI lineage: Eukaryota > Viridiplantae > Streptophyta > Magnoliopsida > Cucurbitales > Begoniaceae > Begonia > Begonia masoniana. Next base: position 11,526,111 of record CM039510.1, read on the forward strand.
AGTTCTCGCCAAACAAAGCCGTGAGGGGAGGATATTGGGCTGCGGCCCAATCCCTTGAGCGGACAATATCTTGCTGGGAAAATGGGTCGTTACAGTTTCAAGACAAACTTTAACTCATCAGAGAACGACAGCTGTCGAAGATGCTGTTTAGTCTCTTATCCAAGCAATAATTCTCCACTTTATTAGCGCTATTGATTAACGTCAAGAACGTGGACATCAATTACTTGAGAATCTGCGTTGCCCATCTTTAACCCACTTTCGGTAGTATAAAGATATTTTTATAACTAAAGCTATGCAGCGTACAGACGCTAATTCTGAACATTGGAAATCTAAATTTATTGATGGCCTTCCTCCTTTATTCGCTCAGAAAGTCCGTCAAAAATTAATGGATCTAAATTTTAAAAATATAATATCTTGGTCTACGTGTACTTATGGTTACCTTATAAGTGTCTGTGTGCAAGTAGGTCTTTCCATCTATAACGATATGAAACTGCAATATCAACTTAAAAGGCAGAATTTAACAGAAAAGAAAGAAATAGGTTAATTTTGTGAACAATTTGCCTATAATCTACCTAGTCATCATATTAAATTCCATCATCCAAAGTCCTTAAAAGAAAAATCTTATAAATCAAAACACAAGAAACAGTATGATAAAGGAAAATATAAAGAAAAATACGATTCTAAAAGGAATAAGACTTATCGAAAGGTTTCTAAAAACCCTAAGTCAGAAATTAAATGTTTTAAATGTGGCAAATTCTGACATTATCCTAGTAAATGTTTAACTAAGAAAAAATTAAACAAACTTAACCTTGATGAAGGCCTTCGCCTTCAATTAACCAAACTTCTTTTAAATTTTACTGATGAAGACTCTTCTAGTGGAAGTAGCTGTAATGATGATGACTTTTCCTCATCATCATCCTCTGAGAATAACTGTACCAATAATTATTGTAAAAGATCTTTCGAAGATTTAAATACCTTATCTTTAAATGTCCTATCCAAGTCTCAGCAGGAAATTATTAATTTAATCGATCAGATCACTGATTCCAAAACTCGAAAGAAAATTATTGAAGTTTTCAACAACAATCAGTAGAATTAAAACCTGAACCAAAACAACCGACAACATCAAAATATTACAGTATTAATGAAATTTTCGATCGTCTCGAAAATGAAAATACTTAAAAAACCCACAACAATTCAGGATATTCGTTGAGAAGTAAACGAATTAAAATCTGAATTAATTCAACTTCGCAATAATTTTAATCAGTATAAAAATACGATCCATGATCGTTTAGTCAACCTTGAATCAAAACAATTATCAACTCCAATTAACGAAACCGAAGAACAAGAATCTTCTTTTCCCCCTTATTTAAACAGTATAAGTAGAATTACTCATCAGAAATGGTTTATTCAAATTACTCTTGTAATTAAACCAAATTTTAAAATCTCCAATTTAGTTGTTCTGGTTGATAGCGGAGTTGATATTAACTGTATTCAGGAAGGATTATTTCCTACTCGGTATTTTGAAAAGACTACTTAAACTTTAACTACTCCTAGTGGTAGCCGTATGAAAATAAATTATAAATTATCTAATGTTCAAATCTACAATGATGCAACTTGTTTGACAACGACTTTTCTGCTTGTCAAGAATCTTCAATAACAGGTAATTTTAGGCACGCCTTTTTGACTTTTATAATGCCTATCAAAACAATCAATCAATCTAGAATCTATTCTACTATTCAGGATCAAGACATCATTTATCCCTTTGTCTTGGATCCGGAGAGTCGTGTTATTAACGAGTTAAAAACTTTTTATAAAAATAAAGAAAACAACTAAATTTTCTTAAAACAGAAATTAATTATTTAAATATTACGCATCAAATTCAATCTCCTAAATTTCAAGAAAAAATTAAGGATATTGAGAATGCCTTTTTATCTGAAGTATGCAGCACAATACCCAATGCTTTTTGGGAAAGAAAACGTCACGTAATATCTCTTCCGTATATTTCAAACTTTAATGAAAAATTTATTCCTACTAAGACACGTCCTAGTCAGATGAAACAGAAATACTTGGATTTATGTAAAAAGGAAATTCAAACCCTTTTAGAAAGAAAATTAATCAGAAAAAGTTATTCTCCCTGGAGTTGTGCAGCCTTCTATGTTTTTAACAGTAACAAAAAGGAGCGAGGAGTCCCTCGTTTAGTTATAAACTATAAACTTTTGAATGATGTTCTACAATAGATTCGTTATCCAATTCTGGATAAAAAAGATCTTTTAGATAGGTTGCAATCCGCTTTGATTTTTTCAAAGTTTGATTTAAAATCAAGATATTGGCAAATACAAATAACCGAAAAAGACAGGTAAAAAACTGCGTTTGTTATCACTTTCGGACATTTTGAGTGGAATGTGATGCCTTTTGGGTTGAAAAATGCCCCATAAGAATTCCAAAATATCATGAACAACATATTTTCTCCATTTACTTAATTCTGTATTGTTTATATATTGATGATATTCTTATTTTTTCATCTACTCTTGATTAGCAAATAAAACATCTAAGAATTCTTAAAGATGTTATCAAACATAATGGTTTACTTATTTCTGCTTCAAAAATGCAGTTATTTCAAACATTTGTAAGATTTTTAGGTCATACAATTAATCAAGAAACTATTATTCCAATAAACTGTAGTATTGAATTTGCTTCGAAATTTTCTGATGAAATTCGGGATAAAACACAATTGCAATGATTTCTCGGTAGTTTAAACTATTTAGGAGATTATTATCAATATTTAGCACAGGATACTTTTTTTTCTTTATTAACGTCTGCAAAAAAATATTGTACCCTGGACTCAGGATCATACTAATGTCATAAAATGAATTAAACTAAAAGCAAGAACTTTACCTTGTCTTTGTTTGTCTAATTCTAGTTGGTATAAAATTGTCAAAACTGATGCCTCTAACATTGGTTATGGAGGTATTCTTAAGCAATTAAATCCTACAACTCAGAAAGAAGAAATAGTTCGATTTACTTCCAAAACCTGGAAACCGGTTCAGCAAAATTATTCAACTACTAAAAAAGAAATACTTTCTATTGTAAAGTTTATTTCAAAATGTCAAGATGACTTATTAAATCAGAAATTTCTTCTTCGCATTGACTGTAGTTCAGCAAAATATATTTTGTCAAAAGATGTTAAAAATTTAGTTTCTAAACAAATTTTTGTCTATTGGCAGTTTGTGTTGACTTAAATATTATTTAAATCTAACGATGTTTTTGATTATGTGTTTGAAGAAGTGTGATGTGATTAAGTTAAATATATGAAATTGATGAATTATGCTGATGAGATTAATAAATTAAATATTGACCTCATCATATATTTCTTTAGCTTTTAAGTGGAAATACCCTTTGAAAAGGGTATTTTAGTTGTTTAACAAATCTGGTTAAGTGTTCAGGGTTTGATAGCAAAACTAGGCTGAAACTGATAAAGTACTGCATATCTACCGAAGTAGAAGAAAAGATATTCACCGCTAGAAAAATGACAAAGTTTACATCTACCGATGGCTCATCAGTGTGATCATCCGCCATGTTCGACAAAGCGGCTAAGTCTTCCACTAAGTGATATCTTCTGAAGACTTCTACCGCTGAACAGTATCTTTTATCAGTAGATTGTCTTCCGCTAGCATAGCAAAGAATAACATATCCACCGCTGGTACTTCAAAGGCAACATCTACCGCTGAACAACATCTTTCGCCAGCATAGCAAAAAATAACATATCCAACGCTAGTACTTCAAAGGCAACATCTACCGCTGAACAGAATCTTCCACCGGCATAGCAAAGAATGACATCTACCTGCAGAAGAAAGTGACGTTGACCACTTACATCTACCGCAAGCACTGTAAAGATACATCTACTGATGGCAGTTCACTTACATCTTCCGCCAACACTAAAGTCGTCCACTTGTATTTAATGCTATCCCCAAAACAGACATAAACAGCTATTTTTTTTCTGAGTACGGAAAGCTCTCCAACGGTCATATTTTTGAAGTAGACTCAGATTGCAGCCGAGAGTATAAAACGAAGAACAGTAGCTCGAGTGAAGAACTTTTGCTTAAATTATCCTTGAATCCTTGCGAGCAAATACTGAGCAATACTTTGCGATTTTTTATCTCTCTGTTTCAAAAACTTGAGATTTTACTTAAGAGAGAGTGCAGCTTTGTGCTAAATTTATCATACTGTAAAAGTGTAAAGGCAGTGGATTGTCACCCGTGAAGAACAATCTAGATTTGTAAAATGCAGTAGATCGTCGCCCGTGAAGTGCGATCTAGTTTTCTCTAAGGAGAAAGAAAGAATCTTCAAGGGGGAGCCTTGGAGCGTGGACGTAGGCAAGTTTGGCCGAACCACGTTAAAAACTATGGTGTCAATTTTCTCTCTTCTCTTACTTTATATTTGCCTGTTTGTTTGTTGTCAATTTAGTAATTGCATACAAGAGAGAAAGTGATTAGATTAAGTTAATAAAATTTAAAAAGTCTAATTCACCCCCCTCTTAGACAATAATGATCCTACAATTGGTATCAGAGCGAGGTCAAACATTGTCGAAGTTTGTTGTTTTTTTAAATACTCTGAGATATATATTTACAATGGCATTCAACACAAACGCTTCGCACATAGAGGATCAATCCATTTCCAGGCCACCATTTTTCGATGGCAATGACTATGTTTACTAGAAAGCTAGAATGAAAATTTTCGTTCAAGCTATGGACTATAGGATGTGGGGCATAATTGAAAACGGCCCTTTCCAGCCTTTAAAAGTTGAGAATGGAGTTAGTACTCTTAAATCAGTAGTTGAGCTAACAGATTCTGACAAAAGAAATCTGAGCCTAAATGGCAAGGCAATAAACACACTGTACTGTGCTCTAAATAGAGATGAATTTAATTGAGTACAAGGGTGTGAGAATGCTCAAGAGATTTGGCGCCTATTAGAGATCACACACGAAGGCACAAATCAGGTGAAAGAGAGCAAACTGAATATGCTCGTGTAGCACCCGGTTCTATCGAACCAGCTTTTTTTTTTATTCTTAATGGTACGATTAGTCAATAATTCAAGTAGGGTTATTAAATGACTAGACATGGGCACTAGAGTAAATTTAAAATTTTCAAAAGTGGATAACGTATTTAAGGAAAGAGGGTTGGGTTTAATGCACTGTAGCTGCCACCAATTTCATACCATTTTCTCTTCGGGTTTTCAACTCAAGCAGCCGAGCTCTCTAGACGATTTTCCTCGCCCGATCCTCCTTCAACTTAGGTAAGTTTTCCTCATTCCTCTTAAGTTTAAGCAGTTAGATAGCTGAGGGAGTGCAATGTGGGGATTTCGTATATGCTGTGAATGAGTGTAGATTCGGGTTGGGGTGAAAATTTGGGAAAATGCTTAGTGAATAGAACTCCTAACGGTCCACTTAAGTTTCAGAATGCTTTAGAATGGGGATTAGTAAGGATTGGCTTAATGTTCTGTTCATGGTTCTAGGTGAGCATTTTCGAAGCAACTCTTAACCGAGTATCCACCAGGAATCCAGGTAAGTGAAGTTTGCTTGAGCCTTCGGGCCTACATCACAAAACAGTAGGATTTTTACTTATTGAATGTGCTTACATGTCATGCATCATATTTCTGAAATTATACGAAAATGAATTTACATGGTTTGTTGAGCAAGGAATGAATGTACTGAACAGTTATGTAAACCAGTTTTACTGTTAAGGGAATTAATCCGCCCCTTAATGAGACAGTGGATATTTATACTTTGGGAGAGTTGATCCAACTCCCAATTTCAAAGGGGGATCGGAGGATGTGAATCAGACTTACTGTTAAGGGAATTAATCCGCCCCTTAATGAGACAGTGGATTTATACTTTGGGAGAGTTGATCCAACTCCCAACTTCACAGGGGGATCTGAACAGAACGATGAATATGCAACTGAGATGAGAAAGTAGAAACTGCATGTTTAGGAAGTTTTATGTTCAACATTTCCATTTCATCATTGCTTTACTTGCTTAGCATTAGGCTAATAGATGAGTTTTGTGATGTAGGTGAAGAAGTGACAGCAGGTGTGCTTTATGAGTCTACTGAGGACTAGACTGGTTGGAGGAGTGCTTCCTTGTAATAGACTGGCAGCTGATGGGGCGGTTTAATTGGTGTCTGTGGTGGTGAAGGTTTAGTGAACATTGGTTTCAAATTGAGTATGTTAAACTTTCTAATGAAAGAAGTTGCTTAGATGTTTTCAAAAAATATTTTGAGACCCTTCTGATGTTAGTATTCCGTTAGTTTTAAATACTGGATTTTTACTGGGTTTGAGATATGCAACGATTTGAATCATTTCTGAATGTTTCAGTGAAGTGAGTAAACTCTTCTCTGTGATCAGAGTTGTGATTGTAAGCCATGGAGTGGATAAAATGTGATTCTGTTCTCTATCGGTAGATGAAGTCTACCGGCAGAGATTGAGTTGTTGTTTTGTTGTCTATCGGAAGATGTCTTCAGTGGAAGCCAACGGAAGATATAGGTTGGAACTTGTCGTCTAGTCGATCGGATGAGGAAATCATCCGGCTGACGTCACCGGTGGATGTAGAGTAAAGTCGATCGGATGAGGAAATCATCCGGCTGACGTCACCGGTGGATGTAGAGTAAAGTTGATCGGATGAAGAAATTATCCTGCTGACGTCACCGGTAGATGAAGGATGTATTTTGTCGTTTTGTGACCGGATGATGTAGCCGAAACTTTGTCGTTTTGTTATTAGGAAAAGCCTTCTATTTTCTAAGCCAGTTCCTTCCGGTTGACTTCGCTCTCCGGATGATGTGTTTGACTTTCTTAAATTTTAAGTAATTTACGCTTAAACCTTTATCCCTTCCGGCTGAATTATTTTCTTAATATTTTATTCAATCATTCAAACACTGTTGCATAGTTTTGCTCAACTCTATTTTTGCTCGAAGATTTTTCCGCTGCAAGTCTTCATTTTTTATCAAACGTTAAAATTTGAATTCCGAAGGAAGTTTTAAATTCGGTTCAAGGTTTCTTAGTAATATCCGGGTTCATGAGTAACAAACCGGGTTCAGAAAACTCGGGGCGTTACAGCTCGTACACGAGTATGAGCTATTTTCTATGCCTAAAGATGAATCTGTTTCTTCTATGTTTACAAGATTTACTAACATAACTAATGGTTTAAAATCTCTTGGTAAATCATACTCTAGTGAAGAACAGGTCAGGAAGATTCTCAGATGTCTTCCAAGAAGTTGGCAGCCGAAGGTGACTGCCATTCAGGAAGCAAAGGATCTCAAAGTCTTAAAACTTGAGGAGCTCATCGGATCTCTCATGACGCATGAGATCACAATGAGGGCAAATGAAAAGGAGGACCTCAAGGAGAAAGAGGTCACAAAGAGAAAGGATATTGCTCTGAAGGCATCCTCAAGTAAACATGAAGTCTCTGATGAAGAAGAAGATGATGATGATGAGGATATAGCTCTCATCACTAGGAGATTCAGTAACTTTCTCCGAAGGAAGAAGCTGCAAGGGAGAAGATTTCCTAGGAATGGAAAGCCACATAAAGACAAGGAGATTACCTGCTTTGAGTGTGGGAAGCCAGGACATATCAAGGCGGAATGTCCTCAGGCAAAGAAGGGTCCCCAGAAGTATAAAAAGAAAGCCAGGAAGGCTACTTGGGATGATAGTGAAAGCGACACTTCATCAGAAGAGGAAGAGGTTGCCAACCTATGCTTCATGGTACACGAAGATAAGGTTAGTTCTTCTTCTTCTAGTAATTTGAGTGATAGTGATGATAGTGAGCTCATTGATGCTTTTAATGATTTAGGCAAACAATATAACATGTTAAAGACTAAATATAATTTAGTAATAAAAGAAAAGGATGAATTAATTAAAAACACACCAGAGAAATCAGCCTGCATGAAGAAACTATTAGTAACCTTAAAAGTAGAAATGATGACTTGAATAATACTGTTCTTAAATTTACTAATGGCAGTAAGAACTTAAACATGTTAATAGGAAGTCAAAGGGTTACTTTTGATAAGGCAGATTTAGGATATGAAAAGTTTAACAAAAAGAAATCATATAAAAACTTCTTTGTTAAACCAACGACTTGTCATGCATGTAATGAACTAGGACACAAAGCATTTATCTGTCCATTGAGATACACTAACTCAAAATCAAGTGATAAGCTTAAATGGGTTCCTAAAGGAACCAGACCTAACCTAAGGACCCAAAAGATTTGGGTACCTAAAAGGATCACTTGATCTCTGTTTTGCAGGATGATGCGTCTCCAATAAAGAATCAGTGGTACCTGGACAGTGGCTGTTCAAGGTACATGACTGGAGATGCATCCATGTTTGCCTCTGTCAATAAAAAAAAAAGGAAATGTCACTTTTGGTGAAAATCAAAAGGGTAAGATTGTCGACATAGGCAACATAGGTAATCCTGAAAACCCCATCATTGAAAATATTCTGTTAGTAGAAGGATTAAAACATAACCTGTTAAGCATTAGTCAATTATGTGATAAGGGCTATAAAATCACTTTCAAGTCTAATGCTTGTATCATAAAAGATAAACAAAATGGCAATGTTCTATTTATAGGATATCAAAGTCCTATGGCGGAACCACGAGCTTGAAGAAGCGACTTGGGAGCGACAACAAGATATGATGATTAAGTATCCCGAGTTGTTTGTATAGTCAAATTTTGAGGACAAAATTTTAAATAAGGTGGATGGATTGTAATACCCGACTGTACGGAATACTAATATTTTAATGTAAATGATATTTTTGTAAATATGTCGAATCAAGTCGATTTTGTACAAAGAAAGCGTCATTACGATCCTAATAATTAATATGGATTTTAGGAAGATTTTGGGAATTTTAGGAGTCGTAACGCTAATTTTACGAGAATTACGTTTATCATAATATAAATGATACCTTGGTAAAAATAGTAAACGAGGTTCGTTTTGCGAACGGACAGTTTTAATGGAACCCTGATAATAAGTTGGAGTTATTGGCGAAATATGGAGATTTGGAGAAACCGAATCATTAGACAATTAACAAAACGAAGGACAAAACAAATAGAAAATCAAAGGAATGGCAAAAAGGTAATTGCAAAGTCAAATTTATAATTAAATTTCACACTTCTCTTCTCGTTCTCCATTTTCACTCGGCTCCTCTGTGCTCTCCCCCTTCTCTCGTGACATTTCCTTCTCCCTCATGGCGTTTCTCATTCCGGCGACCGTTCTTCCCTCCGATCGTCATGATTCTTCACGTTTTCTTCCCCAATCCCGACCCTAGGTACGATTCTAAGGTTTTAGCTAAGTTTGTTTCTGTTTTTACGGAGTTTAAACGATTAGGGTTCGTTTAGGGTTTTGTTAAAAACGTGATTTAGGATTCGAAATCGATAGGTTTATCATAGTTGTTGATATATTGACGTATTAAACGTTAATGGACGAAGTTTAGAGTGTATGTGGTGTTTAGGTCGGAAAACCAGATTTTTAAGTTGAGAAATATCCATTAATGGAGTTTTGTAAATTCGCGAGCGTAAATTGCTCGATAAAATGCTTCAATGAATCAAATTAAGGCTTTAGGAAATTTCCTTAGTTAAGGTTTCATTAAATTTGGATGTTTAATAGTTTAAACTCGTTTTAACGACAAAGTTGTGAAATTTCCTTAGGTGAACAACGCTCGTGGACGGAGCTTGGATTGCAACGGACACGAGGTAAGTTCTTGTGACTTACTCTGGCCGATAGGCCTACACCGTACGTCGAAGTCGTCTCGAGGAGTTTTGGTGACGTGTTTGTTTAAATCGCTTTGGTTGGGTTGCTAGGTTTAGTCGTTTTATAGGTTGTCTTTAATTGCTTTTATTGTCTTGATGGTACGTATGATGCATGTTTAATTATGCTATAAATTGTTCACGCATCACGTATCTTAAAGGAGCATGAAAATGAATTTCCGCACTATGTTTTAAAGAAAATGGCGATGTGGCCTAAAAGGGGGCTATTGATCTATTGTGTGGATCGATTACGGATCTGTCACAATACCACATCTAATATGAATTGATGTATGTTTATGGTCATGCGAGGTGGGGCTCAGGCATGGCTGTGCGTGTTGCAAGCATGTACCCCCCTCCTCTAGGTGGAAAGGGTAGTCCAACTGATGGATATGCCCTCTCCATTTAGGGGGTTGAGATCTCGATGACAACCAATGTAAAGATAAGAAAATGTTGCATGATTTACGAACTCATATGCAAAGCATGCATTTGCATTTACGAAACTTGCTGAGATTTTTATCTCATAGATTGTCTGTATGGTGTAGGTGATCTTGACTTAGGTGAGGATGAGATCCCTGTACCAGAGGAGTGATGCAGTTGGTGGAGGATGGCTCGCGGGGTGTGCTGGCGCAGTCGATTCTTAACCCGACCCGTGGGGGTGTATGTACGTATTTTGAGGGTTTTTGGGGATATTTCGGGTTAATGGCGGATTAGATAGGTTAAAATGTATTGTAACGACCCTTATTCCCAGCAAGATATTGTCCGCTCTGGGGATTGGGCCGCAGCCCAATATCCTCCCCTCACGGCTTTGTTTGGCGAGAACTTCCCGGAAGGTCACCCAACCTGGGATTGCTCTCGCTGAAGCACTTTTAAATTCGGAGTTCTTATGGGATCCGTTGCCAATTGTGCTCCAAAACGCGTCTTGCTATGTTGGAAGGGTCTCTTTACATATGTTCCACTTCCACATACTTCCCCAAGCGATGTGGGATTGTGACGACCCCCTTTTTACGACCTGTCACCTTCCGGTTCGCCCGCGCGGACGTACCGCCATCTGGGTTCCGGTTCGTGCAGCCATCGTACCCATACGTGCATATTCGGGTCATAACATGTATAGTTAGAACATATTAGGATGTTTGGATCTGATTAGTGGATAGGTTTATGTTTTTAAGTTTTTAAACGTTTTGGAAATGTATTTTGTAAATGTTTGGTATTAGGGAAATGTTCAGTTTTTTAAACATATCCATGCAGTTTATTTTCATAAAGTTTTACCACGGTTTAAAATACGTATAGAGTCGGTTTTGAGTGAGGTTATGAAGGTGTAAAATTGTGTTAGAGAATTGGTTAAGTGGTATTTATAATTGTAGGGTTATGCAGGAAGAGAAAGAAGGAAGTAGAAGGAGAAGAAAGAAAGGGAAGAAGGAAAAAGAGAGGTGTGCCAGTCCCTGGAAATCCAGAGGACATGGCGATCGATCGCCCAAGGGTGGGGATCGATCGCCCATGGTCGCCACGCTCTGGAAGAATTCCAGAGCGTGTGGCGATCGATCGCCCGAAACGGGCGATCGATCGCCCCTCGTGTTGGTCGCCGCGATCTGTGATCGCCTGGTGTGGCGATCGCTGGCAAAACCAGCGATCGCCCCTTCATTTTAGGGACAAACGTCCCTTTTTGCCCCGCGACTTGTTTTAATTAATTTTTTTGAGTTTTATTTAAATTGTTTTAAAATCTGTCAAATGATTTAAAAGCATAACTTCAACGATTTCGATTTTTAAAAGTTTATTTCCACCCAAAAGTTAGGTTTAAAGTTTTAAGTATAAAATGAAAAAAAAAAATTGTATGGTAAAATTAGGAATAGTGTAAGGGTCATCACAGGTCACCCCCAAAAACCGAAACTAACTCTCACCCACAATATTCACGAACACTCCCTTACAATCTCTCTATTATCTAATCACTAAAACAACAAGTAAAATGAAACAAAACTCACCTAGAACGGAGAAAATCAGAGAGGAAAATGTCGGAAGGAAATCTGCTGAGCTGAGCTGAAAATCAAACGAAGGGAAATGAAAATAGGGTGGCGGCTACTGTGCATTAAACGCAGAACCTCTTCCCTTAAATAGGTTGTCCACTTTATATCTGAATTTACCATTATGCCCTCGCCTAGTCACTCATTAGCCTAATCACTAATTTCTCCCAATTTCATCTATAATACATTCACTACTAGTTAACAAAGTAAGTTGGCTCAATGAAACCTGGTGCTACAGATCGGGTACAACATCATTCCCAATGGTGGTCATTATGATGATGTGAGTGGAATGGAATTGTTTGTTCTGTTTGCACTCTAACGACAAACCCCCTTTAACATGAGATTTATTGTTTTGAGAGGATGATTTAGATAGTCTCAACCAAAGCTACATCACTTCCATATAATCTGCTTCTCATGAAAATCTTCGAGAAGTTTGAAGTGGAATATCCAGAGGAAGATTATCCCTTCCGTCTTCAACCTTCAAGCTACTACTCGATCTCCACTCTAAAGAGAATGGGGATCAAAAGGATAGAAAAAGTGGAATTTGTGTTGGATGAGTGTAACACCCGGTTCTGTTGAATCAAAATTATTCTATTAACTTATAATGTACGTTTTAGGGATGAAATTGAAAGAAACCAGTGATTAGGTTAATGAGTGACTAAATAAGGGTAGAACTGTAAATTGGAGATTTAGTAATGGATAACGTATTTAAGGAAGGGTTTTGTGAGGTTTAGCCACCACTGTTTCTCATTTCCTCTTTCGGTATTCAGCTCAAGCTCAACAGAGCTCTCTTGACAGTTTTCTCTCCGATTTTCATTCCTCAATCTAGGTGAGTTTTCCTTCGTTTTCCTTGAGTTTTAGTGACTAGATAGCAGAGAGAGTGCAATGTGTGTGTTTTGGGAATGCTGTGAATGAGAATAGGATCGGGTTTGATGATAAACCGGGAATGCACGATTATTAGAGATCCAAGTTAGCTACCTTAGGTTTCCGAATGGTTTAGAATGAGGTATAGTGAAGATTGAATTAATGCTCTGTTTATGATTTTAGGTGAGCAAACTCCCCTTACAACCCAACAATCCCAAGAAGACTAGGTAAATGGAGTATGCATGTGCCTTCGGGCCTACATCACAAAACAGTAGGATTATGTATGTTTGAATTTGTCTGTATGTCATGCATCATATTTTGAAAGAATACGAAAATGAATTTACATGTAAAGGCATGGTAAGGCATGAACAGATTGTAATAGACTAACTATTAAGGGAACTAATCCGCCCCTTAACTTATGAAAAGGATTTATAACTTTGGGAAAATTGATCCACCTCCCAATGGAATTTAGGATCAGATCAGCTGTTAAAGGAACTAATCCGCCCCTTAATTTATGAAGAGGATGTATGACTTTAGGAAAATTTATCCAACTCCCAATGGAACCGAGGGATCAGATCAGTGAAAGAATGTAAATGAAACTGAGATGTGAAAGTAGAAACTGCATGATTAGGATTTATGTTACAGTATTTCATTTTGTTATTGCTTCACTTATTTAGCATTAGGCTAATAGATGAGATTTGTGATGTAGATGAAGAAGCCTCAGAAGGTGTGTTCTCTGAGCATGTTGAGGAATAGGCTGGTTGGGGGAATACATTCATGCCTCGACTTGGTGAACTGATGGGACGGTTTAACTATCGTCTATTTATGAAGTTTCAGTGGTTAAGTGTCTTGTGGAAGTGTGCAGAGAGTTTTAGTAACATTAATAGTTCTTATGTTTTTAACAACTTTATTGTTTTCTTGTTATGAGTACGAAAAACATAATTTGGTTTAGAGGTAGTTGCTTTGCTGAATATTTTTAGAAAGTTGTGGACTTATGTTGTTTTGAACAATTTTTAGTAAAATGTACAAGTTCTTTGGTAGTCGTAGTTTTTCTTTGTTTAGAGTGAAAATGGTTGTTAAGCTGTTATGTTGAGTGTGTTCTTTTGTCTATCAGTGGATGTAGTCCACCAGTGGATGTTGGGTGTTTTTCTCTATCGGTGGATGTTTTCCATCGGTAGATGTGGATATTAGATTTTGTCGTTTTGTGATCGGTGGATGTGAGCGTAGGAGCGAGTATTAGATTTTTGTCATTTTGTGACCGGTGGATGTGAGTGTAGGAGTGAGTATTAGATTTTTGTCGTTTTGTGACCGGTGGATGTGAGTGTAGGAGTGAGTATTAGATTTTTGTCCTTTTGTGATCGGGGGATGCTGAGGGTTACTGTCGTTCGAAGGATTCGATCGGTGGACGTGAGTGGTGGTTATGGGTAGTCGACATGTCGTGCGACTGACACTGTTTAGCGGTGGATGTCTTCCATTTCCGTCTCTACCGCTGAGACTATTTTATTTTTGCTTTTGCCGCTGATACTGTTTAGCGGTGGATGCCTTTTGTTTCTATCTCTATCGCTGGAACTGTTCAGCGGTAGACGTGTTCTATTTTGTTTTGTTTTCTTTCAACCAATTGTCTTTAATATTTTAATTAAATTAATAAATATTGTTTTATACAAATGAATTTCCGCTACAAGTTTTAACGTTCATAAAGGTCAAACTTTAACCGTTGAGTGAAAAGTTGAAATTTTCTCAGAATGTCATAGTGTGGTTCAGTATTATGAGTAGCGAACTGGGTTTATATAAGTCGGGGCGTTACATAATGGTATCAGAGACAGGTTAGTTAAACCGTTAATAAGATTACTCATCAGTGCCGATTGTCGCATGGATGTACTCCAACAACTGTAAGTGTTTATGTTAACTTTAGAGATTAGATATTTATGAGATCAATTAACTTTGTACAGGAATTTAGTAAAATGTCTAGACGACCAAGAATACCAAGGGTACCAAGACAGATACCAAATCCGAGACGTGAGGAAGATCCTAGCGTAATTAGGCAGCTGACCGATTTAGTGCGTCAGCAGTCCGACCAGTTAGGAGTACTGTTGAATCGAGAGGTACAAGGGAGTGCCAACTCGAGTTCCAGCAGTGAGCATTCAGGAGACCGATTCCGGAGGCTACAGCCACCCACATTTGATGGAAAGTCGTCTAATCCGATTATTACTGAGGAATGGCTTAAGAAAATCGAGAGCATGTTCAGATGTGCCAACATCGGGGCAGGAGACGAAGTCACTCTGGCAACCTTCCATTTGGCTGGGGACGCTCAACTTTGGTGGGAAATCATAGAGACCACCACTAATATTCTGGCTATGTCCTGGTCTCAGTTCAAGGAGGTTTTCTATGAGAAATATTTTAACAGCATAGTCCAGGCCGCAAAGAAGGTAAAGTTTCTGAACTTGAAGCAGACAATGTCTATGGCAGAGTACAATAGGCAATTCGAGTCCCTGTCCAAGTTTGCGGGACATTTTGTTCACAGGAATGAGGATAAGGTGTTTCAGTTTGTGCATGGTCTGAAGCCGAAAATTTACAGAGGAGTCAAATTTTGTGGTATTAAAGGGCTTTCATTCAGTGAAGTTGTATCCACAGCATTGGAGGTGGAAGAAGCTGAAATGAAGTATTCTGGACCAAAGGAAGTCCCGCGAATTTCATCCAGCCCCAACAGCAGAGAGGAATGAAGAGGCCCAGTAAAGGCCAGAGTAACCAAGGAACAAGAAGGAAAGTACCGGATACCAGGAAGTTTCTCCAGTGCCCGAAATATTTTAAGAGTCAACTGGGCAAGTGTAGGTTTGGGACGGAAAAGTGTTTCAACTGTGAAGGGGTTGGACACACGTACAGAGATTGCCCGAAGCCTAGAATCACTCGATGCTTCAACTGTAACAAAGTCGGCCATATCAACAGGGACTGCCCAACCTTAAAGAATGGCCCTACTATGTTGAAACCGAGGATATTCTCCATGATGGAGTCGGGTGATGAAGACCAGCCCACTGTGGTGTCAGGTACCATATTGATCAACTATGTGCCTGCTTTTACTTTAATAGATTCTGGTGCGACACATTCCTTTATAGCATCTGCGTTTGCTGTTAACTTAGATGTACAGTTTACCCTTTCTATGCATGTGTTTAATGTTGCATTACCCTCTGGTGAATGCATGCACTCTAACCAAATGATGCTTGACAGTGATGTGTTAGTAGGGGACGTGAGTCTACATCCTGATCTTATTATTATTGATATAATGGGATTTAATGTAATCCTAGGAATGGATTGGTTGTTTAAGCATTATGCCACAATAGAATGTAGGACTAGAATAGTTAGCTTCCACCCCCCTGGTGGTTTGAAGCATACCTTTCAAGCCTCGAAGAAGAGTAAGGAAATGTCTGTTATAACCTCTGTCAACGCTAGACCTTCTCCATGTGGGGAGTATTTGTGATTTTTGGCCAGTGTTTTAGACACACAACTAGTAGGAAAAGCAAGTCCTCAGAATGTCTTAGTTGTCCAAGATTTTCCAGAAGTATTTCTAGATGACCTTTCTGGCTTGCCACCAGATAGAAAAATTGAGTTTGTTGTAGATGTTTACCTAGGCGCCGAGCCTGTATCTAAGAATCCCTATAGATTAGCACTCACGGAGCTTAAGGAATTAAAGATACAGTTAGAGGAACTATTGGAGAAAGGGTTCATATGCCCAAGCTTTTCACCATGGGGTGCACCAGTTCTTTTTCTCAAAAAGAAGGATGGAACAATGCGTATGTGCGTTGATTATCGGGAATTGAATAAGTTAACCATCAAGAACAAGTATCTATTGCCAAGGATTGATGATTTATTCAACCAGCTTAACGGTGCGCGAGTTTTCTCTAAGATTGACCTTAGGTCCGGTTATTACCAATTGAAAGTCAAATCTGAAGATATCCCTAAGACAGCCTTTCGCACTAGGTACGGATATTATGAGTTTTTGGTTATGTCCTTTGGATTGACAAATGCACCAGCAGCCTTCATGGATCTTATGAATAGAGTGTTTCATGAATATTTGGACAAGTTTGTCATAGTGTTTATAGATGAAATTCTAATCTATTCACGTACTAGGGAGGAGCTTACAAGACATTTGAACCTGGTATTGGGAGTACTAAGGCAACATCAACTTTATGCTAAGTTTTCCAAGTGTGAGTTTTGGTTGGACAGAGTTCACTTTCTTGGTCATGTGATCTTGGGTGATGGGATATCTGTTGATCCAACCAAGGTTCAAGCAGTTAAGGAGTGGCCCCAACCGAAGAATGCCACTGATATTCGGAGTTTTCTTGGATTAGTAGGACATTACAGGAAATTTATTGAAGGGTTCTCAAAGGTTGCAACACCCCTCACTCGGTTAACAAGGAAAAACATTAAGTATGTGTGGACTGAGGAATGTGAATCCAGTTTCTAGATTTTTAAACAAAAGTTGACCAATGCTCCAATATTAACACTCCCTGTTGAAAATGGAAAGTTCAGTATTTATTGCGACGCTTCCAAAGTTGGACTCGGTTGTGTGTTGATGCAAGATGGAAAAGTAATAGCATATGCTTCTAGACAGTTGAAAACACACGAGAAGAATTACCCTACACACGACTTAGAATTAGCCTCGGTGGTTTTTGCACTTAAGATTTGGAGGCATTACTTGTATGGACAATCTTGTGAGATATTTTCAGACCATAAAAGTCTGAAGTATATTTTCACACAAAAAGTGCTAAACATGAGACAACGTCGGTGGTTGGAGTTTGTCAAAGATTGCAATTTTGAGATCAAATACCACCCCGGCAAGGCAAATGTAGTAGTTGATGCTTTGAGTAGAGTGTCAACTTCAGCCTCAGCCTTGGTTCTTGACATGTCGTTAACCTTAGAGGTAGAATTCCAAATATTTAACTTGGAAGCTGTGTCCATTGTGTCAGCTATGCTTTTTGCCATAACCTTGAAGCCTACCATTTTGGAAAGAATTAAGGAAACTCAGATGATTGATGCTGATTGATGCTTTGGTTGGATAGTTAACATTAGTTCTTTTACAGGTTATGCATTTTTATTGTTTTGATGGTATATATGTAGAATGTAAATTATGTTTTTGTTGTCTTGATGGTATATATGTTGTATATAGATTTTGCTTTTTATTGTCTTGATGGTACATATGTTTAATGTTATGTTATGCACGTGTTCATGCATCATGGTTTTTAAAAGAGCATAGAAAATGAACTTCCGCATGATGTTTTCATGACAAGAGATGTGGCCTGAAAGGGGGCTATTGATCTATTATGTAGGCACAAAGGGGTCTGTCACAATACGACATCGCCTGAACTAAATGAATATACGTAATCTGTTATCTGGTCACGCGAGGTGGGGCTCAGGCATGGCTGTTGTTTGTGTGAGCATGTACCCCCCTCCGCTAGATAGAAAGGGTTGTCCGACCGCGGGATGAATCCTTTCCTTTTAGCGGCCTGATATCTCGGTGACAATATATCTGCGACGTAATGATAAGAAAATGTTGCATGATTTTTGAAACTCATACGCACAGCATGCATTGCATTTACGAAACTTACTGAGCCTTTAGCTCATAGTGTGTCTGTATGGTATAGGTGATCAGGATATAGGTGAGGATGAGGTCCCTCCACCCGAGGAGTGATGCAGTTGACGGAGGATGGCTCGTGGTGGTGTGCTGGCGCAGTCGAGGTGTTTCATGACCCGTGGGGACGTATATAGGTATTTTGGGTTGTTTTGAATAGAAAATGTTAGGTAAAATATTGTATAGATAGAACATTATAAGATGTTTGGATCGGGAGTAGTTAATAGGTTTATGTTTCGAAGTTTTGAAATGTTTTGGAAACTAATTTTATAACCGCTTGGTGATTTTCAAACAGGAGGAAACGTTTATTTTTTTAAACGGATCCACACGGTTCGTTTTTGTGAAAACGTATTTTGTTTGAATCTTGACTTGAGTTGGTTTGAGCGAGATAATGGTTGATGTACGCGTACTGAAAGATTAGATGTTGAAATGTATGTTGTGGTGTAAGTAGAATTTATGTTTATATTTGTAGAAATATGATGAAAGAAGAAAGAAAGGAAAAATGAAAGAAGAAGGAAAGGGGAAAAGAAAGAAAGAGGAAAGGAGGGGGGGAGGCCGAGCACTCTGGAAGAATTCCAGAGTGCTTGGCGATAGATCGCCGGCTTTGTGATGACCCGGATGTGTAAGTATAGTATGGTACGATGGCTGCACGAACGGAAGGTGCAAGGTGTAAAAAGGGGGTCTTCACAATCCTACATCGCTTGGGGAAGTATGTGGAAAGGAAACATATGTAAAGAGGACCCTCCCAACATAGCAAGACGCGTTTTGGAGCACGATGACAACGGATCTCATAAGAACTCCGAAGTTAAAAGTGCTTCGGCGAGAGCAATTCTAGGTTGCGTGACCTTCCGGGAAGTTCTCGCCAAACAAAGCCGTGAGGGGAGGATATTGGGCTGCAGCCCATTCCCCAGAGCGGACAATATCCTGCTGGGAATAGGGGTCGTTACAAATGGTATCAGAGCCTGTACCCAACCAGAAATGTGGCCAACGAGGACGTTGGGCCCCCGAGGGGGGTGATTGTGATGACCTGGATGTGTAAGTATGGTACGATGGCTGCACGAACCGGAAGGTGACAGGTCGTAAAAAGGGGGTCTTCACAATCCTACATCGCTTGGGGAAGTATGTGGAAATGAAACATATGTAAAGAGATCCTCCCAACATAGCAAGACGCGTTTTGGAGCACGATTGACAACGGATCTCATAAGAACTCCGAAGTTAAAAGTGCTTCGGCGAGAGCAATTCTAGGTTGGGTGACCTTCCGGGAAGTTCTCACCAAACAAAGCCGTGAGGGGAGGATATTGGGCTGCAGCCCAATCCCCAGAGCGGACAATATCTTGCTGGGAATAGGGGTCGTTACAGGCTTGGGGCGATCGATCGCCCCTCCTTGGTCGTGGTACGCCAGGCGATCGCTTGGAGTGGCGATCGATCGCCTATTTTGGGCAATCGATCGCCCCTCAGTATTTTCAACTGGCAATCGATCGCCTGTTTTGGGCGATCGATCGCCCCTGATTTTTGGACGCTTTTGCCCCTATTTTGTCTTGTTTCGCTAGCCGATTGTTTTAAAGAATTTTATGTTTTAAATATAATTTCTTTTAATTGTTTTACTTAATTGTTTCAATTTGTTTTGAATGGTTTTCTAAACGACTTTAACGATTTTGTTTTCAATTTAAATTCTACTCAAAAGTCACGAGGTTTACAAGGATAGTAAAAGGGTATGATGATAAAAAAAGAAAAAAATAAATATGGTAAAAAATTAGGAATAGTGTAAGGGTTATTACATTTGTCGTCTAGTGACCGGAAGACGCAGCTTGTTCCATCGGTAGATGTGAGCTGAGAATGTTTGTCGTTTGTGAGCAGTAGAAGTGAATAGGAGATTTGTCGTTTGTGAGCGGTGGATGCGAGTGTAAAACGTTGTCGTTTTGTGAGTGGAAGATGTAATTTGTACGGCTTCTACCCCTAAGACTCTTTTGTCTCTACTTCTACCGCTGGAACTATTCAGCGGTAGATATGTTCTGTTTTCTTTTTCAACCAACTGTCTTCAATATTTTAACTATTTAATAAATGTCGTTCATACAAATGTTTTTCCGCTGCAAGTTTTAATGTTTTAAGGGTTAAGTCTTGATCGTTGAATGAAATTTTAAAATTTTCTCAGAAAGTCATAGTTCGGTTTAGTATTATGTGTGGCGAACCGGGTTCAGATAACTCGAGGCGTTACATTATGGTATCAGAGACATTCAGTTAAACCGTTCAAAAGATTACTCATCAGTGCCGATCGTCGCATGGGGGTACTCCAACAACTGTAAGTATTTATGTTAGCCTTAGTTATTAGATGTTTATGAGAGTAGTTAACCCTGTGCAGGAATCTAGTAAGATGTCTAGACGACCAGGAAGACCAAGAGTACCAAGAGAGATACCGAATCCGGGACGTGAAGAAGATCCTAGTGTGATTAGGCAGCTGACAGATTTGGTGCGTCAGCAAACAGACCTAGTGTGTCAGCAGTCCGATCAGTTAGGAGTGCTGTTGAACCGAGAGGTACAGGGAAGTGCCAACTCGAGTTCTAGCAATGAACATTCTGGAGATAGATTCAAGAGGCTACGACCACCCACGTTTGATGGATAGTCATCTGATCCGGTTATTGCTGAAGGGTGGCTTAGGAAGATTGAGAGTATGTTTAGGTGCGCTAACATTAGAGAAGGAGACAAGGTCACGTTGGCAACATTTCATTTGGCTGGTGATGCTCAACTCTGGTGGGAAACAATAGAGACCACCACTGATGTTTTGGCGATGCCTTGATCACAATTCAAGGACATTTTCTATGAGAAATATTTTAACAGCACTGTCCAGACCGCAAAGAAGTTGGAGTTTCTGAACTTGAAGCAGACAGGGTCTGTGGCCGACTACAGTAGGCAATTCGAGTCCCTATCCAGGTTTGCTGGACATTTTGCTCACAAGGACGAGGATAAGGTGTTCAAATTTGTGCATGGACTGAAGCTGAAAATTTACCGAGTTAAATTTTGTGGTATTAAAGGCTTGACATTCAGCGAAGTTGTGTCCACTACTCTGGAAGTGGAAGAAGTTGAAAGGAAGTGTGCTGGACCAAAGGAGGTCCCACAAAAGTTTGTCCAGCCACACCAACAAAGAGGAATGAAGAGGCCAAGTGAAGGCCATAATAGACAAGGAACAGGAGGAAAAATACAGAATGTCAGGAAATTTCCCCAGTGTCCTAAGTGTTCGAAGAATCACCCGGGCGAGTGTAGACTGAACTTTGGGAAGTGTTTCAACTGTGAGGAGGTTGGACACATGTTCAAAGAATGCCCGAAGCCTAGAATCACCAGATGCTATAATTGTAACAAGGTCGGCCATATTAGCAGAGACTGCCCACCTTTTAAGAGTGGTCCTGCTACGATTAAACCGAGGATATTCTTTATGATGGAGTCGGGTGAAGAACAGCCCGCTGTAGTGTCAGGTACTATATTGATCAACTCTATACCTGCTTTTACTTTAATAGATTCTGGTGCAACACATTCATTTATAGCATCTGCATTTGCTGTTAAGCTAGATGTACAACCTATGCCATCTGTACATACGTTTAATGTCGCGTTACCCTCTGGAGAATGCATGCACTCTAGCCGAGTGAAGCTTAATTGTATTGTGTTAGTAGGAAACAAGGATCTACCTGCTGATCTCATCATTATGGATATAATGAGATTTGATGTAATCCTAGGAATGGACTGGTTGTTTAAGCACCACGCCACAATTGATTGTAGGACTGAAATAGTTAGCTTCAACCCCCTGGTAATTTGAAACTGTAATACCCGGGATTTTTTTTAAAAAAAAAGAAAAATTGGAGAGAAAATAAAAGAATAATAAAATAGGTTATTTTAATTACTTTAAAAGAAAAGTGAATGGTTTCTTAATTTAGGTTCGGGTATTCCCAATGAAATTAAGCTGGGGGTTATAATTAAGAACGAGAGTTAACGAAATTCGAAATGGTCGAAAACACGGGAGGGCAAAACGGTAAATGAGGATTAATTAATGGTTAGTTTTATTATTATTATTATTTTTTTAAAAAAATATATATATAATAAAACGACAGAATGGCCGAAGTCATTCTGTCGTTCGCGAACGCCGAAGGCAGGGCAGCGAAGGGGAGAGGCGAGGGCGAGCGATTGACGACCGTTCACCGCCGATTTCTTTGGTTTTCCGGCCAGACGACGGCGACGAGCAGACTCCGGCCCGTCTCCGCGCACAAGTCCGACGGGTAAGCCATTTTCGCCTTGTTTTTGCTCTGTTTAAGGCCGAGGGTGTGAAGCGAGTTTGAGCTCCGATCACCAGCGGTTTGTGGTTGTTTTCGGCGTGGGTTTGCCGACCCTTGGTCCGTCTTTCATCGCCTGGCCGTGATGAGCCTCGTTTGGGCAAAATTCAGTGAAGCCCGATTTGGGCATTTCAAGTTTGGAGATGTGTAGTCTCAGGATTTTGATTGTTTATGCTAATTAAGGGTGTGGGTGGTCGATTGGTGAGGAATTAGGCGAAAATTGTTGAAATATCAAAATGGGAAAAATTCCGGGTAAAGGGCAGTTCGGGTTTTGCTAATTTTGACCGAGCTACGGTCGTTTGTTTTAAAATTTCTTTTGGCAGGTTAAAATAGGTTATTAGAGGAGTACGTGGCCGTTGGAATCATTCGATTCCGATAACCGACGCAAAAGTTACGCGCGTTCGAAGTTTCGGGTCGATTTTTACCGAACCCAAATTAGTGGCCCTTTTAGTTAGGTTTTAGTTGGATTAGGCTAGAAATAGTAGTTTTAAAGTAATTGGTGGATGTAGGCTTGATTTTAGTGAAGTTTAACTATTTGTCGTACGTCGAGCTGTAGATGGGCAGGGAATCGAGTAACCTCAGCGAGTTAGGACGCCATGTAAGTAGTGGATTGCTTGTGTTTTGCCTTCGGGCCTACACCATGGAACGGTAGGGCATTATTTGTTTGTTTGCTTATTTGGTTGTTTTGTTTCGTGTTGCGTGTCGTTGTATTGTTTCGTGTTGTATTGCATATCTTTGTTAAAACATGCATCGTGAGTTATAGTACGCTACGCTAGAGATGAGTAGTTGCATTGTTTAGCATTGTGAGTAGAGAGGGAAGATTATGAGCACGTGTACCGCCCTACGGCAACGCAATCTGGAATAGGGTGCCTTGTCGGGATATGGTGCTGGTAGTAGCACCCCGAAGGGAACTCTAAGAAGGATGATTGGCTAAAATACGTAAATGTCGTGAGTATGAATTCCTAGACAGTTATAGGATTCTACGATCGACGAGGGAGATTATGCATGGCCATCCTAGACGGTTATGGGATGTAAGCTGTCTGGTCTTGCTCTGGTGATTCTGAGTTTGGCCGTCCTAAACGGTTATGGGATGTTTGCCCACTCAAATCACATGGCTTATGAAACGATTAAAGCAACGAACACTAAAATACGTAAATGTCGTGAGTATGAATTCCTAGACGGTTATAGGATTCTACGATCCACGAGGGAGATTATGCATGGCCATCCTAGACAGTTATGGGATGTGAGCTGTCTGGTCTTTCTCTGGTGATTCTGAGTTTGGTCGTCCTAGACAGTTATGGGATGTGTGCCTACTCAAATCACACGGATTATGAAACGATTAATGTAACGAACAACAAATAAGCACAACCGAGTTGTAGAAACTGCATGTGTTAGGTTGATTGCATTGTGTTGTCGCATTTGTTATTCCCTACTTGCTAAGCATTAGGCTTACATTTTGTGTTCTATGTTGTAGGTGGCGAGTATTGTCCAGGTGAGGTAGAGGGGACAACCGAGGACTAGGCCGCAGTCGGAGGAGTTCGGGGCATGTCGGTGCAGGCAGTTGTCGGGGCGTCACGACCATGGTCTTCGGGAGAATGTGGGACTTTACATTTTAGCAGTTTATTGTAGATGTCTGTTTGTAGAAATGATGGGAATGCTTAACTCATTTTGGTTGATATTTTTGATAGTTGTGGTATAGCTATGTGTATTTGTTGTAATAGTCATAGGTAAGGGTGATGTATCGATCTGTACTGTGGACTTTCTTCATTTAGGGATGTTAGTATTTTAGTTTCCTCTTTACTGCTATTTGGTGATTTCGTATGCTGAATAAGTTGAGTAGAAGTATTCTGGATTGGTTGGGATTGAATTTTATGCAGGTGTTTAGCATTTTGGAGGCTCCATTTTCAGGCGTTACTTTGTCAAAATTTTTGGGGAAGACGCCGTGATATTTAACGGTCAGAATTAAGGGAAATTATTGAGTCTAGGCAGCTAGGTATGACGCAAGAGAGTTCTGAGAGACTTAGTTTTAAATTATGATATGTCAATTTTATTTAAATTATGTTTTAGCATGGGATTGGTTAGCAAAGTAGCGCAACGAGCCAGAGTGGGTTCGGGGGCATTACAGAAACATACCTTTCAAGCTTCAAAGAAAAGTAAGGAAATGTCTGTGATGACTTTTATTAACACTAGACCTTCTCCTTGTGGAGAGTACTTGTGCTTTTTAGCTAGCGTATTAGACACATAACTTGTAGGGAAGGCAAGTCCTCAAAATGTCTTAGTCGTCCAAGACTTTCCAGAAGTATTTTTGGATGACCTTCCTAGCTTGCCGCCAGATAGAGAAATTGAATTCGTTGTAGATGTTTACCCCGGCGCCGAGCCCGTGTCTAAAAATCCATATAGATTAGCACCAACAGAACTTAAAGAATTAAAGAAGCAGTTGGAGGATCTGTTGGAGAAAGGGTTCATACGCTCTAGCTTTTCACCGTGGGGTGCACCTGTCCTTTTTGTTAAAAAGAAGGATGGATCGATGCGGATGTGCATTGATTATCGGGAACTAAATAAGCTAACTGTCAAGAACAAGTATCCATTGCCGAGGATAGACGATCTATTCGACCAACTTAATGGTGCAAGAGTTTTCTCTAAGATTGACCTTAGGTCCGGTTATTACCAGTTGAAGGTTAGATCTGAAGATATCCCAAAGACTGCCTTTCACACAAGGTATGGACATTATGAGTTTTTGGTCATGTCCTTTGGATTGACAAATGCACGGCAGCCTTCATGGATCTTATGAATATAGTGTTTCATGAGTATTTAGACAAGTTCGCCATAGTGTTTATAGATGACATTCTAATCTATTCTAGTACTAAGGATGAACATGCAAGGCATTTGAGTTTAGTGTTAGGAGTACTAAGACAGCACCAACTGTAATACCCAGTTCTATCAAACCGTTTCTCTATTCCTTTTAAACTAATGACACAATTTATATGGCAATATTAAATGTAGGGTTAGTGGATGACTAGGCAAGGATATAAGGGTAATTAGAAATTCAAAGGTGGATAACGTATTTAAGGAAACTATTAATGAAGTAGCCGCCACTGTTTATTTCATTTCCTCTCCATTCTCAGCTCCTCAGCTTAGCAGAGCGCGATAGGAGACCCCCTTCGACTTCCTCCAGCAATTTCCTCCAAACTTGGTGAGTTTTGCTTCTATTTCTTGTTACATTGTATCTATCGTTGGTAGGAGGGATGATAAATGAGGTTTTGAGAAGGCGGTAAGCAAGTGGTGGTTTCGGTTTAAGTTGAAATCGGGAATGCACAATGACTAGAGTTCCCAAAACAGTTTCCCTTAGATTTCTAGTGGTTTAGAATGAAGATTAGAGGAAATTTAATGTATGCTCTGTCTATGGTTTTAGGTTTGAGTAATACCTGAAGTAGCTTCCAACCAAGTTTTTCCAGGAGACCAGGTAAGTAGAGTTTGCATGTGCCTTCGGGCCTACATCACAAAACAGTAGGATTTGTGTGTGCATGAATGAATGTTTCTTTTCAGTTGCCATGCATCATATTTTGAAAGAAAACAAAAATGAATTTACATGAAGTAGCATGGTGAGATGTGAACATATTGTAACAGTATACTTTTAAGGGAATTAATCCGCCCCTTAATCGAACATACGGATTCATACCCTGGGAAAATTGATCCACCTCCCATTGTATCAGGGATCAAATCAGCTGTTAAGGGAATTAATCCGCCCCTTAATTGAATATATGGATTCATACCCTGGGAAAACTGATCCACCTCCCATTGTATCAGGGATCATCAGACCAGTGAACGAATGCAACATAACTGAGGAATGAAAGTAGAAACTGCATATTTAGGATTTACATTTCAGTACACATTTCATTTCTTGCTTTACTTGCTTAACATTAGGCTAATAGATGAGTTTTGTGATGTAGGTGAAGAGATTTCTGCAGGTGAATTTCCCGTGTGCACAGATGAGTAGATTTGGTTGGAGGGGTACATTCATGCTCCGGTCTGGTAAACTGATGAGGCGGGTTAACTGGTGTCAGCAGTTGTGAAGGTCTAGTTGATAATGATTCAATCTGAGTACATTGAATTTTCATGACAGTAGTGGTAGCAACCCTTTTTAATTAGTTTTGGAGATTTCCTGACATTAGTGTCCTGTTGGATTTTATAATGTTGTTTTTACTTAATTTGAGCAATACAATGATTTAAACTGCCTCTGAATGGTTTTTGGTAAAATGCTTAAGTCCTTTTGATAGTCGGGACTTTCTTAATTTATAGTAAAGTCTACTGCCATGTTGTTTTGTCCATCGGTAGGAGTCGAGTAAGTTATCTATCAGAAGATGCCTTAAGAAAAGTCATCGGATGATGTGGGTTAATTCTATCGGAAGATGCCTTAAGAAAAGTCATCGGATGATGTAGGTTAATTCTATCGGAAGATGCTTTAAGAATAGTCATCGGATGATGTCTCAGTAAAGTCACCGGTACATGAGGTTTGTTCTATCGGAAGGTGCTGGTCAAAGTCCATCGGATGGTGTCTCGGTAAACTCATCGGCATGCGTGTTGATGTCATCGGTAGATGTAGGAGGATTTTTGTCGTATAGTCATCGGAGGATGTAGAGCGTATTTTGTTGTTTGCGATCGGTTGATGTCTTTTGGCTGACGTCATGGGTAGAAACCTTCTATCTTCTGTTTCTGCTTCTTCCGTTGACTTTATCAATCGGCAGATGTGTTTGACTTCTGCGATTTCTCTAATATTTTGCTGTTTAAACTAGATTTTCAAATTGCCGATTGTTTCTTAACAATTCAACAGCATTTCGTAGTTTTGTATAACTTCATTGTGGTTCAAATGATTTCCGCTGCAAATTTTTAAATGTTTTGAGTTTTTAGAAAAATTCCAAATTTTGACTGTCGAGTGAAGATTTAAATTAATAAAAAAAAAATTTAGTCATGTTCGAGCATTGAGTAGCGAACCGGGTTCAGAAAATTCGTGGCGTTACAGTGTGGTATCAGAGACATTCAGTTAAACCGTTCAAAAGATTACTCATCAGTGCCAATCGTTGCATGGAAGTGCTCCAACAACTGTAAGTGTTTACGTTAACCTTAGCTATTAGGTATTTATGAACATATTTAACTTTAATCAGGAAGTTAGCAAAATGGCTAGACGACCAGGAAGACCGAGGATACCAAGAGAGATACCAAGTCCGAGACGTGAGGAGGACTCTAGTGTAATCAGACAGCTGACAGAATTGATGCGCCAACTGACTGATATAGTGCGTCAACAGTCTGACCAGTTAGGTGGCACAAGGAAGTGCCAACTCGGGTTCTAGTGGTGAACATTCTGGATATAGGTTCAGGAGGCTAAGACCACCCACGTTTGATGGACAGTCAACTGATCCAGTTATTGCCGAAGGATGGCTTAGAAAGATTGAAAGTATGTTTAGGTGTGCCAACATTGGAGAAGGAGAAAAAGTCACGTTGGCAACCTTTCATTTAGCTGGTGAAGCTCAACTCTGGTGGGAAACAATAGAGACCACCACAGATGTTTTGACGATGCCTTGGTCACAATTCAAGGACATTTTCTATGGGAAGTATTTTAACAGTACTGTCCAGACCGCGAAGAAATTGGAGTTCCTGAACTTGAAGCAAACAGGGTCCGTGGCCGAGTATAGTAGGCAGTTTGAGTCCTTGTCCAGATTTGCTGGACACTTTGCTCACAAGGACGAGGATAAGGTGTTCAAATTTGTGCATGGACTGAAGCCAGAAATTTACCGAGGAGTTCAATTTTGCGGAATTAAAGGTTTGACATTAAGTGAGGTGGTGTCCCTCTGGAAGTGGAAGAGGCTGAAAGGAAATATGCTGGACCAAAGGAGGCCCCGCAAAGGTTTAACCAGCCACACCAACAAAGGGGAAAGAAGAGGCCAAGTGAAGGCCAAAATAGCCAGGGAGCAGGAAGAAAAGTGCAGAATGTCAAGAAATTTCCCCAATGTCCAACATGTTTGAAGAATCACCCGGGGGAATGTAGGTGGACTTCTGGAAGGTGTTTCAACTGTGAGGAGGTTGGACACTCATTCAAAGACTGCACTAAGCCCAGAGTCCTTCGATGCTTCAACTGTAACAAGCCGGGACACATTGTTAGAGACTGCCCAACGTCGATGAGTGGCCCTGCTAGGATAAAGCTGAGAATATTTTCCATGGTAGAGTCAGGAGAAGAGGACCAGCTTGCAGTGGTGTCAGGTACTATATTGATCAACTCTGTACCTGCTTTTACTTTGATAGATTCGGGTGCAACACATTCTTTTATAGCCTCTGCTTTTGCTGATAAGCTAGATGTACGGTTTGCTTCTTCTGAACATATGTTTAACGTAGCATTACCTTCTGGTGAGCGCATGCACTCTAACCAGGTGATGCTTGACAGTAATGTGTTAGTAGGGAATGTAAGTCTACCTGCTGATATTATAATCATGGATATAATAGGATTTGATGTAATCCTAGGAATGGACTGGTTGTTTAAACATCACGCCACAATTGATTGTAGAACTGGAGTAGTTAGCTTTCAAACCCCTGGTAAGTTGAAACATACCTTTCAAGCTTCAAAGAAGAGTAAGGAAATGTCTGTGATGACTTCTATTAACACTAGACCTTCCCTGTGTGGGGAGTATTTGTGCTTTTTAGCTAGCGTTCTAGACACACAGCTTATGGAAAAAGCAAATCCTCAGAATGTCTTAATCTTCCAAGACTTCCCCGAAGTGTTTTTAGATGACCTTCACGGTTTACCGCCAGATAGGGAAATTGAATTTGTTGTAGATATTTACCCTGGAGCCGAGCTTGTGTCTAAAAATCCATATAGATTAGCTCCAACTGAACTTAAGGAATTAAAGAAACAATTGGAGGACCTATTGGAGAAAGGGTTCATACGCCCAAGCTTTTCACCGTGGGGCGCACCTGTCCTTTTTGTCAAGAAGAAAGATGGATCAATGCGTATGTGCATTGATTATAGAAAATTGAATAAGTTAACTGTCAAAAACAAATACCCTTTGCCGAGAATTGACGACTTATTTGACCAGCTTAGGGGTGCAAGAGTTTTCTCTAAGATTGACCTTAGGTCCGGTTATTACCAGTTGAAGATAAAATCCGAAGATATCCCAAAAACTGCCTTTCGCACAAGGTATGGACATTATGAGTTTTTGGTTATGTCTTTTGGTTTCACAAATGCACCAGCAGCCTTCATGGATCTCATGAATAGGGTGTTTCACGAGTATTTGGACAAGTTTGTCATAGTGTTCATAGACGACATTCTGATCTATTCTAGGACTAAGGATGAGCATGCAAGGCATTTGAGATTGGTGTTAGGAGTACTTAGACAGCACCAGCTTTATGCTAAGTTTTCCAACTGTGAGTTTTGGTTGGACAGAGTTCACTTTCTTGGTCACGTGATCTTTGGAGATGGAATATCTGTCGATCCAGCCAAAGTTCGAACGGTTAAGGAATGGCCTCAACCGAAGAATGCTACAGATATCAGGAGTTTTCTTGGTCTAGCAGGATATTATAGAAAGTTCATCGAAGGATTTTCAAAGATCGCTACACCCCTTACTAAGTTAACCAAGAAAAATGTGAAATATATATGGACTGATGAATGTGAACATAGTTTCATGACCTTGAAACAGAAACTAACCAATGCTTCAATTTTAACCCTTCCAGCTGAAGATGGTAAATTTAGTATTTATTGTGATGCTTCTAAAATTGGTCTTGGTTGTGTGTTAATGCAGAATGGTAAAGTAATAGCTTATGCCTCTAGACAGTTGAAGACACATGAGAAGAACTACCCTACCCATGACTTAGAATTAGCTGCAGTTGTATTTGCACTTAAGATTTGGAGGCATTACTTGTATGGACAATCTTGTGAGATATTTTCATATCATAAGAGCCTGAAGTATATCTTCACACAGAAGGAACTAAACATGAGGCAACGTCGATGGTTGGAATTTGTAAAAGACTATGATTTCGAGATTAAATACCATCCCGGCAAAGCAAATGTCGTGGCTGATGCTTTGAGTAGAGTAACAACATCAACCCCATCTATGATTTTCAGTATGCCATTAGCTTTAGAGTCAGAATTCCAAAAATTTAACCTAGAAGCAATAACCAATGTATCAGCTATACTATCAGCCATAACCTTAAAGCCTACCATTCTAGAGAAAATAAAGGAAGCTCAGACGAATGATGATGAGTGTAACAAGTATAAGTCAAGCATGAATTCTACGGACCAATCGGATTTTAACTATTCTGCTAATGGGATCCTCAAGTTTAGAAATAGGTGGTTTGTTCCAGCCATTAAGGAACTCCGTGAAGAGATTCTTTCTGAAGCACACTCTTCCAAGTTCTCTGTTCACTCTGGAAGTACAAAGATGTACAGAGACCTTAATCAACACTACTGGTGCCTAGTATGAAACGAAGCGTGGCAGAATATGTAGGATCATGTTTGTGTTGTCAAAAGATTAAAGCCGAGCATCAGAGACCCTCAGGAACATTGCAACCCTTACCAGTTCCTGAATGGAAATGGGAGCAAATAACTATGGATTTTGTTATAGGATTACCTAGAACAGCAAAGGGACACGATGCAATCTGGGTAATAGTTGATCGTTTGAACAAATCTTCTCACTTTCTGCCAATGAAGATAACATATTCGATGGACCAACTGGCCGAGTTGTATGTGCACGAAGTTGTTAGACTGCATGGAGTTCCAAGCAACATAGTTTCAGACCGAGACTCCAGATTTACATCTAAGTTTTGGAAAAGTTTGCACAAGGCTATGGGAACACAGCTTAATTTTAGCACAGCTTTCCACCCTCAAACAGATGGACAATCCGAGAGAACCATTCAGACCTTAGAAGATATGCTCCGAGCATGCATATTGGACTTTCAAGGATCTTGGAGTAAATATTTACCATTGGTTGAGTTCTCTTACAATAACAGTTTTCAAGCAACAATAGGCATGACTCCATACGAAGCATTATATGGACGAAAATGCAGATCTCCTTTGTACTGGGATGAAGTTGGTGAAGCACAGTTGTTTGGTCCTGACATTGTGCAGCAGACTGTGGAGAAGGTTTCCCTCATCCGACAGAGAATTCTGACAGCTCAAAGCCGCCAGAAGAGTTATGCTGATAAAAGACGAAGAGAATTAGAGTTTGAAGTAGGTGATGAAGTTTTTCTTAAGGTGTCACCATTCAAAGGAGTTGTGAGATTCGGGAAGAGAGGAAAGTTGAACCCCAGGTTTATTGGACCATTCTTAATTTTGAAAAGGGTTGGGAGTGTAGCCTACATGTTGCAGTTACCGGCTTCTATGGAAGGAATCCACAATGTGTTCCTTGTTTCTATGTTAAAGAAGTGTGTAAGAGATCCATATTAGATTGTGGAACAGCAGGACATTGAGGTTCTTCCTACTCTTGCATATGAGGAGAAGCCTGTAAGGATCTTGGACTATGCAGTGAAGGTATTGCGCAACAAGGAAGTTCCACTAGTGAAAGTCTTATGGCACAATCAGAACATAGATGAGACAACTTGGGAGCGCCAACAAGACATGATGGACCAACATCCAGAATTATTCAGGTAACGAATTTTGAGGACAAAATTCTTTTAAGGAAGGTAGATTGTAATACCCGATTCTATCAAACCATTTCTCTATTCCTTTTAAACTAATGGCACAATTTATATGACAATATTAAATGTAAGGTTAGTGGATGACTAGGCAAGGACATAAGGGTAATTAGAAATTCAAAGGTGGATAACGTATTTAAGGAAACTATTAATGAAGTAGCCGCCACTGTTTATTTCATTTCCTCTCCATTCTCAGCTCCTCAGCTTAGCAGAGCGCAATAGGAGACCCCCTTCGACTTCCTCCAGCGATTTCCTCCGAACTTGGTGAGTTTTGCTTCTATTTCTTGTTACATTGTATCTATCGTTGGTAGGAGGGATGATAAATGAGGTTTTGAGAAGGCGGTAAGCGAGTGGTGGTTTCGGTTTAAGTTGAAATCGGGAATGCACAATGACTAGAGTTCCCAAAACAGTTTCCCTTAGATTTCTAGTGGTTTAGAATGAAGATTAGAGGAAATTTAATGTATGCTCTGTCTATAGTTTTAGGTTTGAGTAATACCCGAAGTAGCTTGCAACCAAGTTTTTCCAGGAGACCAGGTAAGTAGAGTTTGCATGTGCCTTCGGGCCTACATCACAAAACAGTAGCATTTGTGTGTGCATGAATGAATGTTTCTTTTCAGTTGCCATGCATCATATTTTGAAAGAAAACGAAAATGAATTTACATGAAGTAGCATGGCGAGATGTGAACAGATTGTAACAGTATACTTTTAAAGGAATTAATCCGCCCCTTAATCGAACATACGGATTCATACCCTGGGAAAATTGTCCACCTCCCATTGTATCAGGGATCAAATCAGCTGTTAAGGGAATTAATCCGCCCCTTAATTGAATATATGGATTCATACCCTGGGAAAACTGATCCACCTCCCATTGTATCAGGGATCATCAGACCAGTGAACGAATGCAACATAACTGAGGAATGAAAGTAGAAACTGCATATTTAGGATTTACATTTCAGTACACATTTCATTTCTTGCTTTACTTGCTTAGCATTAGGCTAATAGATGAGTTTTGTGATCTAGGTGAAGAGATTACTGCAGGTGAATTTCCCGTGTGCACAGATGAGTAGATGTGGTTGGAGGGGTACATTCATGCTCCGGTCTGGTAAACTGATGAGGCGGGTTAACTGGTGTCAGCAGTTGTGAAGGTCTAGTTGATAATGATTCAATCTGAGTACATTGAGTTTTCATGACAGTAGTGGTAGCAACCCTTTTTAATTAGTTTTGGAGATTTCCTGACATTAGTGTCCTGTTGGATTTTATAATGTTGTTTTTACTTAATTTGAGCAATACAATGATTTAAACTGCCTCTGAAAGGTTTTTGGTAAAATGCTTAAGTCCTTTTGATAGTCGGGACTTTCTTAATTTATAGTAAAGTCTACTGCCATGTTGTTTTGTCCATCGGTAGGAGTCGAGTAAGTTATCTATCGAAAGATGCCTTAAGAAAAGTCATCGGATGATATGGGTTAATTCTATCAGAAGATGCCTTAAGAAAAGTCATCGGATGATGTAGGTTAATTCTATCGGAAGATGCCTTAAGAATAGTCATCGGATGATGTCTCAGTAAAGTCACCGGTACATGAGGTTTGTTCTATCGGAAGGTGCAGGTCAAAGTCCATCGGATGGTGTCTCGGTAAACTCATCGGCAGATGCGTGTTGATGTCATCGGTAGATGTAGGAGGATTTTTGTCGTATAGTCATCGGAGGATGTAGAGCGTATTTTGTTGTTTGCGATCGGTTGATGTCTTTTGGCTGACGTCATCGGTAGATGTAGGAGGATTTTTGTCGTATAGTCATCGGAGGATGTAGAGTGTATTTTGTCGTTTGCGATCGGTTGATGTCTTTTGGCTGACGTCATCGGTAGAAACCTTCTATCTTCTGTTTCTGCTTCTTCCGTTGACTTTATCAATCGGCAGATGTGTTTGACTTCTGCGATTTCTCTAATATTTCGCTGTTTAAACTAGATTTTCAAATTGCCGATTGTTTCTTAACAATTCAACAGCATTTCGTAGTTTTGTATAACTTCATTTTGGTTAAAATGATTTCCGCTGCAAATTTTTAAATGTTTTGAGTTTTTAGAAAAATTCCAAATTTTGACTGTCGAGTGAAGATTTAAATTAATAAAAAAATTTTTAGTCATGTTCGAGCATTGAGTAGCGAACCGGGTTCAGAAAATTCGGGGCGTTACACCAACTTTATGCTAAGTTTTCCAAATGTGAGTTTTGGTTGGACAGAGTTCACTTTCTTGGTCACGTGATCACTGGAGATGGAATATCTGTCGATCCAGCCATGGTTCATGCAGTTAAGGAGTGGCCCTAACCGAAGAATGCTACAGATATTCAGAGTTTCCTTGGTTTAGCAGGATACTACAGGAAATTTATTGAATGATTCTCAAAGATTGCTACACCCCTCACTCGGTTAACTAGGAAAAACATTAAGTATGCATGGACAGAGGATTGCGAATCCAGTTTCCAGACTTTGAAACAGAAACTGACCAATGCCCCAATATTAACCATTCCTGTTGAAAATTGTAAATTTAGCATTTAGTGTGATGCTTCCAAAATTGGTCTTTGATGTGTGTTGATGCAAGATGGTAAGGTAATAGCTTATGCTTCTAGACAGTTGAAAACACATGAGAAGAATTACCCTACGCATGACTTGGAATTAGCTGCAGTAGTATTTGCACTTAAGATTTGGAGACATTACCTGTATGGACAAACTTGTGAAATATTTTCGGACCATAAAAGTCTTAAATATATCTTCACACAGAAGGAATTAAATATGAGGCAACGTCGATGGTTGGAATTTGTAAAGGATTATGATTTTGAGATTAAATATCATCCCGGCAAAGCAAATGTTGTGGCAGATGCTTTGAGTAGAGTGACAACATTAACCCCAACTGTGATTTTCGATATGCCATTAGCCTTAGAGTCAGAATTCCAAAGGTTTAATCTAGAAACAGTATCCAGTGTATCAGCTATACTTTCAGCCATAACCTTAAAGCCTACTATTCTGGAGAAAATAAAGGAAGCTCAGACGAATGATGACGAGTGTAATAAGTACAAGTTAAGCATGGATTCTACAGACAAATCAGATTTCAACTATTCTGCTGATGGAACTCTTAAGTTTCGGAACAGATGGTTTGTTCCGGCTAACGTAGAGCTTCGGAATGAGATCCTTTCAGAGGCACATTCTTCTAGATTCTCTGTTCACCCTGGGAGTACAAAGATGTACAAGGATCTTAGACAGCATTATTGGTGGCCAAGTATGAAAAGGTGTGTGGCAGAGTATGTAGGATCATGTTTGTGTTGTCAGCAGATTAAAGCTGAGCATCAGAGACCCTCAAGAACATTGCAACCTTTACCACTTCCCGAATGGAAATGAGAGCAAATAACGATGGACTTTGTTGTGGGATTGCCTAGAACAGCAAAGGGACATGATGCAATCTAGGTGATTGTAATATCCGGCTTGTACGGATTTCAGATATAATATATTATATTGTTATGTCATTTTATAATGGCATTTTTGGTAAATATGTCAAATCAGGTCCATTTTACGAAAATAAGGCGTCATTACGATCCTAACGATTAATAGGAATTTTAAGAAAATTATGGGAATTTTCGGAGATTAAACGCTATATTCCGAGTAATTACCTTTATCGTAAAGTAAATGACGTTTTAATAAAAATAGTAAACGAGGTCCAAATTGCAAACGGACAGTTTTGTTAAATCCCAAATAACAAGTTGGACTTATGGGTGAAATGTGAAAATTTAGCGAAACCGAATAGCTAGACGATTAACGAACCGAAAGAAGAAATCTATATAAAAACTAAAGAAGGGCAAAATTGTCATTTAACATTTAAATTATTAATTTTCTATTTAAATCAAAATCTCCTTCATTGATTTCATTCTAAAAATCAAAACTTCCAGAGAAGCTCTCCCTCGCGATTTCACCCTGCCCGCGCGACTATTCCTTCGATCCGACCTCCGATTTTCATCCCGTTCGTTCCGTTATCTTCACGTGTTATACTCCTCTCGCAACTCTCGGTATGTCCTCTGTAGTTATTAAGCGTTAAAAATCCGAGTTTCTTAGAGTTTTAAACATTTAGGTTCGTTTAGGGTTTCGATTAAAAACGAGATTTAAAGCTCGTAATTAATAGGTTAACCGAGATTAAGTATATAAAGCACGTATTTGACGTTATTGGACGAAGTTAAATCAATTTGTGAAAATGTTAAAAATTGAGAAATCTCGGGTTTTCGGAAAAGTTTGAAAAGTTCGTAATTCGGAGAATTTAGGTGCCGAGCGTAAATTGCTCGAATTAAAAAGCTCCATAATTGGATGTAGAACTTAAGAAGTTTCCTTAGTTAAGGTTTTGACAAATTGGACGTTTATTAACTTAAACTAGTTTTAACGTCAATCCTCTTATATTGTTTAGGTAAACGTGCTCGTGGACGAGGCTTGGATTGCAGCGTGCACGAGGTAAGTTCATCGTGATCTTCTTTGGCCGATTGGCCTACCACCATACGTCGAACGTCGTCTCGAGGAGTTTAGTGACGCACTAGTTTATATTGCTTGGTTGGGTAGCTAGGATTAGTTGTTTTATAGATTAGGTTTACAGTCTGGCGAAAGGCGTATTGATATAACTGTGCGAAAGGCGTATTGATATAACTGTGCGAAAGGCGTATTGTATTGGCCGAAAGGCGTATTGATATAACTGTGCGAAAGGCGTATTGATATAACTGTGCGAAAGGCGTATTGATATAACTGTGCGAAAGGCGTATTGATATAACTGTGCGAAAGGCGTATTGTATTGGCCGAAAGGCGTATTGATATAACTGTGCGAAAGGCGTATTGATATAACTGTGCGAAAGGCGTATTGTATTGGCCGAAAGGCGTATTGTATTGGCCGAAAGGCGTATTGTATTGGCCGAAAGGCGTATTGATATAACTGTGCGAAAGGCGTATTGATATAACTGTGCGAAAGGCGTATTGATATAACTGTGCGAAAGGCGTATTGATATAACTGTGCGAAAGGCGTATTGATATAACTGTGCGAAAGGCGTATTGTATTGGCCGAAAGGCGTATTGATATAACTGTGCGAAAGGCGTATTGATATAACTGTGCGAAAGGCGTATTGATATAACTGTGCGAAAGGCGTATTGTATTGGCCGAAAGGCGTATTGATATAACTGTGCGAAAGGCGTATTGTATTGGCCGAAAGGCGTATTGTATTGGCCGAAAGGCGTATTGTATTGGCCGAAAGGCGTATTGTATTGGCCGAAAGGCGTATTGTATTGGCCGAAAGGCGTATTGATATAACTGTGCGAAAGGCGTATTGATATAACTGTGCGAAAGGCGTATTGTATTGGCCGAAAGGCGTATTGATATAACTGTGCGAAAGGCGTATTGATATAACTGTGCGAAAGGCGTATTGATATAACTGTGCGAAAGGCGTATTGATATAACTGTGCGAAAGGCGTATTGATATAACTGTGCGAAAGGCGTATTGTATTGGCCGAAAGGCGTATTGTATTGGCCGAAAGGCGTATTGATATAACTGTGCGAAAGGCGTATTGTATTGGCCGAAAGGCGTATTGTATTGGCCGAAAGGCGTATTGTATTGAGCATAGCATTGGCCGAAAGGCGTATTGTATTGGCCGAAAGGCGTATTGAGCATAGCATTGGCCGAAAGGCGTATTGTATTGGCCGAAAGGCGTATTGAGCATTGCATAGTAAGATAATTAAAGCATGGTTTTATTGAACTCATACGCACAGCATGCATCGCATTTACTAGAGCTTACTGAGATTTTTATCTCATAGTGTATTGTAGGTGTAGGTGATCTAGATATCGAGGATCCAGGTGAGGATGAGATTCCTCCTCCTGAGCATGAGTCCGGTTGATCGAGGATGGCTGCGGTGGTGTGCTGGCGCAGTCGAGGCTTCACTGACCCGTGGGGATAGTATGTACAGAGTTTTGAGGGTCTTTTTGGGGTATTTGGGCTGATAGCTTTATAGACATTATAGGATGTTTAGGTAATGACATTTGTTTTGAAATTCTGGAACTGTTTGGTGGTATAGCGTTTTAAATGATTTTGTAAACTGTATTTGAATGTTTCAGGATTGGTGCGGATATGCTCGAGTTTTTGAGCTATCCACGCCAATTGTTTTTAGGAAGTTTTATCACGTATTGCCTGAGTGGTATGTTTAGCAATGATCGGGAATGAAATCGAAAGAATATTGAAATGTTTAGGGTGCTAGAATCTGAGGGAGAAAGAGGAATTTGCTCTCTGGAATCGGATTCCAGAGAGCTGAAAGTTGAAGTGTTTTGCTCTCTGCTGTGGTAAGAAAAGAGTAGGCAAAATACAGAGGGCAGAGGGAGTGAATCGCTGCACCAGTCACTGCACAACGCAGCGACTGGGTGCTGCGCCGCTGCAATGTGCAGCGATGCAGCGCCTGATCGCTGCACAATGCAGCGATCGCGCGCTGCATTGTGCAGCGCACACGGCGACCGTGCGCTGCAAATGGCAGCGCCCGGTCGCTGCTGCTTTTCGAGGGCAGAATTTCGATTCTGCCCTCCCTCTTTTCAATTTGATTTTTTTAAAGTTTTAATTAATGTTTTAAGTTTTAATTATTTATTAAACGTTTTGTTTTAAATGCTTTCAAGGTTCAATTTCAATTCCGATTTCGATTCTGGTTTCGATTTCGGTTTAGATTCTGCCTAGAGTTTAGTTAAAATTATTAGGATAAAAAAAAAAAAAAAAAAAAAAATAGTACGGAAAATACGGGTACAGTATTAGGGTCGTTACATTTATGATATCAGAGCCCCCGGGTTTTAAAATCGGTTTTGTAGACTGCTCGACTGCACAGCCACTACGCTGACATTCTTCATCAACTGTAAGTATGCTTATAGTTTTATCTGATTTCTGTTTTCTTAGAAATATTTGCTTTTAAATTTATAGGAGTGATATAAACATGGTGCGTCAAAGAAAGGACCGAGACGACCGAGATGACACGATTGATACACTTAAGGACTTTATCGCCCAGCAGTCTCAGCACATGGAGCGACAGTCTCAGCAGATGGAGAGACAGTCACAGCAGCTGGGCACTATGATTGATCGAGAGGGCGTTAGAGCTCGGGAGACAGCTATTATGGGCAATCGGGGGATGGAGAGATTTCAAAAGCTTCAGCCCCCTGTATTTACCGGACAGTCTACGGATCCCTCTTCAGCTGAGGAGTGGATTCGCACTATGGAGGATATGCTGAGATATGCTAGCATCGAGGACGGAGAGAAAGTTGCCTTGGTGACCTACCACTTGGCCCTGGACGCCCGGTTTTGGTGGGATTCCATCCAGACGTATACAGATGTGTTGGTTATGGGATGGGAGAGATTCAGAGAGTTGTTCTACGATAAATATTTCAGTCATACCGTTCGCGAGGCGAAGATGGCCGAGTTTATGCAGTTGAGACAGACTGCTTCTATTGCCGAGTACGTTAGGAGATTTGAGGCGCTGTCTCGATTTGCACCGCGCCAGGTCGGCGTCAACGAGGACAAGGTACGCCGATTCTTACAGGGACTTAGCCAGGAGTTCCGGATGCGCCTTACGATATCTGGGGTACGGAATGTATCCTACGACGACATTGTGGCTAGAGCTCTGGATATTGAGGCAGTAGATCAGAGTTCTGTCAAGCCGAGGGAGCCAGCTAAGGGCTTCTTCCGAGAGATTCGACCTCAGTCACGAGGTTGGCAGCCGAGAGCACAGCCTCAGCAGCAGCAGAGGGGTGTGAAGAGACCTCTTGAGGGAGGTAATGACCGAGGAAAGGGGAAGCAGGTACAAGTGGCTTCTCAGATACCTATTTGCCCGAAGTGTCAGAGGGAACACATTGGCCAGTGCCGGATGGGCACGAATGTATGTTATTGGTGTGGGGAGCCAGGCCATTTTGCTAGAGACTGCCCGAAACGGGGTCTAGATCAGTCAGGCGGTGATCGGAAGAGAGTTGTGCCCAGGATTTTCGCTTTTATTTAGCCTGACGACGTGGATGATGAGGCTCAGCCTGCTGTGATCGCAGGTACTATTTTACTCATGGGCGCTACGGTATTTACTTTGATGGATACAGGAGCTACACACTCCTTCGTATCGACTGTATGTATGGCTAGATTGGGGTTAGAGTCTGAGCTGTCAGAGTATGAGTATAGTGTGATGCTGCCTTCGGGAGAGCATATGCAGTCAGATCGTATTCTCCAGGGCAATGTCGTCTCAGTGGGGAATATTACCCTCTATGCTCGCCTGATAGTTATGAGCATAGAGCGATACGATCTTATTTTGGGGATGGACTGGCTAGCGCAGCACTTCGCCACCATCGACTGTCGTTCCGGGATTGTGACCTTCCGACCCCCGGACAGAGCCGAGTTTTCATATCAGGCAATGAACCGATTGAGTGGATCGCCTATTTCTTATTCCATGATGGTCAACGAGCAGTTCAAAGGTGCGTGCTCTATTTATTTGGCCTCTGTCTTTGATTGTCAGTTGCTCAGCGGATTGAAGCCGAGCGACATTCCTATTGTCAGAGAGTTCTCTGGGATATTTCTTGATGATCTTCCCGGGTTACCCCCAGACCGGGAGATCGAGTTCACTATTGATGTCTATCCTAACTCTGCGCCGAGGTTCAAGAACCCGTATCGGTTAGCACCAGCTGAGTTGAGAGAGTTGAGGACTCAGCTGGATGAGCTGTTGGAGAAAGGATTTATTCGACCCAGTGTTTCACCCTGGGGTGCGCCCGTTCTGTTTGTTAAGAAGAAAGACGGGACCCTCAGGATGTGTATCGATTATAGGGAGCTGAATAAGCTCACGGTGAAGAATAAGTATCCACTGCCCCGTATTGATGACTTGTTTGATCAGCTACAGGGTGCCCGAGTATTTTCCAGGATCGATCTGCGCTCGGGTTATTATCAGCTGAAAGTCCGGAGAGATGATATTCAGAAGACGGCTTTCCGAACAAGGTATGGGCATTATGAGTTCCTTGTCATGTCTTTTGGACTTACTAATGCCCCTGCAGCGTTCATGGATCTGATGAATCGTGTCTTCAAGGCGTATCTGGACAAGTTCGTGGTGGTTTTCATCGACGATATCCTGATTTACTCTAAGTCTAGAGAAGAGCACGAGGAGCATCTGAGGATTGTTCTGGGGATTTTATGCGAGCACCAGCTATATCCCAAGTTTTCGAAGTGCGAGTTCTGGCTTGACAGAGTTAGCTTCCTTGGCCATATTATATCACAGGACGGAGTTTCTGTGGATCCGAGCAAGATTCAGGTGGTCAGAGATTGGCCACAGCCGAAGAACGTACGAGAGGTGCGTGGATTTCTCGGATTGGCCGGTTATTATTGGAAGTTTATTGAGGGATTCTCGAAGATCGTACTTCCTCTTACACGATTGACTCGGAAGAACGAGAGATTTGTATGGTCGTCTGCTTGTGATGATAGTTTTGTGGAGTGAAAGCAGAGATTGACCACCGCTCCAGTACTGGCACTACCCGTTGATGGTGTCAGATTCAGTGTTTACTGTGATGCTTCTGGAGTGGGACTCGGTTGTGTATTGATGCAGGAGGGGAAAGTTATTTCTTATGCTTCTCGGCAGTTGAGGCCGTATGAGCAGAACTACCCTACACACGACCTTGAGTTAGCAGCTGTGGTCTTCGCACTGAAGATATGGAGACATTATTTATATGGGCAGCAGTGCGAGATATTTTCTGACCACAAGAGCCTGAAGTACTTATTTACGCAAAAGGAGCTGAACATGCGACAGAGACGATGGCTTGAGTTCATCAAAGATTATGATTTTGACATCAAGTACCATCCGGGGAAGGCGAACAAGGTTGCTGATGCCTTGAGTAGAGTGCCTTCTGCGGGTCAGCCTTTATTAGCAGCGATGTCAGTTACGCTGCGGTCTGAGATTGAGAGATTCGATGTGGAGATAGTGGCAGAGTTGTCCAGCATGCTTGCCAACATTTCTCTCAGGCCGACTATTCTGGATCGTATACGTGAAGCTCAGCAGAATGATACGGAGTGTATGGAGCTTCGATCCAGCATGACATTGGGAGACTCGTCGGATTTTCATCTATCAGAGAATGGTATTCTGAAGTTCAGGCGTAGGTGGTACGTACCTAGCGACGAGGATCTGAAGAAGGAGATATTGGCCGAGGCACATTCTTCGGCATATTCTGTGCACCCGGGGAGTACCAAGATGTACCGGGATTTGAAACAACATTTCTGGTGGCCGAACATGAAGAGGGAGGTTGCCATGTACGTTGAGACCTGCCTAGTATGTCAGCAGGTAAAGGCAGAGCACCAGAGACCGGCCGGAACGTTATTGCCACTGCCGATTCCGGAGTGGAAGTGGGAGCAGATCTCCATGGATTTCATTGTGGGACTCCCGAGGACTACGAGAGGCCATGACGGCATTTGGGTTATTGTGGACCGATTGACAAAGTCGGCCCACTTCTTATCTGGGAGGATGGCATCTTCTATGGATCAGCTCGCCGAGCTTTATGTGCAGGAGATTGTCAGACTGCACGGAGTGCCAGTTTCTATTGTCTCAGACAGAGATCCGAGATTCACATCGAAGTTCTGGAAGAGTTTACACAGAGCTATGGGGACTCAGCTTAGTTTCAGCACGGCATTCCATCCTCAGATCGATGGTCAGACAGAAAGGACGAATCAGATACTTGAGGATATGCTCAGAGCTTGTGTGCTGGAGTTTCAGGGCTCGTGGAGCCGATATTTACCCCTGGTTGAGTTCTCGTACAACAACAGCTTCCAGGCTACTATTGGCATGGCTCCATATGAGGCGCTGTATGGTCGAAAGTGTAGATCTCCGTTGTATTGGGACGAGGTTGGCGAGGCCAGCATCATTGGTCCTGAGATTCTACAGCAGACGGCAGAGAAGATTGCCATTATTCGACAGCGTATAGAGGTAGCTCAGAGCAGACAGAAGAGCTATGCTGACACCAGACGGAGAGAGCTAGAGTTCGAGGAAGGCGATGAGGTTTATTTGAAAGTTTCTCCGTTCAAAGGCGTAGCGAGATTTGGAAGGAAGGGCAAGCTAAACCCTCGTTATGTGGGGCCCTTTCCTATTCTAAAGAGG
This sequence comes from Begonia masoniana, assembly GCA_022432975.1. Classification (NCBI taxonomy): domain Eukaryota; kingdom Viridiplantae; phylum Streptophyta; class Magnoliopsida; order Cucurbitales; family Begoniaceae; genus Begonia; species Begonia masoniana. Next base: position 11,569,538 of record CM039510.1, read on the forward strand.
ATCGGGAAGTTGGCGTACAGGTTGCAGCTTCCGACTTCTATGGAGGGTATCCACGATGTATTTCATGTATCTATGCTTCGGAAGTGCTTGCGCGACCCGTCGCATATTGTGGAGACTACGGAGATCGAGGTACAGCCTACCTTGAATTATGAGGTGAGGCCGGTACGCATTTTGGAGTATTCCACCAAAGTCTTACGCAACAAGGAGATTCCGCTGGTCAAAGTCCTATGGCGGAACCATGAGGTGGATGAGGCTACGTGGGAACGACAGCAGGATATGATGACTATGTATCCTGATTTGTTTGCATGATTTAATTTTGTGGACAAAATTCTGAATAAGGAGGGTAGAATGTAATATCCGGCTTGTACGGATTTCAGATATAATATATTATATTGTTATGTCATTTTATAATGGCATTTTTGGTAAATATGTCAAATCAGGTCCATTTTACGAAAATAAGGCGTCATTACGATCCTAACGATTAATAGGAATTTTAAGGAAATTATGGGAATTTTCGGAGATTAAACGCTATATTCCGAGTAATTACCTTTATCGTAAAGTAAATGACGTTTTAATAAAAATAGTAAACGAGGTCCAAATTGCAAACGGACAGTTTTGTTAAATCCCAAATAACAAGTTGGACTTATGGGTGAAATGTGAAAATTTAGCGAAACCGAATAGCTAGACGATTAACGAACCGAAAGAAGAAATCTATATAAAAACTAAAGAAGGGCAAAATTGTCATTTAACATTTAAATTATTAATTTTCTATTTAAATCAAAATCTCCTTCATCGATTTCATTCTAAAAATCAAAACTTCCAGAGAAGCTCTCCCTCGCGATTTCACCCTGCCCGCGCGACTATTCCTTCGATCCGACCTCCGATTTTCATCCCGTTCGTTCCGTTATCTTCACGTGTTCTACTCCTCTCGCAACTCTCGGTATGTCTCTGTAGTTATTAAGCGTTAAAATCCGAGTTTCTAGAGTTTTAAACATTTAGGTTCGTTTAGGGTTTCGATTAAAACACGATTTAAAGCTCGTAATTAATAGGTTAACCGAGATTAAGTATATAAAGCACGTATTTGACGTTATGGGACGAAGTTAAATCAATTTGTGAAAATGTTAAAAAGTGAGAAATCTCGGGTTTTCGAAAAAGTTCGTAATTCGAAATTTAGGTTCCGAGCGTAAATTGCTCGAATAAAAAGCTCGATAAATTGGAATTAGAACTTTAAGAAGTTCCTTAGTTAGGTTTTGACAAATTGGACGTTATTAACTTAAACTATTGATATAACTGTGCGAAAGGCGTATTGTATTGGCCGAAAGGCGTATTGATATAACTGTGCGAAAGGCGTATTGATATAACTGTGCGAAAGGCGTATTGATATAACTGTGCGAAAGGCGTATTGATATAACTGTGCGAAAGGCGTATTGATATAACTGTGCGAAAGGCGTATTGATATAACTGTGCGAAAGGCGTATTGTATTGGCCGAAAGGCGTATTGATATAACTGTGCGAAAGGCGTATTGATATAACTGTGCGAAAGGCGTATTGATATAACTGTGCGAAAGGCGTATTGATATAACTGTGCGAAAGGCGTATTGATATAACTGTGCCGAAAGGCGTATTGATATAACTGTGCCGAAAGGCGTATTGATATAACTGTGCGAAAGGCGTATTGATATAACTGTGCGAAAGGCGTATTGATATAACTGTGCGAAAGGCGTATTGATATAACTGTGCCGAAAGGCGTATTGATATAACTGTGCGAAAGGCGTATTGATATAACTGTGCGAAAGGCGTATTGATATAACTGTGCGAAAGGCGTATTGATATAACTGTGCCGAAAGGCGTATTGATATAACTGTGCCGAAAGGCGTATTGATATAACTGTGCCGAAAGGCGTATTGATATAACTGTGCCGAAAGGCGTATTGATATAACTGTGCGAAAGGCGTATTGATATAACTGTGCGAAAGGCGTATTGATATAACTGTGCGAAAGGCGTATTGTATTGGCCGAAAGGCGTATTGATATAACTGTGCCGAAAGGCGTATTGATATAACTGTGCGAAAGGCGTATTGATATAACTGTGCCGAAAGGCGTATTGATATAACTGTGCGAAAGGCGTATTGATATAACTGTGCGAAAGGCGTATTGATATAACTGTGCGAAAGGCGTATTGATATAACTGTGCGAAAGGCGTATTGTATTGGCCGAAAGGCGTATTGATATAACTGTGCGAAAGGCGTATTGATATAACTGTGCGAAAGGCGTATTGATATAACTGTGCGAAAGGCGTATTGATATAACTGTGCCGAAAGGCGTATTGATATAACTGTGCCGAAAGGCGTATTGATATAACTGTGCGAAAGGCGTATTGTATTGGCCGAAAGGCGTATTGATATAACTGTGCGAAAGGCGTATTGATATAACTGTGCGAAAGGCGTATTGATATAACTGTGCGAAAGGCGTATTGATATAACTGTGCGAAAGGCGTATTGATATAACTGTGCGAAAGGCGTATTGATATAACTGTGCCGAAAGGCGTATTGATATAACTGTGCGAAAGGCGTATTGATATAACTGTGCGAAAGGCGTATTGATATAACTGTGCGAAAGGCGTATTGATATAACTGTGCGAAAGGCGTATTGTATTGGCCGAAAGGCGTATTGATATAACTGTGCGAAAGGCGTATTGATATAACTGTGCGAAAGGCGTATTGATATAACTGTGCGAAAGGCGTATTGATATAACTGTGCGAAAGGCGTATTGTATTGGCCGAAAGGCGTATTGATATAACTGTGCGAAAGGCGTATTGATATAACTGTGCGAAAGGCGTATTGATATAACTGTGCGAAAGGCGTATTGATATAACTGTGCGAAAGGCGTATTGATATAACTGTGCGAAAGGCGTATTGATATAACTGTGCGAAAGGCGTATTGATATAACTGTGCCGAAAGGCGTATTGATATAACTGTGCGAAAGGCGTATTGTATTGGCCGAAAGGCGTATTGTATTGGCCGAAAGGCGTATTGTATTGGCCGAAAGGCGTATTGTATTGGCCGAAAGGCGTATTGTATTGGCCGAAAGGCGTATTGTATTGGCCGAAAGGCGTATTGTATTGGCCGAAAGGCGTATTGATATAACTGTGCCGAAAGGCGTATTGATATAACTGTGCGAAAGGCGTATTGATATAACTGTGCCGAAAGGCGTATTGATATAACTGTGCGAAAGGCGTATTGATATAACGTGCCGAAAGGCGTATTGATATAACGTGCCAGCGTATGAGCAATTGGCCGAAGGCGTATTGTATTGGCCGAAAGGCGTATTGAGCATAGCATTGGCCGAAAGGCGTATTGTATTGCCGAAAGGTGTATTGAGCATTGCATAGTAAGATAAATTAAAGCATGGTTTTATTGAACTCATACGCACAGCATGCATCGCATTTACTAGAGCTTACTGAGATTTTTATCTCATAGTGTATTGTATGGTGTAGGTGATCTAGATATCGAGGATCCAGGTGAGGATGAGATTCTCCTCCTGAGGCATGAGTCCGGTTGATCGAGGATGGCTGCGGTGGTGTGCTGGCGCAGTCGAGGCTTCACTGACCCGTGGGGATAGTATGTACAGAGTTTGAGGGTCTTTTGGGGTATTTGGGCTGATAGCTTTATAGACATTATAGGATGTTTAGGTAATGACATTTGTTTGAAATTATGGAACTGTTTGGTGGTATAGCATTTTAAATGATTTTGTAAACTGTATTTGATGTTTCAGGATTGGTGCGGATATGCTCGAGTTTTTGAGCTATCCACGCCAATTGTTTTTAGGAAGTTTTATCACGTATTGCCTGAGTGGTATGTTTAGCAATGATCGGGAATGAAATCGAAAGAATATTGAAATGTTTAGGGTGCTAGAATCTGAGGGAGAAAGAGGAATTTGCTCTCTGGAATCGGATTCCAGAGAGCTGAAAGTTGAAGTGTTTTGCTCTCTGCTGTGGTAAGAAAAGAGTAGGCAAAATACAGAGGGCAGAGGGAGTGAATCGCTGCACCAGTCACTGCACAACGCAGCGACTGGGCGCTGCACAACGCAGCGCCCGATCGCTGCAATGTGCAGCGATGCAGCGCCTGATCGCTGCACAATGCAGCGATCGCGCGCTGCATTGTGCAGCGCACACGGCGACCGTGCGCTGCAAATGGCAGCGCCCGGTCGCTGCTGCTTTTCGGGGGCAGAATTTCGATTCTGCCCTCCCTCTTTTCAATTTGATTTTTTTAAAGTTTTAATTAATGTTTTAAGTTTTAATTATTTATTAAACGTTTTGTTTTAAATGCTTTCAAGGTTCAATTTCAATTCCGATTTCGATTCTGGTTTCGATTTCGGTTTAGATTCTGCCTAGAGTTTAGTTAAAATTATTAGGATAAAAAAAAAAAAAAAAAAAAAAAAAAAAAATAGTACGAAAAATATGGGTACAGTATTAGGGTCGTTACAGTGATAGTTGATCGATTAACCAAGTCCACCCACTTTCTGCCGATGAGAATGACTTACTCGATGGATCAGCTTGCTGAATTGTATGTGCATGAGATTGTACGTTTACATGGAGTTCCTATCGCAATAGTGTCAGATCGGGATTCTTGATTCACATCTAAGTTTTGGAAGAGTTTGCACAAGGCTATGGGAACACAGCTTAGTTTTAGTATAGCTTTTCACCCTCAAACAGACGGACAATTCGAGAGAACTATTCAGGCCTTAGAAGACATGTTCCGAGCATGCATATTAGATTTTCAAGGATCTTGGAGTAAATATTTATCATTGGTGGAGTTTTCTTATAATAACAGTTTTCAAGCAACTATTGGTATGGCACCGTATGAAGCATTGTATGGACGAAAGTGCAGATCACCTTTGTACTGGGATGAAATTGGTGAAGCACAGTGAGGATTGAACTGACATTGTGCAACAAACTATTGAGAAGGTTGCCCTCATCCTCCAGCGGATCTTAACAGCTCAAAGCCGACAGAAAAGCTATGCCGACAGAAGATGTAGAGAATTAGAGTTTGAAGTAGGTGATGAATTTTTTCTCAAAGTTTCACCGTTCAAAGGAGTTGTGAGATTTGGTAAGAGAGGCAAGTTAAATCTTAGATTTATTGCACCATTTCTAATCTTAAAAAGGATTGGGAAGACAGCCTATCAACTGCAGCTACCAACCTCTATGGAGGGAATCCATAATGTGTTCCATGTTTTCATGTTGAAGAAGTGTATGCGGGATCCAACTCAGGTTGTGGAACAGCAGAACATTGAAGGTCATCCTACTCTTGCATATGAGGAGAAACCAGTAAGGATCTTAGACCATGCCGTGAAAGTGTTGCGTAACAAAGTCTTATGGCATAATTAGAACATAGAGGAGACAACTTGAGAGCGCCAGCAAGACATGATGGACCAACATCCAAAATTATTCAAGTATTGAATTTTGAGGAAAAAATTCTTTTAAGGAGGGTAGATTGTAGCACCCGGATTCATTGAGCCAACTTATTTTGTTAACTAGTAGTGAATGTTTTATAGATAAAATTGGGAGAAATTAGTGATTAGGCTAATGAGTGACTAGGTGAGGGCATAATGGTAAATTGAGATATAAAGTGGACAACCTATTTAAGGGAAGAGGTTCTGCGTTTAATGCACAGTAGCCGCCTGTGATGACCTGAATGTGAACGTATGTGTACGACTGCGGGGCAAACCTCGGGTTGCGGGGCAAACCTCGGGACCTAAGCCGAGTGTAGGCGAATCCCTGACTCGAGTATAGGCAAATCCCGGGTAGTAAAGAGGGGGTTGTCACAATCCCACATCGCTTGGGGAAGTACATGAAAATGAAACATATGTAAGAGATTCCTCCCATGATAGCAAGACGCGTTTTGGAGCACAATTGGCAACGGATCCCATAAGAACTCCGAAGTTAAAAGTGCTTCGGCGAGAGCAATCTCAGGTTGGGTGACCTTCCGGGAAGTTCTCGCCAAACAAAGCTGTGAGGGGAGGATATTGTGCTACGGCCCAATCCCCAGAGCGGACAATATCTTGCTGGGAAACGGGGTCGTTACAAATGGTATCAGAGCCTGTACCCAACCGGAAATGTGGCCAACGAGGACGTTGGGCCCCCGAGGGGGGGTGATTTTGATGACCTGAATGTGAACGTATGTGTACGACTGCGGGGCAAACCTCGGGTTGCGGGGCAAACCTCGGGACCTAAGCCGAGTGTAGGCGAATCCCTGACTCGAGTATAGGCAAATCCCGGGTAGTAAAGAGGGGGTTGTCACAATCCCACATCGCTTGGGGAAGTACATGAAAATGAAACATATGTAAGAGATTCCTCCCATGATAGCAAGACGCGTTTTGGAGCACAATTGGCAACGGAAAATCCCATAAGAAAACTCCGAGTTACGTGCTTCGGCGAGAGCAATCTCAGGTTGGGTGACCTTCCGGGAAGTTCTCGCCAAACAAAGCTGTGATGGGAGATATTGTGCTCCGGCCCATCCCCTGAGGCGTACATATCTTGCTTGGGAACGGGGTCGTTACAAATGTATCAGAGCCTGTACCCCACCGACATGTGGCCAAACCGATGAACGTTTGGGCCCCCAGAGGGGGGTGATTTTGATGACCTGAATGTGAACGTATGTGTACGACTGCGGGGCAAACCTCGGGTTGCGGGGCAAACCTCGGGACCTAAGCCGAGTGTAGGCGAATCCCTGACTCGAGTATAGGCAAATCCCGGGTAGTAAAGAGGGGGTTGTCACAATCCCACATCGCTTGGGGAAGTACATGAAAATGAAACATATGTAAGAGATTCCTCCCATGATAGCAAGACGCGTTTTGGAGCACAATTGGTAACGGATCCCATAAGAACTCCGAAGTTAAAAGTGCTTCGGCGAGAGCAATCTCAGGTTGGGTGACCTTCCGGGAAGTTCTCGCCAAACAAAGCCGTGAGGGGAGGATATTGTGCTACGGCCCAATCCCCAGAGCGGACAATATCTTGCTGGGAAACGGGGTCGTTACACCGCCACCCTATTTCCATTTCCCTTCGTTTGATTTTCAGCTCAGCTCAGCAGACTTCCTTCCGACATTTTTCTCTCTGATTTTCTCCGTTCTAGGTGAGTTTTGTTTCATTTTATTTGTTGTTTTAGTGATAAGATAACAGAGAGATTGTAGGGGAGTGTTCTTGAATGCTGTGAGTGAGAGTTAGTTTCGGGTTTTGGGGGTGAACCAGGAATGCTCGACGAACAAGACTTCCAACTAGTTTCCCTAAGATTTCTAAATAGTTTAGAAAGAAGTTTAGTAATGCGGTGCTCTGTTTATGATTATTGGTGAGCAGACTCCCGAAGTAGCTTACAACCAAAAAATCTCAAGGAGACCAGGTAAGTATTGTATGTGTGTGCCTTCGGGCCTACGTCACAAAACAGTATGTTTATACATGTTTTGTGCGTTTTCAGTTTGTCATATATCATGTTTTGAAAGTATATGAAAATGAATTTAAATGCATAGTGGCATGGTGAGGATTGAACTGATTGAAACTGAACTGTTGTTAAGGGAACTAATCCGCCCCTTAATCGAGAGAGAGGATGCATAACTTTGGAAAAATTGATCCAACTCCCAATTTCACAGGGGGATCTGAACAGTTGTTAAGGAAACTAATCCACCCCTTAATCAAGAAAGAGGATGTATGACTTTGGGAGAAGTGATCCAACTCCCAATTTCACAAGGGGATCAGACCAGAAACGAATGCATATGCAACAGAGATGTGAAAGTAGAAACTGCATGTCTAGGAATTTTGTTTCAGCATTCCATTTCATTATTGCTTTACTTACTTAGCATTAGGCTAATAGATGAGTTTTGTGATGTAGGTGAAGAAGTGACAGCAGGTGTGTTCTCTGAGTTTGCTGAGAACTAGGCAGGTTAGAGGGGTGCATTCATGCACCGATCTGGCAACTGATGGGGCGGTTTAACTGGTGTCAGTGGATGAGAAGGTTTAGTGAGCCAGGATTCAATTTGAGTATGTTGAGAGTTTTTATGACGGTGGTAGTTTTAATGTTTTTGAATACATTTTGAGACTTTTCTGATAATGATACTCTGTTGGTTTTAATAGTGATTTTACCAAAATTTGGAGTAATGCGCACGGATTTAAGTAGTTCTGGATGATTTTTAGTAAAATGCTCAAGTCCTTTTGGTAGTCAGAGTTCTCTTTGTTTAGTGAAATTGTTTGCTATGCTGTTTCTGTTGAGTGTTTCTGATCTATCGGTAGATGATGTTTATCGGTAGATGTTAAGTGTAATATCTATCGGTGGATGTAGTCCATCTGTAGAAGTCGAGAATTTTGTCTATCGGTGGTTGTAGTCCACCGGTGGATGTTGAGTGTTATCGTCTATCGGTGGATGTTGTCCATCGGTGGATGTGAGTAAAGGAATTTGTCGTTTTGTGACCAGGTGATGTCGAGTATTTTATCTATCGAAAGATACAGGAAGTTATTTGTCATTTTGCGATCGGTAGATGTGAATTGAGGACTTTTGTCGTCTAGTGACTGAAAGACGCAGCTTGTTCTATCGGTAGATGTGAGCTGAGAATGTTTGTCGTTTGTGAGCGGTAGAAGTGAATAGGAGATTTGTCGTTTGTGAGCGGTGGATGCGAGTGTAAAACATTGTCGTTTTGTGAGTGGAAGATGTAATTTGTACGACTTCTACCGCCGAGACTCTTTTGTCTCTACTTCTACCGCTGGAACTATTCAGCGGTAGATATGTTCTGTTTTCTTTTTCAACCAACTATCTTCAATATTTTAACTATTTAATAAATGTCGTTCATACAAATGTTTTTTCGCTGCAAGTTTTAATGTTTTAAGGGTTAAGTCTTGATCGTTGAATAAAATTTTAAAATTTTCTCAGAAAGTCATAGTTCGGTTTAGTATTATGTGTGGCGAACCGGGTTTAGATAACTCAGGGCGTTACAGAATCAACTCTGCTATTCCCCCCGCAGGTACCACCTTAACGCGACTGGGAAACTCTACCAGAGTTCCTTGTAGGTGCTACCATAACGCGACTAGGTGACTCCAACACAACCACATTGCATTTCAACTCACACCACCCCTTACGTTACAAGCTCACCATTCAAAACCATGCTAAAAACTCGTTCGTTTCGCAGTTTGAAAATAGTGATGCATGTCACACAAAATGCTCAACACGAAACAAAACAAAACAACCAAACAAAGCAAACAAACAATTCCCTACCGTTCCATGGTGTAGGCCCGAAGGCAAAACACAGACATTCTCTACTTACCTGAACTCCTGCACTGCACTTACTCGCTTTGGCTACATAAATTTTCCGACTCGGTAACCTATCATAAACACAAAACTCACTTAAGCATCACAATTCACTTTTAAAGAATACTTAATCTAGAATACCTAATTAACTAACTAACTTTATCACAACTCACTTGCTCGATAAACTAACGCATTAATGGGAAAAATCACTTAATATCACCAAAACATAATTTAAAGAATACTTACTCCATTTCTAACACAAACCAACTAACTCTTCAACATAAAAACCCAAAACCCGATTTTTCCCCCATTTTTGGTGTTTAAACTTTAAACGACCATAACCCCCTCGTTTTTCAACGGATTTCAACGTGCCACCCCAATCCGGAAATCTAAACACGTCTACTTTCCATTGGAATAAACAAATTAAGCAACCAAACACAATGGCCAACTCAAAATACACCAGAACAGATTCGACCATATTGATCAACACATTCGATTTTTCAACGAATTCCACCAATTCTTTAATCTAACCACTTAAACATCCCAAACTAACCTATCAAATATTTAAACCATGAAACTAGGGAGAAAACTCATCAAAGAATGAGAAAATTCGGACCTTCAATTTAGGGTTTCTAAAACCCTTCCAAAAACCCCCACAAAACACCATAAAAACATCAATAACCTTCACCTATATGCACACTACATGAAACCCACTCAAAAGCATACCTCAATCTTGAAAAAAATTGAAGAATGGAGGACGGATATACCCATCCATGGCTGCCACGAAAATTGAAGAATGAGAAGACAAAATGTTAGTTTTTCACCCTTTTACTTTACCCTTTTTAAAATCTAACTTTCACCTTTTTACCAAATAACCACCAACTTTAATAATTTCCAAAACTCCCCCCTCCCTTATTTTACTTAACTCCAACGTGGAAGAATCTCCTCCTTCCCTCTTTCTTTTGTCAAATTTACTTTATTTAATTATTGATTTATTTATTCCTTTTGTTTCTAATTCAAACAATAATTCCCTTAACCATTCCAAACTCTAACATTTCACATTACACTTCTATCTCCTCATTCTAATTTATATAATTAAATACTTTCAAGGTTCATTACTAAGCTCCCAAAAACCTAATTAAACCCAAGGCAACCCTCGTTGAAACATTTTCCCGGGTGTTACACACATGTTGTGGGGGAGCTAGGATTATAGGGGAGAGATATTTAATCAATTTATACTTATAGTTTGTCATCATCAAAAAAGGAGAGATTATTGACTTAAATATTATTTAAGTCTAACGATGCTTTTGATGATGTGTTTTAAGAAGTGTAATGTGATTAAGTTAAATATATGAGATTGATGAATTATGCTGATGAGATTAATAAGTTGATTAATAAATTAAATATTGACCTCATCATATATTTCTCTAGCTTTTAAGTGAAAATGCCCTTTGAAAATGGTATTTTAGTTGTTTAACAAATCTGATTAAGTGTTCAGGATTTGATAGCAAAACAGGGCTGAAACTGATAAAGTACTGCATATCTACCGAAGTAGAAGAAAAGATATCCACCGCTAACAAAATGACAAAGTTTACATCTACCGATGGCTCATCAGTGTGATCATCCGCCATGTTCGACAAAGCGGCAGAGTCTTCCACTAAGTGATATCTTCCGAAGACTTCTACCACTGAACAGTATCTTTTATCAGTAGATTGTCTTCCGCCAATATAGCAAAGAATAACATATCCACCGCTGGTACTTCAAAGGCAACATCTACCACTGAACAGCATCTTCCGCCAGCATAGCAAAGAATGACAAATCCACCACTGGTACTTCAAAGGCAACATCTACCACTGAACAACATCTTCCACCGGCATAGCAAAGAATGACATCTACCTGCAGAAGAAAGTGGCGTTGACCAGTTACATCTACCGCAAGCACTGTAAAGATACATCTACCGATGGCAATTCACTTACATCTTCCGCCAACACTAAAGTCATCCACCTGTATTTAATGCTATCCCGAAAATAGACATAAATGGCTATTTTTTTCTGAGTACGGAAAGTTTTCCAATGGTCATATTTTTGAAGTAGACTCAGATTGCAGCCGAGAGTATAAAACGAAGAACAGTAGCTCGAGGGAAGAACTTTTGCTTAAATTATCCTTGAATCCTTGCGAGCAAATACTGAGCAATACTCTGCGATTTTCTGTCTCTCTGATTCAAAAACTTGAGATTTTACTTAAGAGAGAGTGTAGCTTTGTGCTAAATTTATCATACTGTAAAAGTGTAAAGGCAGTGGATTGTCGCCCGTAAAGAACAATCCAGATTTGTAAAAGGCAGTAGATCCTCGCCTGTGAAGTGCGATCTAGTTTTCTCTGAGGAGAAAGAAAAAATCTTCAAGGGGGAGCCTTGGAGTGTGGACATAGGCAAGTTTGGCCGAACCACGTTAAAAACTACGGTGTTAATTTTCTCTCTTCTCTTACTTTACATTTGTCTGTTTGTTTGCTGTCAATTTAGTAATTGCATACAAGAGAGAAAGTGATTAGATTAAGTTAATACAATTTAAAAAGTCTAATTCACCCCCCTCTTAGACAATAACAATCCTACAGTCTGAACTTTCAACCTTTGATTTTTCAATCGAATATATTAAAGGTGATCAGAACTTTTTACCCCATTTCTTAACAAGAGAATTTTGCAGGATGAAACCCCCTCCTGTGGTAGAGGTCACGGTCAAGGCTGCGGATGTATATATATATATATTTTCATAGAGCATATTCTTATTTAAGCATGTACTTTTATTTCTCTTGATCAACTCGAGCGTGTGAACCAAGTTTGATCGACTCATGTTTAAGTCATGTTTTATTTCGTACATTCGACCGTTATAAATGTGTTTGTTGTTGATAACTAAAGTAATGAGATAGCTGATATGTCGTGCCACTGGTGACAAAATTCAATAACAAATCAAGGTCTTTTCGTGGCTTTGCGAACACTGAGTATCACAATTGTTGTTGTTGTTGTAGATGATTGTTGTATGGTGTGCCCCAAGTTCGTAAATAAATTCATTTTCAATGAAAATTTCATATCACATGGTAGGGCTGATTTTTTGTATTTAGCATTGTGATAACCACCTAGTGCACATCAGATAAGGATTTTCTTTTTTAAATTATAAAACTTTATTTTCTTCCCACATTGTAAGGTTGGTTGAGAATCTTGAAGGAGATCTCTTGACACGCCACAAAAATGGAACACAGCCAACCTGGATTCTAAGTAGATTTTATGGGCTGACTTGGGGAAGCGATAACTCCATTAAATTGGGAATGTCTCCAAGTGAAATTTTGGTAGAATCAAACTTTAGATGTATAGAAAATAACCTTCAAATATCGCTACCCAAAGCTATGGAAATCATGAGATATGAAGAAAATAGCGAGGGTTGTCGAAGAATCGGATCTAACCTATTGGCCGAGAATCGGACCCGATTTTGGTAAAATGGTAACTCAGTCAAACCAAGTTTTTCAGAAGTGAGTGATTTTTAGGCAACACCAAGCTCTGTAAGTAAGGCTTGAAGGGATGCAAGCTAGTCTGAATAGCAACCTAGTTGTGACGGTTGACTCTTAAGAATACTCTTACAGAAGAGAGCTATCCTAGTTGGTGGTTGAGAGTTTTGTACAACTTTTCTATCTATTCACCTCACAAGAATGAGAATGAGAAAGTTGTAATAATAGGAAAGTTTGATCAAACTCACAACAAAACAAACTCAACGTTGCACACAATGCAATCAGATGATAACAAACCCAAATGATGTGTTGTTGTAAGGAAATTGTTCCAAAAAAAAAAAGGTTTCTTTGATTCAACTTGCCAGTCAAAAATGCTGAGGGAGCAAGACCAAAAGAATGGAGCTTTTAGGGTTAGGAAGTGAGAAGAAGAGTGAAGGTTGCCTCGTATGTTCAAAGAATGGCTAGAGTGAAAGCTGGATGGCACAAGCTTGACATCACCAAAAATTTGAAAGCAAAGATAAGGAAGGGTTCCCTAGTAGCTCTAGTTGATTCTGACTTTCTTTGGTTGCCCCGGATCAACTTCCCAATCACAATTGATCAAGAACTAAACAAAAATAAGCCCTAAGAGTAGCTTAAATATGCCCCAAAATTAGCGTTACAAAATAAATGACTAATCACAATAAACTCGGCTATAACATACTCGGCTATAAGGAGAAACTAGCATCCAACAAGGTTTATCTTTAGGCACCTGATTTGCTACGTGATTCTGCTTCCAAGCTAGGCTCCCAAAGGACAACATTCATTGGTTGCTCTTTATCCATAGGGTTTAGTGCTTCCACTAAGATATTTAGAAACTTGTACCTTGTAAAATAAGAGAGAGATAAAAAGGTTAGTGAGCCACTTAGTTTGAGGCCTAAAGATAGGTCCTCGTGGCACGTCATCCTCCTTGGGTGACTGAAGATTTGACCTTGAATCTAAGATAAAAATGTTAGTGAAGCACTTAGTTTGAGGCCTATTGATAGGTCCTTGTGGAACGTCATCCTCTCGGGTGATTGAGAATTTGACCTCAAATCCAATGATACTTCAATTTCCTCAACTCCATTTTCTCATAGAGGCTCACGCTTGTAGGTAAGAACATTAATCTTCTCAAGTACCTTAAGAAGATCTTCGGATCTTGGGAACACATGAACAAATGCAAACCAAGTAAGTGCAATCAATCGTCACTAGTGAAACACTTTGTGCATTCTTCAAACCATATGTGCTCAACTCTCCTTAAAGGAAACCATAAATAATGGTCATTCATAGCCACATAAAACATCTTTTTAACTTCATCCTCTGCCTTATCAAGATAATTGGTTTTGCAATCCAAAGGATTAACTTCAACAAAGATCCAAAAAATATCTCAAGACTTTATCAAATAGCTTCAATCGACTCAAAAGAAAAACTAATTTTAGGAAACTATTTAGGTGTTGCCATTGATTGATATTATAAAATTGATCAATATACATAAATTTTCTCAAATAAAAATCAATTATAAAGTATACTTTTCCCATGCAAGTAATAAATGACCGAAGAGAAGTAAAAGGTAATATCAGTTGTGTTGTAATCAAATTGACTAGCAAGCTTTCAAACCTTAAATGTGATGCTATGTTTGTTGTTGGATAGGATGATGTCACAAATATCCACACACCAACTAATAATTTCTTTGTGTAAGGGCCACGAGAAGGCACGAGAGCCATAAGATTGAAGTGATGCTTTATTGCAAACTTTCATTAGAAATTTTAGTATTTCTTCCCGTTAAAATTCCTCTTCTTGGGTTAGGAGATGTAGAGGGTTTCACCAATAGAAGAGGTTCCTCTTAAGCATAAGATAGCTCTTCATGTGTCTTTTCTATAACAAAAAGTGTTGCAAACAATTTATCTCTACTCCCAATGGGTCATCTTGGAAGATTTCTTTTTTTTTTTTGGACAATCTTCTTCACCCATTTGAGACTCGTTTTTTAGTAGAGACCCTTTATGATAATCAATATGTTTCTCTTCCAATTCTTTATCTTCATTATTCAAGAGTTTGTCAACTAACTCATCACGAATTTTTGCTTGTAAAGGTTGAGGTTCGAATACATTCATCCTTTTAGAAGAAAGTCGATTGTTAAAAGACTTGGATGACCTCTTGAATTGCCTTTCAACTTTAGTTGTCAATTTTATTACACCATCTGAGGAGCCATATGTATTCAATTTCAAAACAAGCTCAATCTTCTCCTTTAGGCCCTTAATGAACCTAGCAATTGTGTTTCTCCAGCTCTTCAACACCACTCCTCAATCCTCAATTGTGTTTCTCCTGTTCTCGGGAGCCCATTTTTTTTTAAAATTAAACAGGAGAACAGGTGCCCGTTTTCATTAACGGGCTCCGACTAAAGTTTGTTTTGTCCTATTTTTAATAGTTTAATGTTTGATTTGTTAATAAAAATAGTTCAAGGTTTGCTTCGTTAATAACCCCATAGGTCGCGGTTTACCATGTAAATTATCCTCATAAACGGATAAAACAAGTACAACACGCATAAATAATGTTGTAAGAGAAACCAAAATAAATGCGAGGGGATTTGTAAGAGAACAAATAAGGTTTATTTTCTAAAGTAGTCCTCACAATAAATACTCTGCAAATAGTGTTAAAAACCTAAAAAAATACGCAAAATAGACCTAGTAATGGTCATTAATTAAATCCTTGATCTTTGCATGCGAATATTCATCCATCCACCTCATTGATCCATGTAAATCCTTCATTGATTCTTCTTCTTTTGTTGGCTGTCCTTGTCTTCAAATCAGTGTGATCAGTTTTCCCATTTGAGCATGAATTTCAAACCTCCATCTATTGGTGTTGGAAGATATTCTAAGGTCCTTTGTATAACATTAATAAACTCTGGAGAGTTTTTTGCAGCAATGGCCCAGTGGATTATCTTTAAGACCCTTTTTTGAGTGGATTTTAGAGAGAGAGAAATAGTGTTTGACAAATGGAGAACAACCTCAAATCAAACCAAAAGAACATTTAACTATCACCTTAGGCCAAGGATAACCTTTTGGATTTTAGAGAGAAAGATAATCTTTGGGTTCAGGTAAGCTCGACAGAGCTCAGGGAGAAGGGTTCTGTTGGACCAATGTTTGAGCAATGAATGGCTCCTTGAGAGAGGTAAACCATTTTTGGTTTTAGGGGGACTAAAATAGTTGAGTGTTGTCATAACAAGTGTTTATTATATAGATTCAAGTCTTGGTTTGTATAGAATTGATATTTTTGAAACATTCTTATGAGATTATCTAAAGTAAGTCTTGTGGGTTTGACAATTGGTTAGTGCTATGTCGTCGACTTTTCCTCCCCATTTCATAGGATACAATCTATGTTGCTCGATACATTTTTTCAGCATGTCCCCTCTTCTTTCAGTTCGGTGATGATGGCTGTTTCTCGATTGAATGTATGTTCTGTATTTTAGAGTGGAGAGGAGGCTGCGTAGGAGGTGGGGATAATCGGGTGAGAGCTTGAAGGAGTTAGGGTGCAGAAAGTGAGGGGTATTTTTTTGGGGAGGGGAAATCAGGAGAGAAAACTGGAGTGCTAAGTATGGAGCTAGCTTTTTGGGTCTAAGGAGAATCAAGAGGAGAAAGAAGCTTCTGTTTAGGGATTCTCAGTTTTGGTGAGCGTGAGTGAGGTGGGAAGGAGTTGTTCTGTATTAATATGTATTGATCTCACAATTGAGATTAGTATTTTTTCATCCATCATGATATGCTTATTTTCTCTATTCTTCTGAATATGTCGGATCTATAAATGTTTCCTGATGACTAAGTGTACTCTATTTGATATTAGGTAATAATAAAATTGATAGCCTTAAAGTGGAGGTAAGCACATGGGTTGTAATGACCATTGCTCCTGTTGAAGCACTATAAATCACATGTCTTTTATTTTCTACTTGGTTCACATTCCTGATATCACTTTTTGTTTTGTATCAATGAAGTCCGAGTTTTATTGAAATTATGAAAAACACCGTATATGGTATCAGAGCCAAGTTCATCTGGTTTTGGTTTTTTTTTTCTGTAACGACTTATGGATATTGATATGACCTCTAAATAGCTGATAACTTAGTGTTTGTTCGCCTGATATGTTGCTGCTATTTATTACTCCATATCACTTGGTTTGAATTTCTAGTTGTTCGTCTTGTTCTTTAAAAGCATGTCTAAAGTTGATCTCAAACCTTTTGAGGGCTCAATTGATTGTGGTCCTCAGAAAAAGAGGATGTTTTAATTGTCATTTAAATAAAAATTTGTAAGCTTTGCATGAAAAAGATAAAATGACTTATTCCTTAACTAGCAATGAAAAAGATGACATGCTAGAACTAGCATATTACACTCTCATCCTAGACCTTGGTGACAGAGTCCTTAGAGAAGTCAAAAATGAGTCCACAGCTGCAGGAGTATCGCTTAAACTAGAATCCCTTTATATGACCAAATCCTTGACCTATCTCATCTATCTGAAAAGCAAATTGTTTGTTTTTAAGATGGAGAATGATAATCCTCTAGTTGATTATCTTGATGAATTTAATAAAACTCATCATAGGCTTAAACAACATAGGTGTGAAAGTTGGAAAAGTAGATCAGGCTGTAGTTGTTTTGACCTCTCTCTCCAAGTCTTATTCTAATTTTGTTGAGACTTAAAAGGAAAGTGTTTTTATTGTGTCAAAAAGAAGTCTATTTTTCTAGAGTGTCCAGAAAGGAAAAAGAAAAGACAAAATCTTGCGGGTGGAAATTTGTCTTTACCTAAAGAAGGATATGAGAGTGTTGAAGTTTTTGTTGCTTCAAATAGCAATAGCACCTCGGATAAGTGGGTCCTTGACCTTGGTTGCTCCTTTGACATGCCTCCTAACAAGTCGTGGTTTGATTCCTTCAAAGATCTAGATGAGGATTTAGTTCTTTTAGCTGATTTAAGGCTTCTCATGCGGTTCGTATTGATAACATCAAATATTAAAATGTCTGATGAAGTCGTTAGAATCCGTAGGAAGTTAGACACTCCCACCTTTAAAATTAAATATAATCTCTTTAGGAACGTTAGAATCACAAGAATATTCTTTCAAAGCTGAATATGGAATTTTAAAGTTCTCAGGGCCCTTTGATTGTGATGAGAGGGTCTAGAACAAATGGTTTATATACTCTATCGGGTTCTATTATTATTTGGGATCTCATGAATGTCAGTGAAGCACCCTGTAAATCTTCCCTATAGCTATTTAAGCTTGGTCACGTGAGTGAGAAGAGATTATTCGAGTTAAGCGAACAAAATCTTTTAAGGGAGATTATGTTGAAACCAAGAATTGTATATTATAAATTTTAATGGGATCAAGTTTCCTAATGCTATTCATAGCAAAAATGGAATCTTAGATTACATTCACTCTAATGTTTGAGGTTCTTCCCGGGTTAATTCTGACTAAAGAAATAAGTATTTGCTTAGCTTGATTGACTATTTCTCTAAAAGAGTTTGGGTTACCTCTTTAAAAGTAAAATCGATGTGTTTAGTTTGTTTGTGGAATGAAAATAATGTTGAAAAATCGAATGAGAAATTGAAAAAGAAATACGATGAAGGACACCAAATTTACGTGGAAAAACTCTTTCAGGAAAAAACCACGGGTAGAGAAACAAATTTACTATGAAGATCGAAAATACAACTGCGAGTTTTGCGACTTTATCTTACATGAAGAAAACAAAACCCTAATGAGATTTCTAACATGGGTCTAACCAGTCTGGCCCGTATAGAATTCGGATCACATCAAATTCTAACAATCTACACCTTGACACGAATTCTACATGAGAGATGTAACGGGCTGCTAGGCCCAACTCAAAGCGAATCCAGAACATTGAACTCTGACAATCTTCATCTTCAAAGAAATTTCGGTGCAAGGAAACAAATCTTCAAATTTTCCTCTTCTACTCATGTCCGTAATGAACCATCTTAGCAACTAATGTTGATTAAGTTTAAAAACATTTAAACCACGATGATGACATCTTCAAATCTCAAAAATGTCATCCAAATCTTCAAGGAAATTTCGGTGAACGGAGTATACTCGGCGGTTCTCCTCTCTTCACTATTTGGGAACGACAATAGTGGCTAACCCTTTCACTTAGGGTTTTCTCCTATCTTTACTGTTTGACAATGACGACAGTAACTAACCCTTTCACCTTATGGTTTTCTCATCTCTTCACAGTTGGAGAAGGCAACGGTAGGGGTGAGCAAAAATCGGTCCGGTCTGGTTTTATGGAAAATTAGAACCGGAATAATAAAATTCGGTTTTTAATTTTTAGGACCAGGACTATTTTAATTTTTTTAAGGACCGGATCAGAACCAGACCCGAATTTCGGTTCCGGTTCTGGTCCAGTTCCGGTTTTCCCACTTAATTTTTTTTTTAATTCCAAACTAAAATAATAAATAATATAACAATTTAATTAGATATAAGAACATGTATAAGAATTTAATGGCACAATAATAAATTAAATCTTTCTAAGCTACCACGTATCAATCCCCACAAATAAAACCAGTCCATACCATACCATTGTTGTACCACATTTCCGAAGTTTGTTTAATTTCAATAAACCAAAGTGGTCTAAACAAAGCCATAGCGTCATAGCTTATATTCAATTCTTCATCTTCTTTCTTCCATAATCAATTGAATCCCAAAACAAAATTCTTAAAAGACTAAATCCAAAAATCTCAACAATGAAATTACCAACCTGGAAAATTACTGATTTACTCAACCAACAGACAAATAATTTGACAACAAAAACGAATGCATCAAGTAAACAAAATGTAGATCAGAAAAGCTTATATAAACCCATATTAGAAAACGGACCTCTATCAAAAGCCTACAAACCCCAGATCCATGGGAAGAGAAAAAAATGGAGAGCGACGAACAGAAAGAAGCGGACCTTCTTGAGGGAACCCATGGCAGTGGCAGCAGCGACTATAATTTTAATGTAGGTCCAGTTAGGTACATTGATAAGCGTCGAGCCTGAGATACCACTGTCTTCTTCGACTTTCGCAACAATAATTTCTTCGTCGAGATGATTCCAATAAAGATTGAAAAATACCAGATTAAGCAGAGTCGCAGAGAGGCTAGGCCCCAACTGCAAGTTCCATAATCGTATTTCTCCAGCGGCCACCAATCCAGAGCTGCACAAACGAAATCGCCATCGATAATCCCAATAGGGGCTCTCCCGTCGATCGAAATCGACCCTTTAATAACTCCATCTTCTCCGACGCTATTTGAACTTGGAGTAACGAAGCAGAAGCAGAAGAAACAAACCCAAAACACAGCCCTATCGCACTTCGCCGTTCGACTGTCCAGCGAGCGACGATTCTGATTTCTAAAGACTGAAGTGAAGACCGAGCGAGTCAAGCGAACCACAGGCACGGTGACTGTGATGCGAGCAGAGAGATAGGTTGGGTGTCGGACGAGCTTAGGAGCGAACAACGAAGCGAGAGGCAGGAGCAGATCCTTAGGGTAGAATTAATTCCGGTTCTGGGTTTTTTCGGTTTTACATCACTAAACCTGAAAACTGAACCGGATTTTTTGGTTCTACTTAAAAAAGACCAAATTTTGATTATTTAAATTGCAAAACCGACCAAAATCAGATTAAATTTTTGGTTCCGGTCAAGTTCTTCGGTCCAATCCGGTTTTTTCTCACCCCTAGGCAGCGTGAGGTTCTTCTTTGTTGAAGAAAACTTCTCTATTTTCTTTCAATGCTCGGCGACGAGCTCTATTTGATCGGATTAGTGTTGGTGGTGTTGGGCCTTCTCTAACTTCAAAAGTTAGCTCTAGGGGTGAGACTTTCCCTCACACTTATAAACTAACACCAAATCTCTTCCACAACTAATGTGAGATCAACCTTAACAATCTCTCACTTCACACATCGAACCTTGAGTCGGATAACCATCGACACAGTTTCTTCCGACTTGGGTAAAGACTAGTTAGTAACCTGGGCGTTCTCCAATCCAATAATGAGATATCAAAACTGAACGAACTCATCGCTCAAAAACTGGTTTCGACAGAATATTCAATTCCAGAATATCTATTTTTAAATATTTGATGCACAAAAATAATATCCCAACCAAAATTCAGCTCCCAAAAATAAGAATAAATCTGTCCAAAATATTACGAACAACTAAGCCCCAGAATTTTAATACCAGAATTTCTAAACACCAACAGTAACAGAAAATTCCGAACAAATAATCACACTAAAAATTCCAAAAGGAAAT
This sequence comes from Begonia masoniana, assembly GCA_022432975.1. NCBI lineage: Eukaryota > Viridiplantae > Streptophyta > Magnoliopsida > Cucurbitales > Begoniaceae > Begonia > Begonia masoniana. The sequence goes on from CM039510.1 coordinate 11,590,601, forward strand.
AGTTTCTCTCTACTCTGTGTCTTCGGCCGTCGACAGAGTCTTCTGGAAGGAATTACGGCAGTGGCATGTTCTTTGCAGCGAACAGCAATCAGCTCTATCTGTGGGAAAGTTTTCGCCGACAACTAGTCGGACCAGAGTAGCAGCCCGGCTGGTCGGCATGTTCTGAGTAAAAAAGGATCTCCTTTCTCTCTGACTCCGGCAGTGGCGGTGGCGCGACGAGGATCTTCTTCCTCGGACGTGCGCAGCAACTCCTTCTCTCTGCTCACTCTGTGTGGAATCCGCCAACCTGTTTGGGGGAGAAAACAGAGGAGGACAAAAAAGTAATAGTTTTTTTCCCTAATTTAATTTGCCACCTGTACCATTCCTCTCTTCCTACTTAAAACTTCCCTCTATTTACTCCTCCAGAAACCCTTCTGTTGAAGGCGCCGCACACCAGAGAAGAAAGAAGGAAACAAAGGGAGAAAGGTTGAATCGGACCTTCGACGTTCAGCTTCTTCTCGTATTGTTTTGTCTGAGAAATAGTTTTACTCATCTGTTTTCCTTTTTCTTTAGTTCCCTACGTTACTGCTTGTGATCGAGGTGTGCGTCGGAGCTGCTAAATTCTCCAAAGCTTTATCTCTTTCTTCTTGGACTTGTTGATTCCTTTGCTGTTGAGGTTTTTTTTTAGATCGAAGGAGATTATCAAAACCCTTGAGTTCTTCTCTGCTGGCCATAGGTATGAACCCAAACTCTTGAGTTCTTGTCTGCCATGTTATTGTCAAAACCTTTGGGTTCTTCTCTGCTATGTTTATTGTCAAGGGTTATATATGTAAAGGTTCTTCTCTACTGTGGGAAAATAATTTTCGGTATATAAATGTCTTGCATCAATACTCTAGATATGGTAGACTTATAGTTAGCAAAACGGGGAGTTGAAATTTCTAGAATGTAGTTATATATGCATTGTAGTCGAGCCCAAATTGTGAAGAAATGAGACCAAATTATGGATTAAATTACCCAATTTGATGTGGATTGTCTTATGGAGAATGAATTGAGAGACAAAATAGCCCAAAAATAATGAATGACTTTATTCTTTGTTAGGTACCAATTTATTGAATTGAGCTGTGGACTCATTGCTTGGACTCTTAAAATTATTGAGTTTAACCTGTTGTAAGTGCACTCGAGGTAGGGGTTCATTTTATTTTCGGTTAAGTATTATTATTTTTAATTCATTAATTGAATTCATTTATTCGGCATAAAATGTTCAATTAATTTGGTACTATTGTTCTTTCACACATTTATCAACTGCATTATCTTATCATTGATAAAAATTGTGTAGTTTTAACTAGAAGTAATAGGACAGCTGAAGAGCCGTGTCCTTGGGCACGAAACCCTAAACCTGATCAGGATAATTGTGGCGTGCGACCGCCTGATGTCGATGTCTTGGCCTATGGCCCAGTGTGCTCGGGGTCCATGAGAGGCTCCATTTTCACCGAACATCTATTTAAATTGAAAACTGCATTTTTATTACATTTCTGCATAATATTTTATAACTGCTGGAAATAAACTCTATCCCTACTAAGTTTAGTCGACTCACCCCAAACGACTATTTTTTTTCAGGATCGAATCAAGAGGACTAGTTATCAGCGAATGATCAAGAATTTTCTTAAGTTTCATTTTAAATTTCTTTTGAGGTTAGAGACTTTTGAGATTGTAAGTCGTATGGTATTTAGATATTTTGTTAGACGTATATCATCACATTATCTGGTGTCTCTTGTTGGACCTGTTTAATTTATATTTTGGACCCTGACTTTATGTTAGTTTATAAACCTTTCCGCTGCATGTTCTTTTAAGAGAATGAGATTTAGGGTCGGATGATCTAGCCCTTTTCGAGTCGGGTCGTTCCCCGTTCTGTTGCGGGTCCCCTTTGGGGGGTGATAGAAAAAATGGTATCAGAGCGAGAGGTTGCAATCTTGAAAAGTGACACTTGTAGGATAGATTATGTGATGATATACAAGAATTATTATTGTACCACAAGGACTTATTTTGACCTTAGTCGTAAATTATTTTTTTCAGATTTACAAAAATGCCTCCAAGAAGAGTCCCTAGGAACCAAACTCCTGCAGCACATACTGTGCAATCAGCTGAATCGCAGCCTACTGATCCGATAATAGCTCTCAGAGATGTACTGCAAGATTTAACCCAACGACGCGACAATCAGGACGTAGAGGACCGCCGCTTGATTTACTTTATGCAGTGGGAGCGGATGAATGTACCGGTGTTTGTGGGTGATGTTGACTCTCAAGTTGCAGAAAATTGCTTAAGGGTGATTCATAAGAAGCTGACAGCTCTGAAGGCTCCAACAGATTATTGGGTTGGATTTGCAACTTATCAATTTGAGAAAATGGCCGAAGTTTGGTGGAGGTCTCTGAAATTAGACTACCCTAAAGAGGATATGACCTGGACACAGTTTGAAACACTTTTCAGAGACAATAATTGTAATGCTGAGCATCGCCAGAAGATGATCGCGGTGTATCATTAATTGGAGCAGGAAAGTCTTACCGTACTAGAGTATTATGCCAAGTTCATGGAGTTCTCTCAGTATATTAATCATATGGACCCGATGGATATGCAGGTGAAGTTTCGAATGAATTTAAGGCTGAAGATCAGACACAATTTGTCAGGCTTTACATTCAAAACCCTTTCAGATATAGTTGCTGCTGCTCAACGTGTTGAGCCAGATTTGGAAGAACAATTTTGTGTATACAAAGGGAAAGGGAAGGATGATCAACACGTGGGAGGCAAGATAACCAAGAAGGACTTTAAAAAAGGGAGAAACCGTAACGGTCAGAATCAAGATAACTTTAGCAGATCTTCTGATACTACACCTTATTCTAGTGGGCATCCTGGATCATATGTTTGTCACACTTGTGGACAGCCTGGACATTTAAGAAAGAATTACCCTACTAATCAGAAATCTCAATATAATTCAGCACCTTCTCAGACAAATATTAGCAGGTCTGGTTTCGGAGATAACAAGGGATTTTCTGGTCAAGATCAGCGTAATCAACATCAATACCAGCCATCTGGTACCAACTTTCAGAAATCTACTGGGTATCAACAGAGCTCTGTTTCTAACACCATTCCTATTGTGGCTCCGAATTATATGACTAGTGCTAACCCTGGTTCGTCGAGGGGTGGATTCGGAGGTGGTATTAGAGGAAAGGAAAAGATGACTAGTATGCAGTTGCGGGATCTGAACTTCATGATTCATCTGACCATGGTGTTATTGATGGTATGATTTCCTTATTTAATACCATGATGCATGTCTTGTTTGATACTGGAGCAACGCATTCATTTATTTTTACATCTTCTGTTCATGCTTTAGACGTAGCCATAGAAAAACTTGACAATCCCCTTATTTTGAGTATTCCTATGAACAAGAAATATGAAATGAATCACATTGTTCGTTATGCAGCTATTATGATTAATGAACACGAGTTACCTGTTGACTTGATAGTTATGCCTATGGATCAATTCGATATGATTTTGGGCATGGATTGGTTAAACTTTTATAAGGCTATAATTGACTGTCATCGGAGAAGAATATCTCTTACCTTGGAGGATGGAAAAGTTTGGGTCCATCCTTGCAATGCCCGTATGTTTCCTGTTATTTCTGTTTTACGAACTTGTTTGGGAGGTCGAAGGAGATTGGAGCTATATGGGAGTGTTTTTGCTATTAGTGACAATCATTTTATGGTTGAGCACGTTTCTGATTTATCAGTGGTTTGTGATTACCCTGATTTTTTCCTGACGATTTACCTGGGTTACCACCCGATCGTGAGATTGAGTTCAATATTGACTTATTGCCCAATACAGCTCCAATTTCAATTGCTCCGTACCGCATGGCTCCTGCTGAGTTGAAGGAGTTAAGAACCCAACTAGATGGTTTGCTGGACAAGGGTTTTATTCGGAATAGTATTTCGCCGTGGGGATCACCCGTCTTATTCGCCAAGAAGCAGGATGGTTCGCTTCGGTTTTGCATAGATTATCGCAAATTAAATCATGTGACAGTCAAGAATAAATACCCTCTACCAAGAATTGATGATCTATTTGACCAGCTTGGAGGATCAAAGTACTTTTCAAAGATCGACTTGAGATCTAGTTATCATCAATTAAAACTTCGTGAACAGGATATTCCCAAAACAGCTTTTCGCACCCGATATGGACATTATGAATTTCTAGTACTTCCGTTTGCACTGACTAATGCACCAGCAGCTTTTATGGATCTGATGAATTGAGTTCTTCGGCCTTATCTTGATCAGTTCGTGGTAGTATTCATCGACGATGTTTTGATATATTCTAAGTCTCGTGAGGAGAATATGGAACATCTAAGGATTGTCCTGCAGACGTTACGTGAACACCAGCTATTTGCAAAGCGAGAGAAATGTGATTTTTGGATGGCATAAGTGATGTGAATCGAGAAGCGATAAATCTCATTGTCAAGGACCATGATCTATTAGAAAATAAAGGAGGTTCAACGAACAAAGCTTCACATGGTTTAGTGGTAAAAACTCGAGGAAAAGAGCAATCAAAACAAAAGCAAGAGACTATAAAAATAAAGAGCTTTGTAGCATGGAAGTGGGCCCCACGAAATTGGAAAAAGAAGACTCATAAGACACAGAGTTGGACTTCACAAATCCTAATAGATTGGAGAGAGAAGGGTAAAGATCCACGCAAACTACAAAGAGATAAAGATTCACGTGGGTTGGAAAGAGATAAAGATCCACATGACTTGATTTATGATGTGATCCAAGTTGAGACTAAGTCAAAGCCCAAGAACAAGGATCCAATTGAAGGTACCCGCAGCCTGATGACAAGAGCAAGAAGCCTAAGATTATTGAAAGATCCTTTGAAGTAAGGGAAGCCGAAGATGCATGAAGATTTGGGAGGATGCGACGCACATGCACATGTAAGAATTAAAACACATGTGCCATGCACATGCACATGTAGGAATTAAAGAGGACATGCGCCAAGCACATGCATATACGAGGAAATAAAAAGTCACATGCAAAACACATGCAAATCATACAAATCTCGTGGGAAAAGATCTTATCCAGCTGAATCTCCTCAAATCAGTTCAAATCACATTCAAACGGAGTTTAAACAAGAGATCACATATGATCATGCAAATGATCATTATCTCATGATTTTATTAGTTATTTTATTTTTATTTTCATTTTTTTATTATTTATTTTAATTTTAATGTGTAGCCTATTTAATGGCAAAACTATTTGATTTAATGGAGGAACAAGTTTGAATTAAAAATTGTGTGTTTTTTTAGAGAGGATTTCTCTTTAGTTCTTTGCGAAGAACAACGATCTTCTTCAAGTCACGCTTGAAGAATCTCGCTTGATAGCTTTGGTTCTTAACAACGAGTTTGGTCTGGGTCAAGCTCCTGTTTTGATAACTAGGGTTCCATCGAATTCTTCGATTGGGGTCTTAGTTCTTTACTTTGTTCTTGAATCGGAAAGGCGTTCCTTTGAATTATTCCGCATTGTTGTCGGGTCCCGGGTCCTTTCGATCCGAGGTTCTCATCAGTTGGTATCAGAGCTTCGGCTCCTTGATTCAAGAAGCTATCTTTAATTTTTGTTATCCATCTTTTCTTCATCTTATTCTATTCGTTCTACTATTCAAAAAGCACAAAAAAAAAAAAATCATTTTTTTTCCATCTTTATTATCAAGTCTCAATTTTTATCATCAATTTTTTTCTTCTTATGAATTTCTCCTCTTCAAATTCGAAAAGTACAAAAAAAAAATTGTCAAAAGTAAAAAAAAAAAGAGTTGTCAAAAGTCAAAAAAAAAAAGATTTGTGAAAAGTCAAAAAAAATCAAAATTTTGTTATAGAGATTTCGAAAATTCAATCCTTTTAAATTCAAGAATTCGTTCTTAAATTCGTAGATAATTGTTCTTTGAAAATTCAAATTGTTGAATCTTCATTCGAAATATCATCTTTATCCAAATTTATTCTTTGAAGGTTCAAATTGTTTAATCTTCATTTGAAAGATTGTCATCATCCAAACTTTTGTCTTATTTCACTTATACCCTTGATTTAGCCATCCTTACAAGTTTGAACCTTTTAAGCTTTAAAGTTTGATTTTTTATAGTTTGGCTTGTTGAATATTTATCATCGATCAAGTTCTTACGTAAAGAACTAAAAGGGAGATCTAGTGGTAAAAGGCAAGAGGGTGAAACGATTATAGAAAAAGCCTTAATTTTTGAGCGAAACACGAGTGGAGTGACATCCATCGAGAGGAAACACGTGAGGGAGAGGTAAGGTCCATTAATTGATTATTTTTCTTTTACTTCTAACTATTTTCTTTTATTTTCTTATTGTGGTCGGAAAAGAAAATCATGAGTGGAGAACAAAATGAGGTGGACTTTAAGTTGTTCATGAAAGCCATGCTAGAAAATTTCAAGGCTTTAAATACGAGGATGGACCGATTGGAATCTCCATCCCCTAGTCATATGCGGCGAAGGAAGGATTTTGATGTAGAATTCGAAGAGTATAATAGATATTATCAAAGGGAAAGAAATGATAGGTCGTACCGAGGAGATGGTGATCTAAGTAACATCAAGGTAAATATTCCTTCTTTCCAAGGGAAAAGTGATCCCGAGGTGTATTTGGAATGGGAAAAAAAGGTGGACCTATTGTTTGAATACCAAAACTACACGGATGAGAAAAAACTTAAATTGGTGACAATGAAGTTCACGGACTACGCTAACAATTGGTGGGATGAATTAGTAAAGTACCGAAGAAGGTATGGTGAGTCACAAGTTCAGACATGGAAGGACATGAAGGCACTCATGCTAAAAAGATTTGTTCCATCACAGTATTATAGAGATTTGTGTCGAAAACTCCAAAATTTGACTCAAGGTTATAAAAGCGTGGAAGATTATTATAAAGAGATGAAAATAGCCATGAAAAGGGCTAATGTGGAAGAAGATAAGGAAGCAACCATGGCACGTTTTATTGGGGGATTAAATCGAGAAATTGCGGATGTGGTGGATCTACAACACTACATCAACTTGGAGGAGTTACTACACAAATCAATCAAAATTGAGCGGCAACTAAAGGCTAAGAGAAGTACTAGGGTTGGTACAACATCAACCGCAACTTGGCAAGTAAATTGGAAAAATGAGAAGCCAAAACCGAGAGAGGATTCTAAGGGAAAAATTGTGTCTAAAAATCAAGTGTTACCACAAAAAGCTAAGGATGAGACTTCAAATCCAATTAGAACCCGAGAGGTTAAGTGCTTTCGGTGCCAAGGGTTCGGACACATAGCTTCAAATTGTCCAAATAAAAGAGCTATGATTTTAAGGGACAATGGCGATGTGGAGAGTGTGAGTTCGAGTGATGGTGAGATGCCACCACTTGAGGATTGTAGTGACGTTGAGGTAGAGGAACCAGTAAAAGGAGATCTTTTAGTCAGAAGGCGAGTATTGAATGTGCAAACTAAGGAAGATGGCGACAAAGTACAACGTGAGCATATATTCCATACAAGATGTCATGTTCACAACAAAGTTTGTAGTTTGATCATCGATAGTGGAAGTTGCACCAATGTAGCAAGCACATTACTAGTCCAAAAGTTGAACTTGAAAACCGAGCAACATCCAAAACCATACAAGTTGCAATGGTTAAGCGATTGTGGAGAAATCAAGGTGACTAAACAGGTTGAAGTTCCTTTATCAATTGGAAGATACCAATAAAAAGTTTTATGTGATGTAGTGCTGATGCAAGCTACACACATACTTTTGGGGAGACCTTGGCAATATAACCGAAACGACAAGTATAATGGTTACAAGAATGAGTATTCGTTGGTTTATAATGGAAAAACTGTTATCCTTACACCATTAAAGTCATGGGAGGCAATTGAAGATCAAGAGAGAATCACGAAGAAATTTCAAATAATAAAGGATGAAAGAGAGAAAGAAAGTGGGGAAAAGAAATTTGTGACGACCCGTCTTTCAACGCACTGATAAGGGACCACCCATTCTCCGCGGATCCTGGGGCTGACCTGGGCCGGAGGGTTTCTCCGTTGAAGGAGGGGTCGTTACGAACCCACATCGCTTGGGGAAGTACATGGAAATGAAACATATGTAAGAGATCCCTCCCAACATAGTAAGACGCGTTTTGGAGCTCAATTGACAACGGATCCCATAAGAACTCCGAAGTTAAGAGGGCTACGGCGAGAGTAATTCCAGGTTGGGTGACCTTTCGGGAAGTGCTCTAGCCAAACAAAGCCGTGAGGGGAGGATATTAGGCTGCGGCCCAATCCCCGGAGCGGACAATATCTTGCTGGGAACGGGGTCGTTACAAATGGTATCAGAGCCTGTACCCAACCGAAAATGTGGCCAACGAGGACGTTGGGCCCCCGAGGTGGGTGATTGTGACGACCCGTCTTTCAACGCACTGATAAGGGACCACCCATTCTACGTGGATCCTGGGGCTGACCTGGGCCGGAGGGTTTCTCCGTTGAAGGAGGGGCCGTTACGAACCCACATCGCTTGGGGAAGTACATGGAAATGAAACATATGTAAGAGATCCCTCCCAACATAGTAAGACGCGTTTTGGAGCTCAATTGACAACGGATCCCATAAGAACTCCGAAGTTAAGAGGGCTTCGGCGAGAGTAATTCCAGGTTGGGTGACCTTCCGGGAAGTGCTCTCGCCAAACAAAGCCGTGAGGGGAGGATATTGGGCTGTGGCCCAATCCCCGGAGCGGACAATATCTTGCTGGGAACGGGGTCACGAACCCACATCGCTTGGGGAAGTACATGGAAATGAAACATATGTAAGAGATCCCTCCCAACATAGTAAGACGCGTTTTGGAGCTCAATTGACAACGGATCCCATAAGAACTCCGAAGTTAAGAGGGCTTCGGCGAGAGTAATTCCAGGTTGGGTGACCTTCCGGGAAGTGCTCTCGCCAAACAAAGCCGTGAGGGGAGGATATTGGGCTGTGGCCCAATCCCCGGAGCGGACAATATCTTGCTGGGAACGGGGTCATTACAAAATTAGTTGAAAAAGAGAGAAAGTGGTGAAAAGAAAATAGCTGAAAAGAGTACAAAGAATGATGAAAAACCGAGGGAGAAAGAGAGAAAAATTGAGGGAAAAGAGATAAAAACTGAGGGAGAGAGAGAACAAAAGTCGAGTGAAAAACAAATTATGTTGATGAACAAAAGTGAGGATAAGCATGAGATGATTTTGCTTTTATATAAAGATGTATATTTATCATCTAACGACTTACCAAGTTTTCTTCCAAGTGTTGTTTCTTTTCTTTTGCAGAAAAATAAATATGAAATTCCCGAGGAGTTTCAAAGAGAAATTTCTCCTTTGAGAGAGATTGAGAAGCATAAAAACCTCGTATCGAGTATGTTAGTTCCAAGTCGACCGGAAACATCAAATAGGTTTGAGTGGTTGGTAAGACCATATGATTCTTATATTGCACCTATTATATGTTTAAGGTTGATAGATAATATGCATAATTATTTAATTGAAAAATTTGTCATTGATTACTTTGCCCACAACTTGGTTTATGACAAAATTGTAGATACATATTTTGCGAGTTTCAAATCTGATTTTTACGTTTTAAAAGATTTTAATTCTATTAGATATTATTCGCTATTTGATATTATTGATTATGTTGATTCATTAAATCCGTTAAATTTATTAACTTTGTTTACTAATAAGTTTGCTCTTGTGTATGAAAGGAAAAATGATGAATTTGTTAAGAAGTTTCATGCAATGGTAAGACTTATTTTTGAACCTGGAGATTTGGTTTGGCTACGTCTATAAAAAGAAAGGTTTCTGAATAAACGGAACAACAAACTACAACCTCAAGAAGATAGACATTTTCAAGTCCTAGAGCGCATCAACGACATCACTTACAAGATCGACCTACCGAGTGAATACGGTAATGTAAGCACATATTTTAATTTTACTAACTTATTTTTATATGATGTAGGAGATTCGAGGACGAATCTTTTCGAAGGGGGAGGGAATGATGTGAACCGAGAAGCGATAAATCTCATTGTCAAGGACCATGATCTATTAGAAAATAAAGGAGGTTCAACGAACAAAGCTTCACATGGTTTAGTGGTGAAAACCCGAGGAAAAGAGCAATCACAACAAAAGCAAGAGACTATAAAAATAAAGAGCTTTGTAGCATGGAAGTGGGCCCCACGAAATTGGCAAAAGAAGACTCATAAGGCACAGAGTTGGACTCCACAAATCCTAATAGATTGGAGAGAGAAGGGTAAAGATCCACGCAAACTACAAAGAGATAAAGATTCACGTGGGTTGGAAAGAGATAAAGATCCACGTGGCTTGATTTATGATGTGATCCAAGTTGAGACTAAGTCAAAGCCCAAGAACAAGGATCAAATTGAAGATACCCGCAGCCTGATGACAAGAGCAAGAAGCCTAAGATTATTGAAAGATCCTTTGAAGCAAGGGAAGCCGAAGATGCATGAAGATTTGGGAGGATGCGACGCACATGCACATGTAAGAATTAAAACACATGTGCCATGCACATGCACATGTAGGAATTAAAGAGGACATGGGCCAAGCACATGCATATACGAGGAAATAAAAAGTCACATGCAAAACACATGCAAATCATACAAATCTCGTGGGAAAAGATCTTATCCAGCTGAATCTCCTCAAATCAGTTCAAATCACATTCAAACGGAGTTTAAACAAGAGATCACATATGATCATGCAAATGATCATTATCTCATGATTTTATTAGTTATTTTATTTTTATTTTCATTTTTTTTTATTTATTTTAATTTTAATGTGTAGCCTATTTAATGGCAAAACTATTTGATTTAATGGAGGAACAAGTTTGAATTAAAAATTGTGTGTTTTTTTAGAGAGGATTTCTCTTTAGTTCTTTGCGAAGAACAACGATCTTCTTCAAGTCACGCTTGAAGAATCTCGCTTGATAGCTTTGGTTCTTAACAACGAGTTTGGTCTGGGTCAAGCTCCTGTTTTGATAGCTTTGGTTCAGCCAACAGGTGTGGCTCGAGTCAAGCTCCTGTTTTGATAACTAGGGTTCCATCAAATTCTTCGATTGGGGTCTTAGTTCTTTACTTTGTTCTTGAATCGAAAAGGCATTCCTTTGAATTATTCTGTGTTGTTGTCGGGTCCCGGGTCCTTTCGATCCGAGGTTCGCATCAAGAAGTGAAGTTCTTAGGTCATGTAGTTTCTCATAATGGTATCTCAGTAGACCCCGTTAAGGTCGAAGCAGTGTTAGAATGGAAACCACCTAAGAATGTTACTGAAGTACGGAGTTTCTTGGGTTTGGCTGGATATTATCGACGGTTCGTCCAAAATTTTCCTTTTATCACTATGCCATTAACTCAATTGACCAGGAAGAATATAAAATTTGTTTGGGATGATAAATGTCAGATGGCCTTTGAAGAGCTTAAGAAGAGGTTGACTACTGCACCAGTTTTAGCAGTACCTGATGAAAGTTTACCGTATGCTGTGACGACCCAAAACCGAACCGGAGTCCGAGAGCCACCGGGACATAATGACAGAAAACGGGCACATATATTTTTTTTTTTTTTTTTTTTTGAACATAACAGACCGAGCTTTTAAAACAAACCCTTAAAACTTTTCAGAGGGAGAAGACGTTCTCTGGATTTGAAAGTAAAACGAAAGAGCAGTTAAATTCAGAAGGCAGAATGAATGAGGGAAGAAAACAGAAGACACCGGATAACAGAAGAATAGCAGAAAGAAATGAAAACAAAAGTAAATAAACCGGGGCGGAAGATGAAATTTGTGAACAGTGACCAGAAGATGAAAAATGTGAACAGTGACCGGAAGACTAAAAATGTGAACAGTGTTCAGCGGTAGAGACTGGATAAAACTGGGCAGAAGAGGTGGTGACGTCAACCGGAAGACGAGTGACGTCAAGCGGAAGACGCAGACGGTAACGGAGATCGGATGAGGAGATGACGTCATCCGGAAGATGGATGACGTCAACCGGAAGACATATTTACACTGAGCGGGAGACTTCGGTGACGTCAACCGGAAGACGGGGTTTTAAACTGGGCGGATGACTGAATTGACTTTGACTGGGCGGATGATTGAATTGACTTTGACTGGGCGGATGACTAAAGCATATAACTTCAAAATTTATTAAAAACCCGATTTCAAAACACAGTTTTAAAACAACATACTTGACAACATGACAGACAACATGACAGAGATTCGAGAAAACAAACTGCATGGATAGCTCTAAAACCAGAAACTATCCATGCACAGACTAACAGAAAATATTCCAAACAAATTTCAGAATACTTCGAAACATAGTTCAACTGTCGAATACAGAGGTTTTAACAAGAGAAAGCTTAACCAACAGAATACCTTACATTATCTATATTCAACAGAATTTCCTACAGAGTTTTCAACAACCAAAAATACAGAATCCTAACATAGTTTAAAAACAAACAAACACAGAATTCCAGTAGGGTTTACAGACATAGACTTTACTTTGAATACTTAAACCTCGGGACAGGATTTGTCTGGCTGCAGCAACCATCCCGTGAGCTCCTCCCTCCAACTACATCAACTCGTCAGTTTGAGGCTCAAGCTCCTCATCTGGAGGATCCGTACCTACAACAGGGAGTTCATCTATGAGCCTAGAGCTCAGTAAGAACATACAATGCAGAGTGATGAACGTGCTATGCATGAATCTTTTTCAAATACATGAACATTACATTACATTTCACTGGACAGGAAGGTATAAGTGGGAGGAGGAGCTGGCGCAACGGGATGTACATGCCACTTTCAGGACATAACAGGAGTACTTGACAGGATGCCAGTCCTCGTCCACACTTAACCATACATTTTCTTTACAGGATTTTATCTTACTTTCTTCAAAACCGGTGCTGAAAACATTTGCATGATTTTACAGGAAACGTGTATGCATGAATAAGTGAAATGCTTAAACTTAACATTCACAGATGACAGAATGAATTCAACAGGAAACAGAATATAACGGAAACACGTTTAACTTAAAACATAACCTAAAACCTATCTACCCGAACCAGACCTAGTACCTCCGAGTTGTAGGGCCTTAAGGGCCAACGTAGATGCATGAACTTACCTGTTTGCTGCGGTGTCAGATGCTCGAATGTCCCTGGAATGCTTGGATCTGTAGTATGCATGAAGAGGTATCAAACAGCTGCAAATGCTAACAAATAACTTGGAAGATTATGCAGAAAACTCCATTCAGACATGTAGAAAGTCACAATGTGTTCCCATACAAAAACCGAGAGTTTTCTCCTAAATACCTTAACCTAAAACTTCAGCAAAACGCATACTTTTTACTTGTCCAAATGGGTTAGTATTAGAAGATGTTTACCTTAGGCAGAAAACAAGGAGAAACCTAGGAGATCAAAGGTGTTTGGGTGAACTTTTGTCGCCTGGCCGAGAGAAAATAGAGGGAGAGAAGATGGAGAAGTGGAAACTTTCACGTAGGAGGGAAGAGAAGGCTTGTCTTCTTCAACAAGACATTGCCACTTGGTAATCATCCATTGGCTTGTTTCTACCAACCTTAATTACTTCCACATTTACCCTTCCATTGAACTACAACCAATTTAATTTGTTTTGGTTAGTTGGCCATTAGTTTGGTTCTCCCTTAAACATCCCATCATTTCAACCAAAACATTCATTGAATTGAAATAATATTAATTCCACTTATACAATTCGGGGAAACAATCACATGGCAAAAATGTCGGGTGTTACATATGCAGTATATACAGATGCTTCTGGAGTGGGTTTGGGATGCGTTTTAATGCAGCAAGAAAAGTTAATAGCATATGCATCTCGACAGTTAAGGACGCATGAGCGGAATTATCCTACACATGATTTGGAGTTGGCTGCTATTATTTTTGCTTTAAAAATTTGGAGAAGTTACTTGTATGGAGCAAAATTTGAGATATTTTCTGACCATAAGAGTTTAAAACATCTATTCACGCAGCGTGATTTAAATCTCCGGCAATGTCGATGGATGGAGTATATGGGAGATTATGATTTTAAATTAGAGTATCATCCTAGAAAGGCAAATGTTGTAGCTGATGCCTTGAGTCGTTACCCTCAAGGATCTCTTTCTAGTCTTTTGCTAGAAGGTTGGAAGAGGTGTATGACTATAGAAGATTATGAATTGCATTACCAGGAGGATAATCAAACAGTTCGAGTATTTAATTTGGTGGCTACCCCCACACTCTTTTAACGTGTTAAAGATATGCAGAAATTTGATGATGAATTGAAAGAAAGATTTGAGAAATTCCGGTCTGGTGAGGAGTTTGATGGTTGGGAAGTTAGTTCCGATGGATTTTTATTATTTAAAAGGCGAGTTGTGGTGTCGAAAGATCCAGAGTTGTGACAAGCCGTTTTAACAAAAGCTCACAAGTCCAAATTTGCTATACACCCAGGTAGTACAAAGATGTACCATGATTTGAAACGTTAGTATTGGTGGGTTGGAATGAAACGAGATGTGGCAGAATACGTTTCCCGGTGTTTGATTTGTCAACAGGTTAAGGCGGAGCACCAGAGACCCGCTGGGTTATTGCAGCCCTTACCTATACCTAAGTGGAAGTGGGATAAGATTACCATGGATTTTGTAACAGGTTTGCCGAGGACAGTGCAGAAATTTGATGCCGTGTGGGTGATTGTTGATAGATTAACAAAGTCAGCCCATTTTGTTCCAGTCAAAATGGACTTTTCCTTGACTAAGTTAAGTAAGTTGTATGTTGAAAATATTGTTCGTCTACATGGTATTCCTTCGAGTATAGTTTCTGATAGAGATCCGAGGTTCACATCAAAGTTTTGGAAAGCTCTCCAAAAAGCCTTGGGTACCGAATTGAATTTGAGTACAGCACATCACCCTCAGACAGATGGTCAGTCGGAGCGTACTATTCAGATTCTTGAATATATGTTGAGATCATGTGTTTTGGATTTTGGAGATAGTTGGATAAACCACTTACCTTTAGTGGAGTTTGTCTATAACAACAGTTACCAGGCCAGTATTGGAATATCACCTTATGAAGCCTTATATGGAAGACCTTGTAGATCGCCTTTGTGTTGGGCGGAGACCGAGGAACGTGTTACCCTTGGACCCGATATGGTTCGAGAGACAATTGAGAAAGTTCAAATAATTAAAGAAAGATTGAGAACAGTCCAAAGCCGCCAAAAAAGTTATGCTGATCTTTCGAGAAGAGAGGTCGAGTTTGAAGTAGAGGACTTTGTATTTTTGAAAGTAAGACCTCGTCGTGGTGTAAGTCGTTTTGGTGTGAAAGGAAAATTAGCTCCCAAATATACTGGTCCGTTTCGAATCATGGATCGAGTTGGTCCAGTGGCTTACCGTTTGGACTTACCACCACAGTTGAACTACGTTCATAATGTCTTCCATGTTTCTATGTTGAGGAAATATATTTCTGATCCATCACATGTCATATCTTGGACCACGGTACCTATCCAGGAAGATGTATCCTATGAAGAGGGGCCTGAGAAAATTTTAAGCCGAGACATCAAAGTACTGCGACGTCCGGAGGTACCCTTAGTAAGAGTGCAATAGAAGAATCACAGTGAAAGAGAAAGTACTTGGGAACTCGAATCAGAGATGAAATTAAAGTACCCTCAACTGTTTAATGATGAGTTTATAGTTGATCCAAATTTTGAGGACGAAATTTTGTTAAGTGGGGGAGAATGTGGAATCCGCCAACCTGTTTGGGGGAGAAAACAGAGGAGGACAAAAAAGTAATATTTTTTTTTCCCTAATTTAATTTGCCACCTGTACCATTCCTCTCTTCCTACTTAAAACTTCCCTCTATTTACTCCTCCAGAAACCCTTCTGTTGAAGGCGCCGTACACCAGAGAAGAAAGAAGGAAACAAAGGGAGAAAGGTTGAATTGGACCTTCGACGTTCAGCTTCTTCTCGTATTGTTTTGTCTGAGAAATAGTTTTACTCATCTGTTTTCCTTTTTCTTCAGTTCCCTACGTTACTGCTTGTGATCGAGGTGTGCGTTGGAGCTGCTAAATTCTCCAAAGCTTTATCTCTTTCTTCTTGGACTTGTTGATTCCTTTGCTTTTGAGGTTTTTTTTTTAGATCGAAGGAGATTGTCAAAACCCTTGAGTTCTTCTTTGCTGGCCGTAGGTATGAACCCAAACTCTTGAGTTCTTGTCTGCCATGTTATTGTCAAAACCTTTGGGTTCTTCTCTGCTATGTTTATTGTCAAGGGTTATATATGTAAAGGTTCTTCTCTGCTGTGGGAAAATAATTTTCGGTATATAAAGGTCTTGCATCAATACTCTAGATATGGTAGACTTATAGTTAGCAAAACGGGGAGTTGAAATTTCTAGAATGTAGTTATATATGCATTGTAGTCGAGCCCAAATTGTGAAGAAATGAGACCAAATTATGGATTAAATTACCCAATTTGATGTGGATTGTCTTATGGAGAATGAATTGAGAGACAAAATAGCCCAAAAATAATGAATGACTTTATTCTTTGTTAGGTACCAATTTATTGAATTGAGCTGTGGACTCATTGCTTGGACTCTTAAAATTATTGAGTTTAACCTGTTGTAAGTGCACTCGAGGTAGGGGTTCATTTTATTTTCGGTTAAGTATTATTATTTTTAATTCATTAATTGAATTCATTTATTCGGCATAAAATGTTCAATTAATTTGGTACTATTGTTCTTTCACACATTTATCAATTGCATTATCTTATCATTGATAAAAATTGTGTAGTTTTAACTAGAAGTAATAGGACAGCTGATGAGTCGTGTCCTTGGGCGCGAAACCCTAAACCTGATCAGGATAATTATGGGGTGCGACTGCCTGATGTTGATGTTTTGGCCTATGGCCTAGTGTGCTCGGGGTCCATGAGAGGCTCCATTTTCACCGAACATCTATTTAAATTGAAAACTGCCTTTTTATTATATTTCTGCATAATATTTTATAACTGCTGGAAATAAACTCTATCTCTATTGAGTTTAGTCGACTCACCCCAAACGACTATTTTTTTCAGGATCGAATCAAGAGGACTAGTTATCAACGAAGGATCAAGAATTTTCTTAAGTTTCATTTTAAATTTCTTTTGAGGTTAGAGACTTTTGAGATTGTAAGTCGTATGGTATTTAGATATTTTGTTGGACGTATATCAAAACATTATCTGGTGTCTCTTGTTGGACCTGTTTAATTTATATTTTGGACCCTGACTTTATGTTAGTTTATAAACCTTTCTGCTGCATGTTCTTTTAAGTGAATGAGATTTAGGGTCGGATGATCTAGCCCTTTTCGGGTCGGGTCGTTCCCCGTTCTGTTGCGGGTCTCCTTTGGGGCGTGACACTCTGTCTTTGCGCGAACAAGCGCTCGTCAGCGTTCTGTCTAACGGTGCTCTCACCTAGGGCTTCTGTTCCATTCTTTGCGGACGGCGACGAGAGCAGTGGCTTCTTCTTCTTTGGCCGAGCGACATCACGGCTTAGCAGCATGGAATTTTTCTTCGCTCGGAAACTCCCTTTCTCTGCGTCGTGACAGGAAGAGCGGCAACACTCCCTTCTCTTCTCGGTCACTCTCTCTGTGCCGCAGACGGTGGCCCTCACTAGTGCTCCTCTCTTCCTTGATCGAGGGTTTCTTCTCCTACTCCGGCATGCAACAGTGGGCGGCAGTGGCTGATCTCCCTCAGCGCTTCTCGCTATCGAGCCCTCACTCTAGGGGTTCCTCTGTTTTCTTCCTTCGCTGTTCTTTACAGAACAGCAAAAAAAGTGTTTTTTTTTTTATTTCCTTACTTCTTTTTCCCCTGAAAATTACAAATTTCATGCAACGAAATTATAAACTTGTAAAATCATTCCATACCTTCCATAAATAAAATTCTGATTTTCAAAAAATCTTCAATCTCGCTCTGGTATTAATTGTTGAAAAATCGAACGAGAAATCAAGAAAGAAGTACGTTGATGGACACCAGATTTACGTGAAAAAATCATTTCAGAAAAAAATTACGGGCAGAGTAAGAAATTGACTATGAAGATCAAAAATACAACTGCGAGTTTTACGACTCTAGCTTACATAAATTTATAAAAAAAAAATAAAATCTTAATGAGATTTCCAATATGAGCCTAACCAATCTAGCCCGTTTAAAATTTGGGTCACACCATATTCTGACAAATAATAAGATCAAAATCAATATGGAAAGAAAGTTAAGAGAGTAAGAATTGACAATGCACTCGAGATTGATTGCTTCTGTAACACTGAGGGGATAGCTAGACATCATTTTGTTGCTGGTACACCTCAGCCAAATGCTCTCTGTGAATAGAACCATTATTGAGAGAGTTAGGTGTCTTTTGATAAATGTTGGCATGCCAAAGACTTTTTGGGAAGAAGAATCAATAGATCCCCTTCCTCAACCTGAAACTTCATAACCTCCATCGAGATGTTGTTTGGATCTATTTAAGTTCAGTGTGACTTCAATTATAGTGGGCTAACTTGGACCAAAATTCAATATTAGGATTTTTATGTTATTCAATGTATTTTCGCTTGAGTTACAAAATTCAGTTGTACCTTCATTTTGATCATTGTGAATTTCTCCTCTAATGATGGTTCTTTTTTCCCTAAATAGTTTTTCACGTAAATGTCAGTGTTCTTACTTTCTGTGCTTTTAGTTTTTTAATTTTGCATTTGATTTTCAACAATTATTATTAGAACAAGGTTGAGAGTTTCATTATTCAGATCTAACAAATTTAGGGGATTGCAATTTTTGAGAAAGATTGCAATTTGTGAAAAAGAAGCCATCACCGATTTCTGCAAGAATGATATGTGTTTTGTTTTTTGCAATTTTTGCAAGGTTGTTTGTGGAAAAGTATTTGGGTGGAATATCCAAATTATTTTTTGGGCAATTTGGATTTAATTCAAAACTTTTGGAGTAGATTTATACATGGGAGAGTATTATTGGTTCAAATATTTCGATTTTGGATATTCTTTGGGTAAAATTGGAAGATGACTTCGTTGCAATTTGATACTCTTTTGTTGTATTGTAATACAAGATTTCAGTTATGGCAAGTGAAAATGCGAGATGTGTTCCCATAGATGGAATTAGACAACGCCTTGTTAGAGCTCGATAAAATAGCTACGTCTTTGAGTGAAAAGGAGAAAATTAGAAAGTATACAAAAAACTTTATCTTTGATACGTCTAAATTTATAAAATCAAATTTTGTAGGATTACCTGAAGGAGAAAACTGCAGCTGAAATATTATTAAAATTGGAGCAATTATGTATAAAGAAATGTAACGCCCCGAGTTATCTGAACCCGGTTCGCTACTCATTACTTGATCATAACTAAGAAATTTCGAATAAATTTAAAACTTCATTCGACATTCAAAATTTGACATTTTCTAAACGTTCAAAACATTTGAAAACTTTGCAGCGGAAAATTATTTAAAACTACAATGGGGATTTAACTAGCTGTGAAAATATTGTTGGAAAGATTAATGGAAATGTTTAAAGTATTCGGTCAAGAGAAAATAAGGTTTTAAATGATGGACTACTCAAGGAATTACAAAAGTCGAATTCATCTGCCGACGACAAAGTCAACGAAAGGAAACGGAACGAGGTTCCTGCCGATGACGTCACGAGTTGAACTCGTCTGCCGACGACTAGTCAACGGAAGGAGCAAAAGCAGGAAACCAAAGGCTTCTGCCGATGACGTCTACACAACTTCACCCACAACTTCATCTGCCGATGAAATCATGGTAACTTCACACACCACTTCATCTGCCGATGAAGTCAGCGCAATTTCATCTCTCAATAGACAAACACACGTCATCTTCCGATAACAACAATATGACTCCACGCCTTCCGATTCGCTAAACGACAAACGGGTTACTCTACACCTTCCGATTCGCTAAACGACAAACGGGTTTCTCCCTCTTCCGATGGAATGGACTACATCTGCCGACACGCGCTACTCACGTAACTCCTTAAAGCATCTACTGATAGACTTTAAAATTTACATCTTCCGATGGCTTTTCTGAAGACATCTTCCGATAGAATTTAAAATTTACTCAACATCTACCGACAGATATCATCTGTCGATAGAAAGCAAAACAACAACTCTAATCGCTTCACTTGCAAATCCAGTAATAAACCAACAGAATACTAAATTCAGAGAAAACTAAGAATACTTTTGAAAACTTCAAGTAACTCATTCTTGCTAAAACTAACCAGAGACAATCCAAACCTTTGTGTCACTAGAAACTCATAAGTACTATCTTGAAATCCCAACAGAATATCGTTATCAGAAAAGAAACTCAAAAGCGAATTCCAAAACATTAAAATTTCTACTGTCATGAAAGCTCAGTATAATAAATTTGAAATACTGTCAATTAATCTTTGTTAGTCAATGACACCAGTCAAACCGCCCCATCAGATGCCTGACCGTTGCACAGCCGTGCTCCACCAACCTCATCTACTCGGTTATGCTCTCAGGGAAATCACCTGCTGTATCATCAACACCTACATCACAAAACTCATCTATTAGCCTAATGCTAAGCAAGTAAAGCATTAATGAAATGTATGCTGAAACATAAACCCTGATCATGCAGTTTCTAATTTTCTCAACTCAGTTGTGCATCGTTCATAAACTGGTCTGATCCCTAAGTTCCCTTGGGAGTGGGATCGGTTCTCCCAATGTAATAAATCCTCTACTCAGTTAAGGGGCGGATTACTTCCCTTAACAGCTAATACAGATCCCTTAATTCCCTTGGGAGTGGGATCGGTTCTCCCAATGTAATAAATCCTCTACTCAGTTAAGGGGCAGATTACTTCCCTTAACAGCTACTCTGTTTCATTCAATTCATACTCATCATAACCTTGCACATAAATTCATTTTCGTAATTCTTCAAAAACTTAATGCATGACATAAAGAAAAAAAAACACTCAAACATGCATAAACCTACTGTTTTGTGATGTAGGCCCGAAGGCTCACACATTACTTTACTTACCTGGCTCCTGGAAATCGTTCGGCTATATGCTACTCCAAAAATCTGCTCACCTAAAACCATTGACAGATTATGGATTAGATCTCCACTAAACTTTATCTAACTACTGAAGTCTAAGGAAGCGAGTTTGGGGCTCTACTGATTAAGCATTCCCGATACATCACTAAACCCCAAAACCCAAATGTCTCACCCGCAGCTTATCGAAGATACATACATTGCAATCCTTCAGCTACCCTAGCACTAGAACGGCAAGTAGTTGATTCAAAACTCACCTTGGTTGGGGAAAACCGGAGGGGAAATCGCCCAGAGGTAGTCTGCTTGAGCTGAGAGGTAAGAGTAATAAAACAGTGGCGGCTAAACCTCACTAAACCTTTTCTTAAATACCTTATCCACAATATAAATTCACAATTACCATCTTGCCCCTGCCTAGTCATTTACAACCTAATCAACATTTCACTAAATTTTAACCATAAAAATTATATACCACCGTTTAACAACTTATTTTGATTTATTGAAACCGGGTGCTACAAGAAAACCCTAACTAACAAGTTGCATTTGAAGCAATTAATTTATTCTCATCATTTGATGAAAAATTCTATTGAAGAATACTTACTAGATTCAAGGAGATAGTTTCAAATACCTACTGTAAGTGCCTGGTTCAGTTTATCCCTTGAGGGATATGATCTTATATAGTAAGGAAAACTTAATTATGGAAGAAGTTTATAACGCTTTGTTATCCAATGAGAAGATGATTTGGATGAAGATTTGGCAGAAGCCAGGTCTTTAGATGAAGTTTAATTTGGATCCAGACCTACATCAAAACAAATAAGTCGAGCCATGAACAAATGTTTGAGGCGATGTCATCACCACATTGTTACCCGTGTTAGTTTCATGTTAGGCCAAAACAACAAGAAGGTTAAAGCTCTGCGATAGTATGGTGAAACTAGTTTATTGACTTATGCATTGAATGTGTTCGAGAGTAATGATTCAAATGGGGAGTCTGGAACATCTTCAAATGCAGTTTGTTGTGACAATGTAATAGTTTGATGATACCATGGAGGAGTAAATGTGATTTTTTTCCAAGTGTGTCTCTCAAGTTTAAGCAATGCTTAAACTTGTTCAATATAAGATGTTGAGTTGCCCTTGCAGTGGACATTTGTAGAGAGGAGGTTATTTTTTGTTAGAGTTTTGGCGATTTGTTCCTTACATCAAAATTTCTTTAAAAATAGAGATTGTCATAGTTCAATGGTTTGAATTCGTCTTTGGTTGGGTCAAAAAATCTATGTTTAGATCTCACATGGAGAATGTAGGATCAATATTGTCTAAGAGGGGGGTGAATTAGACTTTTTAAATTTATTTTCTTAATCTAGTTGTTTTCTATCTGATATGCGATTACTCGATTTACAGTAAACACACAAGCAATAAAAGTAAAGAGAGAGAGAAACAATA
Organism: Begonia masoniana; assembly: GCA_022432975.1. Classification (NCBI taxonomy): domain Eukaryota; kingdom Viridiplantae; phylum Streptophyta; class Magnoliopsida; order Cucurbitales; family Begoniaceae; genus Begonia; species Begonia masoniana. The sequence continues at coordinate 11,613,100 of CM039510.1, forward strand.
ACACCAGAGTTTTTACGTGGTTCGGCCAAAACCTGCCTACGTCCACGCTTCAAGGATTCCCCCTTGAAGATCATTTCCTTCTCCTCAGAGAATAAACAGATCGCACTTCACGAGAGTCGATCTACAGTCTTTTACAACAACCAGATTGTTCTTCACGGGCGACAATCCACTGCCTTTTACACAATCGTAAGTATATAGATTTTAGCACAAACTACACTCTTTCAAAGATTGAATCTCAAGTTACAGAGTAGAGAGATGTAGAATACAGAGTATTAAGATTTCAGCTCATTAGGGCTCAATAAGGATTTTTGCAAAAGTTATTTCTTCGAGCTATCTTCTTGGCTTAAATACTCTGTCTGCAATCGGCTCTTGGACTTAAATACTCCTTATCTAAATATGAAAATTTTATTACTGTTGGAGCAGCATCCGTACATAGACAGCTAGTCGTTGCTTTCTGAAGTTGTTATTCGCTCGTCACAATTAATGCTCTGGAGTTTAAGTTCTGGACGAGGTCACTGTTCCTTCGCGGTATTTTGTTTTTAAATCTGGCGGAAGATATTGTCCATCGGCAGAAGTTGCTTTATAATCTTAAACCGCCATCAGTAGAAGTAAGTTAGAAACTTGAACTGCCTTCGATAGTTGTAGCTTTATGAACCTTGAACCGACATCGGTAGAGATATCTTGAAACTTGGACCGCTATCGGTAGATGTAGTTCTTTGAAGCACCATCGATAGAAGTCTTCTTTGCACTACCATCGGCAAAAGTCTTCTTTGCAATATCATCGGTAGAAGTCTTCTTTGTAATGTCATCGGTAGAAGTCTTCTTTGCAATATCATCGGTAGAAGTCTTCTTTGTAATGTCATCGGTAGAAGTCTTCCTTCCACTACCATCGGTAGAAGTTGATCTTTGAAAGACTCCGCCTTTGTCGTTTAGCTATCGGTAGATGTGGTCTTTGAATGCCAGCTTTGGATGTACAACATTTTCAGTCCTTTTTTGCTATTAAACTCTGAACACTTAACTACATTTGTTAGACTACTAAAATACCATTTTCAAGGGCATTTCCAACCGATTAAGCTCACATGCATAATTTATTATTCTCATATATTAAACATAATCAAATTACATTTCTTAACTTATAAATACATCATCAAAAATATCGTTAGACTTAAACACTACTTAAGTCAACAAAGAATTCATGTCAAGATAGACATTATTAGAGTTTTGTGTGATCAAAATTCTAGTTGGATTAGGTCGGTCCCATATTACTCTATGTATTGTTACTAGAGTCACAAAACTCAATTATTGAATTTCTCTTATACTTGTGGTTTTTTGTGAAAATGTTTTTCATATAAATATTTGTGTCTCAATTTTCTGTACTTTTATTTTTTCGATTTTGCATTGAATTTTTTACATGATCTCCCTCAAATCTTAGTAATGATCGAATTTTTGTTTTTTGTGCTTGTGCTAACATTAGAAAATACACATTTGACTCTGTAGCTTTCAAATTGCTTATTTCTAGAATATACTGAGTCAAGGTTACAAATTATGAAGTCTAGGAATAGGAAATCAAAGAACCATAATGAGCGTGAATTGCTGTAAATATTATGTCCTTGAAATATAAACCCAAATACACCTGAAATATCCAGAAATGAGGTTGAGCTTTTTGGAAATCTAAAAGATAATACCAAACCTGAATCAGTCGAACATAATCAACGTCCAAGCATAAATTCTACTGACCTACGTAACTCCTCTGATTCCCCTGGTAGTCATGAGAGTTCTAGAGTCCCCCAGCGGTATTGCTCATTTGAGTTATAGAAAGGAGAAGTTCCACAGCCCCCTTCCCGCTTTATGGCTACGCTGACTTTGTATCCTAGGCTCTAAATGTTGCCATAATTGTCTAATACAGTGATGTGAAAAACAATGAGGAAGCCTTGAGATCCGATAAGTCCACCTTTTGGAAGCAAGCCATTGTAGAAGAATTAGATTCTTTGGAAAATTATCAAACCTGGAACATTATTAAGAGAACTTCAAATCTCATAGTGGTTGGATGCAAGTAGATTTTAAAGAATAAATATGGAATTCCAGGGGTAAAGGGACCTAGATTCAAGGTCAAACTTGTTGGTGAAGGCTTTAATCAAAGAGAGAGGATCAACTTCAATGAATTGTTCTCGTACTGTTAAACATAGATCCATTAGAATCATCCTTGCCCTTGTCGCTAAGATGGATTTAGAGATTGAAAAATTGGATGTTAAGACTCTTTTTGTATGGAGAGTTAGATGAAACTATGTATGTGTTTATACCTAATGGCCTAGACATAGCTGATAGCTTAGTGTCAACAAGTCTCTTTATGGACTCAAATAATCCCCAAGACCATGGAACATGAAATTTGATAATTTTCTATCTAGCCTAGGATTTCATATAAACATTTTGACTGAGCATCTACATCAAGTCAGTCAAAGAAAACTTGTATCTCTATCTTATTCTTTATGTTGATCAAATGCCTATTACATGCTTGGACATTCACGAAATTGAAGTCATAAATATTCATATCAATTCTAAATTTAAATGAAGATCTTGGTTCTGCAAAAAAAGATCATAGGAATAGAAATTGCAAAAGATAGAAGCACAAGAAAATTCTTCTTATTTTTAGTCTAGCTACTTGTCTAAGGTTGTCAAGAAGTGCAAAGCAATAAACCTGTCATTACACCCTTAGTCCAAAACTTTTTAGCAATTGCCAATACCCTGGCTCTAATTGTATGAAGGCTCAAATAAACAAGATTCTCTAGCCTAATGTTGTTTCTAGCATTATGTATGTCATGGTTTGTATTAGATTTGATCTTGTCTGTCATTGGATAATTAATAGGTTCATGTCGAATCATGGGAGACTTCACTAGGAAGCTATCAAGTGGGTTTTAAGATATGCTAATAAATCCTTAGATGTAGGTTTAAAACTGAGAGATAACTTTGACTCCTCTTAAATAGTCTTGGGTTTTATGGATTCTTATTATGGAGCTTGTTAGGAATCCCGAAAGTCCATTATTGGTTGTACTTTCACTATTTTTGGAACTGCCGTTACTTAAAGATCTTCTCTCCAACCAGATGTTGCCTTGTCAAAAAATGAGGCTGAAATATGGGATTTTGCTTCAAGTTTGTTTTTATTATATTTTTTTAAAAAAACTATGTTTGGAACAAAATCAATCATTGTTCATTTGGATAATGAAGGATCTCTACATTTGTCCAAAGACCAAGTTTTCATTAGAGATAGAAACACGTGTATATGAAGCTCTATTTTGTTTGGGATGTTCTAGCTTCTAGTAGGATTACTGTGGAGAAAATTCCTTCAATACTCCATTAAACTGTTGACCACACACCTTTTAGGCAATGAACTATTTAGTGCTTGGAATTACTTAAGGTTATATGATAATGACTCCGAATCAAAGTGAAATGATGATTACTTTTATTTTTGGATGATATATTTGAAGAGACCAAGGAACCACCAAGCTCAAGTCCATTACCTCAATGACGTCATAATCTCAAAGTCATACCAATTGAATGATAACAACTAAGCAAAATTCAATTTGTATAATTTATTATGCATCTCATAAGTTTTGCATATTTCTCATTAAGACAACATGTGTAATCAAAATTGCTCGTCGACATAAATTAACTTCAACCATAATCATCATAATAAATTATTCGAACAAAAATAAACAATTTTAGCAAGCAATGAAATTCTTATAACAAGTATTTTCTCTCCTAACCAAAATAAAATCAGTCCATAATCATAAAATTTATCGAAACAATTAAATTGAAATTATCCAAAGTAAAAATCATCAAAATAATAGAAGTGAAGAAATTTATGAAATATGAGGTTGAGAGTGGAAAGGCAACAGCTTTTCTCCAAGATGGTGATGTACGCCTTTTTTCTTCTCCTTGATGAAAAACCATTTCATTCTCCCACTGTTTTTCACCTTTCTTTCCCTGGTGTTTGGCCGTTAGGCCTTTATTCGGCCCCTTTTGTCTCTACTTTTCTGGTTCCAAAAGACCTCTTTTTATTTCTTTTTCTCTACTGATTCTCCTTCCTTATTTTGTTGGATTTCTTCTTTTCATGGAGTTTTTCCTTTTTGTTATTAATTTGAATTTCACCATTAAATATTTTGTGTCATCTCTTTAATTTTCAAAATTTGTAGAAACTGAATTGACATCATCTGTACCAAAATTATAAAAAATTCCTTTTAGCTCTAAAAATACAATATTTCACGAAAATTTAAATAAAATTCATTACTTCTTCAAAGCAAATAATGTTGCAATCTATGGCAATTTTCACAATTTTAACTAAATAATATGCACTTGACTCGATTTAAGTAATTTTTCATGTCCAAATATTACTTTAAAGTAACTCTTTTTCAAGAGTTATCATCTAAAAAAAAGATTCAAGGACGAATCTTCTTCAAGTGGGAGATAATGATATGAACCAATGAACCACTAAGCTCATTACAACATTAGTGAACACCAATAATTATGTTAAGTTCGGTGGAGGAAGCAACAATGACAAAACAATGCATGAGGAGACAAGATAGCGCAACATTCATACCGCCATCATAAGCCTACAATAAGACACATCGCGTGCGCTTAGCTAGACATACTGCGCGCCCAGTCCAACCACAGCGTCAACCACAGCGTCCACCTGAGCACGCACCACACTAAGTCCCCGCGTACGCACTGCGCATTCGCCGCGCACGCCCCACGACACACCTAGCCCACCCTACGTGTGAGATTTGCACGACTGCACGCCTCGCCTAGCCCAATATGTGCGCTCGCATGCCCAACACGCTCTACAGGTCCATCCTCACGCCCATATCTGCGCGCCTCGCGCCAATGCTATCCAACACCCCTTGCGCGCCCATGTCCACGTGCCTCGCGCCTCGTAGGACCCAACATACCTTGCGCACCCCACATACCATTCCGCGCGCCCATGTCCACACGCCTCATGCCCAGCAAAACCCAACATACCCCGCGCACCCCACATACCATTCGCGCGCCATGCTCGCGTGCCCTGTGTCACGGTCCTACTTTCAAGGGGCGTAAACGAGACCGTGCGGCACCCAATATCTCACTTGTACTGGGAAGCCCGGACCTTGACACCCTGCACGGCTCAGCATCCCTGTTGCGCCCACCTACAGGCCCCACTACGCGCCCATCTGCGGCTAACCTTTAGTTTTTATGGTTTTCTTTATTTTATTTCGTGTTTTACTTATTTTTTCCATAAAACACATGAGTTAGACCTTATTTTGAAAGTTTTTATATGATTAATGAAATTTAGTCTTTTGTTTCTTGAGAGATTCCTGAGAATTCTTCTCTTTGGGTTCTTTGTGAATAATTTGATTTTCATCAAATATTAATTTGATAGATCATCTTTGATAACTTTGGTTCAGCCAACAAGTGTGGCTCGGGTCAAACTCCTCTTCTGATAACTTCGGTTCTATCGGCAAGCTTTGATCATGGTCAAGTTTCCATCTTTTCTTGAATCATACGGCGATCCTATCATTTATTCCGCGTTGTTGACGGGTCTCAAATTCTCTAAAATAGGAGGTTCACATCACTATTGTTGCTAATTTTTTAAATTTGATGTTGACTTCATGTTAGTTCTTCATGATGTGCTATGTTAATCCCTCTAATATCTTAATCTTTTGTCCTTTCTCCTCCATCAATTTGTTATCCGCCAGCTACACGCGAACTTTGTAGATTGTCCATCCAGAGATGGAAAAAGAGAGTTTGTCTATAGGAAATACACATGTCCATTCTGTCCCTCGCTCACTCCCTCTCTGTGTTTGAAAATCTGTAAGCTTCCAATCATATGGTATCAAATGGCATGTTTTTCTTCTAAAATTTATTCCGTTAAATGCTACTAAATCCACCTTCTATCAAGAATGGTGAATGGGATTGCAAATTATGAAGTTGGATACAAAGCCCCAAGTTATGAAAGATATCATCTGTTTCGGATTTTTCCTCGACGTTGGACTGGAAAAGTCACGAGGCTGTAAAGCCGTACCAATTTGATTTAAACTTGATTTAAACTAACATAAAATTTGAAATATGGATAGAAAATTCACGTGGCAGCTTTTCTGAATTGATTGTGGAACAAATATCTAATTTACTTCGTTACACTAGTTTCTTACTTTGCTTTACTTCTACGATTAAATTATTTAATTTGTGTTTTAAAGTATGATCAAGATAACACTTCCCAGTTAAACCGTTGGTAGGCCTTAGTGGACAGGGAGCACTAGTTTGTGATAGCTAGTTTGTTAGCCTACGTGGGCCAAGAGGTTTTTCGGAAGTCGGAGGACTTATAAAGTGGAGGGATAGAGGAGAAAGACAGATGAGAAATTGGTTAGGAGTCAATTGGGATTGGCAAGCCACTATTAAGGTGCTCGAGAGTCTGTAATTTGGAGTTCATTTTAAGATCAATCTATCGTTCTTCTGATTGGCGTTTTTGGAGTTCTATCAATTTGGAATCAGAGCATCACATTCTCATGCCATCTTGGAGATGGATTATCTTGATAAAAGGTTGGGTGAGTTGTATGCAGCTATGCAAAAGTTTTCAGCAATAATGGAGAAGCTTCTAGGGTTTTGAGTCATTAGAGCAGGGCCAAAGGCTTTGACAGGTAAAGGAGTACCAGCGGAGAGAGGAGGCATTGTTCCGACCACCGAAAGTTGAGTCCAAGAACCGAGCTCTACCACAACCTCAATATCTTGAACTGGAGTTGTGCGCCAAAACGGTAGCTAGTTCGAGTGAGAAACAGCCTTGTCCCTATGAAAATGCTCTTTCAAAACTATATTTGGCAAGAAAAAGATACGGGCAGCGGCTGAGCGTCGAAATCGCTGACAATCCAGGCGAGATGGTATCTCCGTTTGATGTGGTCAATCTGGATTTTCGTGGCACAAGTCAGTCATTCCTCATCGCTAGAAATTTCGAGAACGAACCCAGAAAAACAATGCTCACCGCAATAAAGTGCGTCGCCGATGCGAGTAGTTGAAAAAGAGAAAATCAACTTACAAGGCAAGGAAGTAAACGCGCCGGAGGGAGTACCCGCGATGCAAGAGGAAATTCGTAGAGAGAAGGAAGAAGGCTTGCCAACGAGGGAGAAGTTGAGGGCTGTATCTCGACAGAATTTATGGACTCGTCAGCGGAGGAATAATGGCGGGGAGTCGGCTGCTAGGTCGAAACGCAAACCTGAACGGAAGGACGAGAAGTTAGGGTTAGTGCCAATTTTTGTTTGGGCCGTCAAAATGAAACCCAACTTCCTGGATTTTAAATTGACAACTTATTTCACCTGTACATTTGATCCTGACCCATTTAGTCCCTACGGAATTCCTAGACATTGACCTAGCAACAATAAATAAAAATCATTTATTACAACTATACTCAGCCCAGGTCCACCATCATTTGTGACTCTATTTAGACCTTTTGATACAAATACTCAAGAAAATCCTCAATCTATAAACCAACCTATCTTTTCTCATGGATACAACCCAGGCTGTGAAATATGTCATTAACCCAAATCTATTCGGGCCCAAGGCCTAGGAAAACCATCCCCCAGCATTGCAATTCGACCATATTTTCCCATTACAACCCTGTGTTCTTCAACAACCTAGACCTCACTACCACCTTATTGAAAACCAACCTCAAGCTTCCTCTTATCTAGAAAGGGGTCACCTTCACTTAAACAGTTTTTATGGCCACCTACAATCTAGTAATTAATGATGAATTAAAAGGAGAATCCATGCAATTTTGAGAGGAAGCCCACAAAGCAAAGAGTACGCTGCATGTGGTCGAGGGAACAAGAAAATTGATGAGACTGGGGGGCTATTATTGTGAAAATTCAACACATCCTGCGATTTTATTATGATTGCGTTGATCCTGTAAAGGAACTACAGAAACAGGGGCAAAAGCGTGTGGATCTATTTTGTGAAATATACGTCACCTTTTGGACGAGCAGAACAAATTGTTGGAAGCAATTCCTGCTTCTGGTGATTGGGAGGAGGCAAGACATGGCTGCCCACCCAACAAAAGAAGAGGTATCCTTGGCATGTTGGGAATAACACAAATAATAGAAGACCAAAATAGCCTATCGAAGCAAAACCGTCCAGGCCAAGTCGCCAAGACCGCCATGATCCAAGACTCACTCTGGATTCTCAAGGACCAAAACCCTATATAATCCTAGCTTAAACCAATTTATAAATCAACAAGAGGATATAGCACCACCATATGACAGGCTTGATGAAAATTCACAGCTTCGACATCACCCACCAATAGTTAGATTCTTCTTTTTGGAATTAGCAAAACCCAAGATTGGGTCGAATATGTTAGAGGAAGCATTGACCTCGGAGAGGCTCCCTATTTTCATGGTATTGCTATCTCGAAGTCGTGCTGATAAACTATGGCACTTTCCTCTATCCTATTACAATCTCTCTCTCACTGATTCTATAATTATTGTACAAAAACCTTGTTAGGATAATAACGGAGATACTTGGCCATTATAAAGACACGAACAACCTTAATTAGGTTTAAGCTTTTACGCCTAGGAACACAACACGTACAATTGTCCCATTACTCTAGGAAATTAATAAAAAAAAACATATTCTCCAATGATCAAATGTGTGTCACAAAATAAAACGCTGAAATGGGTCGATCAAACTTCATTCACACAACCAAGATGATCAATAAAGTAATGACATGATCAAAGAAAACATGTATAGTGCAAAATATATAAATGTATAAAAAATTGACGAGGCATAAAAATGGACACGTCATTTATATGAGAACTCATCTCAAAATAATATTTTAGTCAATAATGTAATGGTAGACATAAAACTAAATCCCTAACTCAAATGGAGTAACAACAAATACTGAGATTAAGTATCTGAAACCTAGGATGTCCAAAATAGTTCATTTTTAGCACCTAATCAAATATACTGACATTAATAAGCTTTCAAGACCTTCAAAAGGTTTGATGGAACCATAGTGGGAGTACGAATCAATCCCATGAAAAATTAGGCTAATAACCACCTCTAGTTCAACCAAAAAATTGTCACTTTCATTGGTCTGTACACCTACTGTAACGACCCCGTTTCCCAGCAAGATATTGTCCGCTTTGGGGATTGGGCCACAGCCCAATATCCTTTGTGATGACCCGATTGTGAAAGTATGTACGATGGCTGCACGAACCGAAACCCAGATGGCGGTACGTCCGCGCGGGCGAACCGGAAGGTGACGGGTCGTAGTCGTCACAATCTCACATCGCTTGGGGAAGTATGTGGAAATGAAATATATGTAAAGAGACCATTCCAACATAGCAAGACGCGTTTTGAAGCACGATTGGCAATGGATCCCATAAGAACTCCCAAGTTAAAAGTGCTTCGGCGAGAGCAATTTCAGGTTGGGTGACCTTCCGGAAAGTTGTCGCCAAACAAAGCCGTGAGGGGAGGATATTGAGCTACGGCCCAATCCCCAGAGCGGACAATATCTTGCTGGGATAAGGGGTCGTTACACCTACACCAACATGAGGGCGCTCAGTCCTTCATGTTCAAACATATGAACTAATTGCTCGGAAGTCTAGTTTGACAACCAGATTGATTGGTCGCCCAAGCCTAAGTTTCGAGCTTCCACTGCGTCGTAAAACTGCCCCTAAAACTTCGAAAAACTTCAACCTTCCTCCAATAATCCAACTTCAATTGATCCAAAAACATACCAAAACATCTTATTCGTTTTCTTGCATGAATCCTAGAGTTTTATTCACAAGTTATTGCTTTTCACGGCCAAATCCCAATTTTTATCATACAAAACCTGAATTAGGTAAAAATTAGAGAAATCCAATCAGAAATCACCATACTCTTATGATATCTTGCGAATTTACACTCCCAAACCTCGATTCAACTTTGCTTCCAATAGTTTTTCTTATTTAGAGATGAATTTCAACGTTAGAGATCTAAAGTTTGAAGAAAAGAAAGAGCAAAATGATAACCACCACTTACCCCGTGTTCAAGATCAAGAATCCAAAAGATCATTTTCTGTCTATGACATGACATGACAAATGGCAGACACCCTTTTTGGGGTTTGAGAGTCACTCAACCTAATCAGCCAATTATGAGCCTCCATGGCTGCAGAATGTCAACTTGCATGCTGTTGATGATGAGTCGTTGTAGTTGCTAATGCTAACCCACATGGTTGTTTTGCTAACGTGATTGTCGATGTTAGGCAGGAGAGACTGAATATTTTTAGCCCAAATACCGAATGCGATGTTTGACATCATTGCAAGATATGCACCAAATGATAATGGCAATTTGACAAAACTTGAAGGAGTTATACAAGTGTAAAATGGATAATGCAAAAAATTAACTAAAATATTTTTCTTAAGTAGGTCAGAAGAGTTCCAAGTTACACTTACAAAGGATTAGGACTAGTGTCTCCTTGTAAGGTCTTACATCATGTAATGTAACACAAATTTGTCACCAATAAAATGTTGTCACGTGTCAAGTTAAGGAAGGGGGAATACTTGGTTAAGATTAATTAGTATAATTAGTCATGTTTAGCTTCATTAACTAAGGTTTATTGTTGTGAAAAATAGTTCGCAAGTGTACGAGTCGCAACAAGTAATAAAGTGATAAAGTGATAAATAGAGTGTCGAACCCACAAAGATTTTTTAATTAATGATCAAACTAAATTAATTCTAGTTTATAATGAATACGAGATTTTGATAAGTTTGAATTTAAAATAACAAAATAAAGTAATTTAATTAAATAGCAGAAATTAAACTAGTTTAAAAATATAATAAGAAAGCTCTAGGGTTTCTGATTTCACCTAAATTAATCCTATTTAATTTTCCTGATACAAATCATTAATTTCTATGTGTTGATGGCAATTTCACAAAAATATTCATCAATCTCTCTCGAGCAATGACAAACTTATTCAACTAACGGGTTATCACCTCTCGGTCTCAAACCCTAAAAATTAATTGAATACATTAAGAATGAGAAATTATACTGCCACATGAACGCCTTAGCTATCTCTAGCCTAAGATCCTTTTCCTAGTAAATTATTCAGTGCTCGATTATTTATTACCTCTCGGTCTCAAAACAATCCTACGAACGTGCTATTGTTGATCAGGCAATCGCAAGCATTAAGAACAAAATAAATTACTCAACACAATCACGAAACAGAAAATCAATAACTTGAATTAAAGGAAAAACTAAATATTCATAATCTGGCTACATCGTAGCCCTAGAAAAGAAAATTAGTTCATGCTAGAATAAGGAGAAACAATAATAATAAAGGGGTTCATAGTTGCAAAGAAGAAATGGGAAGAAAAACTATGCTGAAATCCAGTTCCAGAAGCTCTCGCTTGGTTCCGGTCTCCGTCTCGCTTGCCTCCTTCTTTGTCTCTCGCTAGGGCTGCTCTCAATGAATCTCTCGCTTCTCTCGTCTGAATGTCTGAATGGGGCTGCTCTCTCTTCTTTTGTGTTAACCTAATTCTTAATTAATTTGAAGCCCACAAATCTGGAGCCCACAATCAATCTCAACGGTTGAGATTAAAACAGATTAAAACAATTAAAATAGCCGAACGGTTGGGATTCTTTCTGCTTTCCTTAAAATCCTACTTCATCTTCGGTTCCTTTGCAAATTTTTCTGTCCTTATTTTCTATCCCGAATCGAATTTGCAAAACCTGTAATTCTTCAATTTCTCTACACACTTGCACTAAAGTTATTAGAATTTTTCATATACTTGAGTAAAACTCATCAATTCAAATATTAAAAAGTACAATAAAGTGTGTAAAATACATACTTATCAATTACTTTAGCACTAATAATGATAACTAGAGTAAACTTTTTACACTTAATCAAGACTAATGTTGGTTAGATTGTAATTTGGATTATGTCTAAGGCTGAATTGGTAATTTTCAATGTTAAATATACTTAATGATGATTTACACCCAAAAGTCTCTACACTTCATGTTAGCCTAAAATTGGTCTAACAGACAAAGATCATCGTCAAACAAATTTTTGTTAGGCTTGCTTCCGATTTATGATGGGGTCTTCTGCTAGGATAGAGTTGTCCGACCCAGCATTTTGTTAGGCCCGCCTCCGTATTGTGATAATTTTCATAGCTACCAGCAAAAGAAAAGAAGAGAGAAAGCAATTGGGAGAAAATAAAGAGAAGGAAAAACTACTAATGAGATCAGAAGAAAAGTTTATCAGCAGCATGATTTTACTTTGTAAACTGAGGCATTATGCTCCTCTCCCCAACAAAAATATGTCCTTAAAAGAGAAAGAATCAACACTTCTTGGTCCATTGACCCATAAGATTCTATTACCTGCAACAAGTTATTATGTTATGACATATATTACGCATGTAACGACCTTTTTTTTCAGTAAGATATTGTCCGCTTTGGGGATTGGGCCGTAACCCAATATCCTCCCCTCACGGCTTTGTTTGGCGAGGACTTCCCAGTCGGTCACCCAACCTGGTACTACTATCGCCGAAGCACTTTTAACTTGGAAGTTCTTATAGGATCCGTTGTCAATTGTGCTCTAAAACGCGTCTTACTATCTTGATAGGGTTTCCTTACATATGTTTCATTTTCATATACCTTCCCCAAGCGATGTTGGATTGTGACGACCCCCTCTCTACGACCCAGAATTCGCCTACACTGGAATCCGGGATCCACCCCGCAACTCGAGGTTTGCTCCGCAATCGTACTCACACGTACACATCTGATTCATCACAATCACCCCGCCCTCGGGGCCCAACGTCCCCGTTGGCCACATTTCTGGTTGGGTACAGGCTCTGATACCATTTGTAACGACCCCTTTTCCTAGTAAGATATCGTCCGCTCTAGGGATTGCGTCGTAACCCAATATCCTCCCCTCACAGCTTTGTTTGGCGAGGACTTCCTAGTTGGTCACCCAACCTGGTACTACTCTCGCCGAAACACTTTTAACTTCGGAGTTCTTATGGGATCCGTTACCAATTGTGCTCCAAAACACGTCTTACTATCTTGGGAGAGTTTCCTTACATATGTTTCATTTCTATATACCTTCCCCAAGCGATGTGGGATTGTGACGACCCTCTCTCTACGACTCGGGATTCACCTACACTTGAGTCCGTGATCCAGCCCGCAACCCGAGGTTTGCCCCGCAATCGTACTCACATGTACACATCCGGGTCATCACAATGCTAACGACCCATTTTCCCAGTAAGATATTGTCCGCTCTAGAGATTGGGTCGTAGCTGATATGAACCTAAGATATTAGAGATCTTAGACCCAACACGCAATACGGAATTCAAAGGGAATAATGCCTTTATTGATTCGAAAGAATAAGAAGAAGGAACTTGACCCCAATCGATAGATAGCGATGGAACCAAAGTTATCAGAAAAAGCAGCTAGACCCGAACCAAACTCGTTGGTTGAACCTAAGCTATCAAGTTCGATCTTTTCAAGAATACACTTGAAGAAGATCAAGTTCTAATCCAAGAACTCAAGAAGAGAATTATAAGGATCTCACCTCAAAGCAAAAGCTTAATAAAAATCAATTCATTCAAAAAGTCCCTAAAATCTATTACAAGCCTTCCTTAAATAGGCAAAGGGATAAAACTAATATGGTAATAACATAATTAGAAATAATCAAAATATCCAAATTAGACAATAGGAAAGTTTCCAAAAATAAGAGAAGGAAAATTGGAAAGTGGTGCAAGTGGATTGTGGCCGCGGAACTTAGGTTTAAGTAACGTGAGTCTCAAGTTTAATTCAGATTGTGGGCCTAGCCCAATGGTGTAGCACTTGTAAGAACTTTGAAGTTAAAAACTCTTGGGCTAGAGTAGTGCCATGTTGGGTGACCATGTTGGAAGTCTTTATTTTTGAGACTTCGTTTTGGGCTTCTTTTCCAGTCCTTGCTTCTTCATCAACACTTAGTAATATTATTGCTCGTTGCACATTTTGTGATGATTCCTTTTCTTGGATGTCTTTGATTAAAATTTGTAGTCTTTTGTTTATTTTCTTCGTTCTTGATCTCGTCATTGGTCCTCCTATATTCATCAATGGATCTTGGCTCCCTATTGCTTCTTGATTGTCCTTAGTTGCTCCTTTGACTACATCATTCCCTCCCTCTTCGAAAAGATTCGTCCTCGAATCTGCATCAAACAAAGATAAGTCACTAACATTAAAAGTAGCGCTTACATTACCATATTCGCTCGGTAAGTCAATCTTATAAGCATTGTCATTGATGCGTTCCAACACTTGGAAGGGACCGTCTCCTCGCGGTTGTAATTTATTCTTTCTCCGCTCCGCAAATCTCTCCTTTCGTAGATGCACCCAAACCCAATCTCCGGGTTCAAAAATGATTTCTTTTCTACTCTTGTTGGCTTGTCGCGCATAGTGCTCGTTCTTTTGTATAATGTTTTCTCGAACCTTCGAGTGTAATTCTCTTACGAATTCAGCCTTTCTTTTTCCATTTAAATCAACCAATTCGTTAGAAGGTAACGGTAATAAATCAAGCGGTGTAAGAGGGTTAAAGCCATACACAATTTCAAATGGTGAGTAAGAAGTAGTAGAATGAACAACTCTATTGCAAGCGAACTCAACATGTGGCAAGCAATTTTCCCATTGTTTTAAATTCTTAGAAATTATTGCTCTCAACAAAGTAGATAAAGTTCGATTCACTACCTCGGTTTGTCCATCCGTTTGGGGGTGTGCCACGGTGGAAAACAACAATTTTGTACCTAGCTTATTCCATAAGGTTCTCCAAAAGTGACTTAGAAACTTCACTTCCCTATCACTAACAATTGTTCTAGGTAATCCATGTAAACGCACAATTTCTTTAAAAAATAAATCCGCTATATATGTAGCATCATTAGTTTTAGAACATGCTATAAAATGTGCCATTTTACTAAATCGATCCACAACCACAAAAATACTATCCTTACCTCCTTGTGTTCTTGGTAAACCTAACACAAAGTCCATGGAAATATCCGTCCAAGGGTGCTCGGGCACAGGTAAAGGACTATACAATCCATATGGTTTGATCTTTGACTTTGCCTTCCTACATTCAATGCATCTTTCACAAATAGTTATAACATCATGCTTCATTTTTGGCCAAAAGAAATGTTCTATCAAGACATTCAAAGTTTTGTCAATTCCAAAGTGACCCATTAATCCTCCACCATGTGTTTCTCTAACAAGCAATTCACGTAATGAGCATTTAGGTATACAAAGTTTATCCTTTCGAAATAAATACCCATCATGTCTATAATAATCAGCACATGCAATTTTCTCACAATCTCTCCATACATGACAAAAATCTATATCCGATTCATACAAATCCTTAATAAATTCAAATCCTAACAATTTAGATTGTAGAGAAGTGATTAAAACGTACCTCCTTGACAACGCATCAGCGACTACGTTGTCTTTACCTTTTTTGTAATGGATGACATATGGAAAGGTCTCGATGAATTCCATCCACTTGGCGTGCCTCTTGTGCAATTTACCTTGTGACTTTAGGTGCTTCAAACTCTCGTGATCGGAATGAATAATAAACTCCTTGGGCCACAAGTAGTGTTGCCATGTTTGTAACGTCCTTACCAAAGCATAAAGTTCCTTGTCATATGTTGGATAATTTAATGCCGCTCCACTAAGCTTTTCACTGAAGTAAGCAATCGGCTTCATTTCCTGCATCAAAACACCTCCAATTCCCTTTCCCGACGCGTCACATTCGATTTCAAATGTTTTATCAAAATTTGGTAAAACTAGAAGGGGAGCATTAGTTAGTTTCTCTTTTAACAAATTAAACGCTTTGTCATGTACTTCGGTCCAGTTAAATGCAATATTCTTTTTAACTAACTCATTCATAGGTGCCGCAATAGTGCTAAAGTCTCTTACAAATCTCCTATAAAAGCTAGCCAAGCCGTGAAAGCTACGTACCTCATTTGCATTCTTTGGTGTGGGCCATTCCTTGATTGCTCTTACTTTTTCCTCATCCACAGATACTCCCTTTGAGCTGACTACAAAACCGAGGAAAACTACCGATTCCATGCAAAAGGTACACTTTTTAAGATTAGCATACAATAGATTCGATTTTAACACACTAAATACGGATCTTAAATGCTTAACATGTTCGTCAAGTGACTTACTATATACCAAAATATCATCAAAGTAGACCACAACAAATTTTCCAATAAATTGCCTTAAAACATGATTCATCAATCTCATAAACGTGCTCGGTGCATTAGATAGTCCAAACGGCATAACCAACCATTCATAAAGACCATATTTTGTTTTAAAAGCTGTTTTCCATTCATCTCCTTGTTTCATGCGAATTTGATAATATCCATTCTTTAAATCAATTTTGGAAAACATACATGCACCATACAGTTCATCAAGCATATCATCAAGACGAGGAATAGGGTGTCGATACTTTACCGTAATTTTATTTACCGCTCGACAATCGACGCACATTCTCCAAGTGCCGTCCTTTTTTGGAACCAAAATAACCGGAACTGAGCATGGGCTAAGACTCTCCTTCACTAGGCCTTTCTCTACCAACTCATCTACTTGCCTTTGAAATTCCTTGGTTTCCTCTGGATTTGCTCGGTATGCGGGTCGGTTTGGGATCGTCGCTCCGGGGATGAAATCGATTTGATGCTCGATTCCCCTAAGTGGGGGAACTCCTTTAGGTAATTCCTCTGGAAATATGTCTTCAAATTCCTGCAAAAGAGAGGTAACACTTATGGGAAGAGAATTTGTTAGTTCGTTAGTTGAAAAATAAACATCTTTGTAGAGTAACAAAATCATCTCCTCACCTTTCCTCACAAGTCCACTCTTTTTTCTCTCTTCTCCCTCGTTTTTTTTTCCTTCCTCCAATTTCTTTTCTTCCTCTTTGTCTTTTTTGCTCTCTTTATTTATGACTTTTCTCTCATCGGCTTTTTTGTCTCCTCTTTCTTTTTCGCCTTTTTTCTTCTCTTCTTTCATGCTTGAATTTTCGACTACGCCATTTTTGTCATTTTGGATCTCTTTGGCAATCCTCTCTTGATCCAAGCTTGCTTCCCACGGTGGTAATGGTTTTAGTATTACCAACCTCCCATTTTGAGTAAGCGAATACTCATTTTTGTAACCGTTATGCTTAACCGTTCTATCATATTGCCATGGTCTCCCCAATAGGATGTGAGTTGCTTGCATTGGCACTACGTCACACAAAATCTCATCTTTGTACTGTCCGATTGATAATGTGATGTTTACTTGTCTTGTTACCTTAATTTCGCCACAATCGCTCAACCATTGCAATTTGTACGGCTTTGGGTGTCGCTTGGTTTGCAAATTTAACTTTTGGACCAATAATGTACTAGCCACGTTTGTGCAACTTCCGCTATCGATGATCATGCTACATACCTTGTTGTTGACATGACACCTAGTATGAAAAATGTTTTCCCTTTGGGCTTTGTCGTCGTCCTCCTTAATTTGTACACTTAAGGCTCTCCTTGTGACTAATAAATCTCCTTTGACCGGTTCCTCCACGTCTACATCACTACAATCTTCGAGTGATGGCATCTCGTTATCGCTTGAACTCACACTTTCTATATCACCATTCTCTAAAAAGACCATTGCACGCTTATTGGGACAATTTGATGCAATGTGCCCAATTCCTTGGCATCGATAACACTTGACTTCTCTAGTCCGAGTTAGTGTTGGAACCTCGCTCTTTCCTTTAGGTGGGTTGAAGTTATTAGCGACGATTTTTCCTTTGTGGTCCTCCCTCGGGTTTGGCTTCTGTAACACCCGGGAATTTACTATTACGTGAATAACCTTGGATTAGACGTGTTAGGAGAGTTAATTATGAAGGTCTAGTGTTGTGCATTGAAGTGAAATAGAAAAGAGAAATGAGTAGAAGTTTGACAAGTCAAACTAACTGGTGATTGGTGGAAGCCTTAGGGTTGAAAAAGTCCAACTCTTTCTTAACCAATTAAACTTTGCAAACACCTAATTAATGGATGGAAAAGTGTTTGTTTGGTGGGGCTTGGCGTTGGAAGACAAAGGAGTGTAGGTGTGGGTGGTTTTGTAAATTTAAAAAGTTAATTGGAGGAAAGGTAAAAGTAGATGAAAGTTAAGGTTTAAAGATTAGGTTTTCATTCTTTTCTTCTTCCTCATCGAGCTCCTCTTCTTCTCCTCCATAGCCATCGATCCCCTTTCTCCTTTCTTCATCTATTGAAGACTTTTCAAGGTAATTTCACTTGGGTTTTGGGTTGTGTACATTTAGATGAAGTTTAGAAGTGTTTTTAGGTATTTTGGTTGAGTTTGGAGAATGTTGGAAAACCCTAGATTAGGGATTCCGAAAAATTGAGTTTGGATGTTAGATTTCCTTCCTATTTTGGTAGTTTAGTTGTTGAATGGAATGATTTAGGTTGTTAGAGGGGTTAGATGGAAGATTGAGTGAGTGTTACACAAAATAGGTTGAAGAACACCTTAGACCCGATTCTGTTTGCTGGATTTTCGAGATGGCCAAAGTGTTTGTTTGGTTGATTTGTGTGATTCAATGGGTAGTGGACGTGTAGAGGTTTCCGAGTTGGGGTGGCACGTCGAAATCCGTTGAAAAACGAGGGAGTTACGACCGTTTGAAGTTAGACGGTCAATTTATGGGTGAAAATCGGGTTTAGGTATTTAAGTGTGAGATTGTTGGTTAGTTTAGGTTAAAAGGGAGAGTTAGTTTAAGTGAGTTGAGTTTTTAGAATTCTGTAGTTTGTGACTAATTAAGTTCTCGTTATTTGTTAGATAATCGAGCGTGTGATTTGATCGGACGAAGTGACGGAAAGTGTTTGGAGCAACCAGGTAAGTAGTGGAGTGCTTGTTTGTTGCCTTCGGGCCTACACCATAGAACGGTAGGGAATGATTGTTTGTTTGCTTGTTTTGTTTTGTGTCATGCATCGTGTTTCATGCATCATTGTTTTCTAAACTACGAACTACGTGTTTTGCATGCTTGAGCGGTGAGAATGAAATGAAAAGATAAGAATTGATTGCAACGTGGTCTCAGGGTAGAATAGCTTCGTCGGGCTAGTGGCTCGTTGAGCACCCCGCGAGGGATTCTATTCGAGATGCTATGCTAATGTACGTAATGAATCGTGAGTATGAATGCCTCGACCTGTGCGTGCGTGAGGGCACAATGAGGATTCTACGATCGATTAGGGGAGATTCGTGTTGGCCGTCCTGGACTGTGTTGGGATGTGTGCCTCCGGTCTAGCTCCGTGGATCAAGGTGTGGCCGTCCTGGACTGTGTGGGGGCGTGTGCCTACTTGATTCACCTGGAAGTGAAAGATAAACGTAACCGAAATGAAAAGAAAGTAACTGAGTGTGTAGAAACTGCATCTTAGAATTGAGTCGAGCATTAGCGTGTCGTTGTGCATTATTTCCCTACTTGCTAAGCGTTAGGCTTACCTTTTTGTGTTCTGTGGTGTAGGTGACGAGTATTTTACAGGTGAGGTCGATGAGACAGCTCAGGATTAGGCCGCAGTCGGAGGAGTACGGAGTCCGCCGGTGCAGGTCATTGTCGGGGCGTCTGGATCACTATCCTTCTTCGGGTATTTCAACGTATTTTAGACACGTTTTCCAAGAAAATTAGAGGGTTCGGAAAACCCGAAAACCGAGCCGGGAATTTTACAAAATCGAGCCGAATATTTTACGAAAATTATTTTAAACGTCGTTTTAAAGGCGGGATTGAGTTGTGAATGACGCACCGGACCCGGGGCGTGTTCGGGGCGTTACAGACATGGTATCAGAGCGTTAGTGGTCGAGTCGTTCAGTGGATTACCCGACAATACCGGCCGCCGTGCAACGTACTTCACCGACTGTAAGTATTTCTTAACTTTAGTTAGTTTCTTTTCTAAGATTAGCATTTCTAACCTTTTCAGGAGTAGAAAATGCCTAGAAACCAAGGACCACCGAGACGACCTGGACGTGGACGACCCCGAAATGAGCCCGAACCACCTGCGGACCCTAATAAAGAACTCAGAGATCTTTTAACCATGCAAGCTCAATTGCTCGGTGTTTTTATGAATCAAGGACTACAAGGAAACCTTGGAGCGGGATCTAGCTCCGGAGCGGGCTCGAGTGGAGAAAGATTTAGACGATTAAAGCCCCCTGCCTTTGAAGGAAGTTTGACTAATCCAATAGCAGCTGAAAATTGGATTTGTACAATTGAAGAAATGTTTGGTGTGGCTGAGATGGAGGAAGAAAACAAGGTTAAGTGTGCGACGTTCCACCTATCTGATAGTGCCAAAAGCTGGTGGGGCACAGTGAAAGCTACTACTGATACCCAGAGCATGAGTTGGGAAGATTTCAAGGAAATATTCTATGAGAAATACTACAACCGAACAGCCCGAGCAGAAAAGCGATTAGAATTCATGGCTTTGAAGCAAACTGGATCCGTTGGAGAGTATATTCAGCAGTTCGAGACATTATCCAAGTTTTCTGGCCGCATGATCAATAGTGAGGAAGATAAAATTTTCCAGTTTGTACAAGGTTTAAAGCCAGAAATTGAAATGCTCGTGACGACTTTTGGGGTCGACGGGGTACCATTTACCCGTGTGACGGCCAAGGCTTTAGAAGTGGAGAGAACTGCTGGGAAGATTCTTAAACCTGCTGATGGTCCTAAGAGAATGTTCAAGGATATCACAGCTCAGTTTAGCAAAGGCGGATCCTCTTCTCAGTTCCAAGGCACTAAACGACCGGGCGGGAATCTGAAAGATCAAAGGGGTAGTAAGAAGCCTCAGCAACAATTACAACAGAAGAAGCTGTTTCCACAATGTCCAAAATGTTTAAAGTCGCACCCGGGAGAGTGCGGACAGTACGAAGGAAAATGTTACAATTGCTTTGAGTCTGGTCACATGCTTCGAGACTGCCCGAAGCCGAAAGTTCTTCGATGTTTTAATTGCAACAAGCCGGGTCACATGGCGAAAGATTGCCTGGTAGCAAAGAAAGAACCAGTGAAAGCTATGCCTCGAATTTTTGCTATGATCGAGCCCGACAGTGAAGACCGTCCTGCTGTTATCTCAGGTACTGTGTTTGTTAATTCGGTGCCTGCATTTACTTTGATAGACTCAGGTGCTTCTCATTCTTTTGTGGCAACTGCATTTGTGGTGAAAGTGAACATGGAAGTGAGTCCGGCTGAATGTTTTTATGATGTGAAGTTACCTTCGGGTGAATGTCTGCATTCAGAACAGATAGTATTGAATAGTTTGATATCAGTGGGAAGGAAGCAACTGCCTGCTGATTTGATAGTCATGGGGATTACCGGATATGATGTCATACTCGGTATGGATTGGTTGTTCCGTCACCATGCCACCATCGATTGCAGAACAGGGACTGTTAACTTTAATCCTCCAGATGGCGAGAAGCTTTCTTTGCAATCTTTGAGGAGTGTTCAGACCCTTTCAGTTATGGCTCCGCTCGATGCTCGGGAACCTGTTAAGGGTGAGTGTATTTGTTTTCTTGCAACTGTTGTAGATGTTCATTCATTGGTAGAAGTGAAACCTCAGGATGTTTTAGTCGTTTGTGAATTTCCCGAGGTGTTCTTGGATGATTTGCCTGGTCTACCTCCAGACCGGGAAATCGAGTTTGTTATTGATACGTATCCTAGAGCTGAGCCTGTGTCAAAGAATCCTTACAGGTTGGCTCCTCCCGAGTTGAAAGAATTGAAGAAGCAGTTAGAGGAACTGGTTGACAAGGGCTTTATACGCCCTAGTTTCTCGCCTTGGGGAGCGCCCGTATTATTTGTTAAGAAGAAGGACGGGTCGCTTCGAATGTGTATTGACTACCGAGAATTGAACAAGCTAACGGTGAAAAACAAGTACCCATTGCCAAGGATAGATGATTTGTTTGACCAGTTGCAAGAAGCCAGAATATTTTCTAAGATTGATTTGAGATCGGGGTATTACCAATTGAAGGTCAGATCACAGGATATCCCGAAGACGGCTTTCAGGACTCGGTACGGACATTATGAGTTCCTGGTTATGTCGTTTGGTTTGACGAATGCTCCAGCTGCTTTTATGGACCTGATGAATAGGGTGTTCAAGGAATATCTCGATAGATTTGTAATTGTGTTTATCGATGATATTTTGATTTATTCAAAGGATGAAGAGGAGCATAAGGAACATTTAAGGCTTGTTCTGGATCTTCTAAAGCGGCATCAGTTATATGCTAAATTTTCGAAATGTGCATTTTGGTTGACGGAGGTGCATTTTCTTGGTCACGTAATTTCGAGTGGTGGAATATCAGTGGATCCGGCCAAGATTCAATCAATTAACGAATGGCCTCAACCGAAAAATGTCAGCGAGATTCGGAGTTTTCTGGGATTAGCCGGCTATTATAGAAGATTCATTGAAGGGTTTTCTAAAATAGCAGCACCTATGACCCGTCTGACACGAAAGGATGTGAAGTATGAATGGTCTGAAGAATGTGAGTTAAGCTTTCAGACATTAAAGCAGAAATTAACTACAGCTCCAGTTTTGACGTTGCCTGTAGCCGAGGATAAGTTCTGTATTTATTGCGATGCTTCTCAGATAGGTCTGGGTTGTGTGCTTATGCAGAATAATAAGGTGATAGCATATGCTTCTAGACAGCTGAAGCCTTACGAAAAGAATTATCCAACCCACGACCTGGAGCTAGCCGCTGTGGTGTTTGCTTTAAAAATTTGGCGGCATTATTTATATGGTCAGCAATGTGAAGTATATTCAGATCACAAAAGTCTGAAGTATATTTTCACCCAGAAGGAGCTGAACATGAGGCAGCGGCGATGGTTAGAGCTCGTGAAGGATTATGATTTGGAAATTAAATACCGCCCCGGGAAGGCCAATGTAGTTGCAGATGCCTTAAGCCGTGTTTCAACTTCAGTATCAGCCATGAAAGTGGAAATATCCAAGGAGTTATGTATGGAGTTTCAGAGATTCAATTTAGAGTTGATTTCAGACGTGACTGCCGTGTTATCAGATCTTTCTCTAAAGCCTACCATTTTGGAAAAAATTAGAGAAGCTCAGCAAGATGATTTGGAGTGCAACAAATTTAAGCTGAGTATGGTTTCTGATGATCGGACGGAGTTCAGTTACTCGGATGACGGGATTCTGAAATTTCGTAATCGGTGGTATGTTCCGGGCAGTGAGCAACTCCGGAAGGAAATTTTGGCTGAAGCTCATTCATCGAGGTTTTCTGTTCACCCAGGGAGTACCAAGATGTACAGAGACCTCAAGCAGCATTATTGGTGGCCTGGTATGAAAAGGTCAGTTGCTGAATTTGTTGAAACTTGTTTGATTTGCCAGCAGGTGAAGGCAGAACATCAGCGACCTGCTGGAAAGTTACAGCCTTTGCCGGTTCCAGAGTGGAAGTGGGACCAAATTTCCATGGATTTCGTTGTTGGATTGCCTAGGACGACGAAAGGATTTGATGGCATATGGGTGATCGTTGATCGTTTAACAAAGTCAGCCCACTTTCTGCCGGTAAAGATGACTTATAGTATGGATCGACTTGCTGAACTTTACATTCAAGAGATTTTGAGATTACATGGTGTGCCAACTTCGATTGTATCAGACAGGGACCCGAGGTTCACTTCAAAATTTTGGCAGAGTCTGCACAAGGCGATGGGGACTCGGTTGAATTTCAGCACTGCCTTTCATCCTCAGACGGACGGACAATCTGAGCGTACTATTCAGATTCTTGAGGATATGCTCCGAGCTTGTGTGCTGGAGTTTCAGGGTTCCTGGAGTCGGTATTTACCTTTAGTGGAGTTCTCATATAACAATAGTTATCAAGATACTATTGGAATGGCTCCATACGAGGCTCTCTATGGGAGAAAGTGTAGATCGCCTCTTTATTGGGACGAGGTCGGAGAATCTAGCTTAATTGGCCCGGAGATCGTTCAGCAAACTACAGATAAAATCCAGTTCATTCGGCAACGCATTCTGACAGCTCAAAGTCGCCAAAAGAGCTATGCAGATGGTAGGAGACGCGAGCTGGAGTTTGAGGTAGGCGATGAGGTATTCTTGAAAATATCGCCGTTTAAGGGGGTGATGAGATTCGGGAAGCGAGGGAAGTTAAATCCGAGATACGTTGGTCCATTCCCGATTGTGAAGCGAGTAGGAAAGACGGCGTATCAATTGGAGTTGCCTGCTGCAATGGAGGGTGTGCACAACGTTTTCCACGTATCAATGTTACGGAAATGTCTAAGAGATCCATCGCATGTCGTGGTACAAGAGGAGATTGAAGTGCAGCCTACTCTGTCCTATGAGGAGAAACCGGTGGAAATATTGGATTATGCAGTGAAGAAATTGCGTAACAAGGATATTCCATTGGTGAAGGTGCTGTGGCGCAACCACAACGTTGAGGAGGCGACGTGGGAGCGTCAACAGGACATGATGCAGCGCTACCCTGAGCTCTTTAGGTACGCAAATTTTGAGGACAAAATTTTTATAAGGAGGGTGGATTGTAACACCCGGGAATTTACTATTACGTGAATAACCTTGGATTAGACGTGTTAGGAGAGTTAATTATGAAGGTCTAGTGTTGTGCATTGAAGTGAAATAGAAAAGAGAAATGAGTAGAAGTTTGACAAGTCAAACTAACTGGTGATTGGTGGAAGCCTTAGGGTTGAAAAAGTCCAACTCTTTCTTAACCAATTAAACTTTGCAAACACCTAATTAATGGATGGAAAATTGTTTGTTTGGTGGGGCTTGGCGTTGGAAGACAAAGGAGTGTAGGTGTGGGTGGTTTTGTAAATTTAAAAAGTTAATTGGAGGAAAGGTAAAAGTAGATGAAAGTTAAGGTTTAAAGATTAGGTTTTCATTCTTTTCTTCTTCCTCATCGAGCTCCTCTTCTTCTCCTCCATAGCCATCGATCCCCTTTCTCCTTTCTTCATCTATTGAAGACTTTTCAAGGTAATTTCACTTGGGTTTTGGGTTGTGTACATTTAGATGAAGTTTAGAAGTGTTTTTAGGTATTTTGGTTGAGTTTGGAGAATGTTGGAAAACCCTAGATTAGGGATTCCGAAAAATTGAGTTTGGATGTTAGATTTCCTTCCTATTTTGGTAGTTTAGTTGTTGAATGGAATGATTTAGGTTGTTAGAGGGGTTAGATGGAAGATTGAGTGAGTGTTACACAAAATAGGTTGAAGAACACCTTAGACCCGATTCTGTTTGCTGGATTTTCGAGATGGCCAAAGTGTTTGTTTGGTTGATTTGTGTGATTCAATGGGTAGTGGACGTGTAGAGGTTTCCGAGTTGGGGTGGCACGTCGAAATCCGTTGAAAAACGAGGGAGTTACGACCGTTTGAAGTTAGACGGTCAATTTATGGGTGAAAATCGGGTTTAGGTATTTAAGTGTGAGATTGTTGGTTAGTTTAGGTTAAAAGGGAGAGTTAGTTTAAGTGAGTTGAGTTTTTAGAATTCTGTAGTTTGTGACTAATTAAGTTCTCGTTATTTGTTAGATAATCGAGCGTGTGATTTGATCGGACGAAGTGACGGAAAGTGTTTGGAGCAACCAGGTAAGTAGTGGAGTGCTTGTTTGTTGCCTTCGGGCCTACACCATAGAACGGTAGGGAATGATTGTTTGTTTGCTTGTTTTGTTTTGTGTCATGCATCGTGTTTCATGCATCATTGTTTTCTAAACTACGAACTACGTGTTTTGCATGCTTGAGCGGTGAGAATGAAATGAAAAGATAAGAATTGATTGCAACGTGGTCTCAGGGTAGAATAGCTTCGTCGGGCTAGTGGCTCGTTGAGCACCCCGCGAGGGATTCTATTCGAGATGCTATGCTAATGTACGTAATGAATCGTGAGTATGAATGCCTCGACCTGTGCGTGCGTGAGGGCACAATGAGGATTCTACGATCGATTAGGGGAGATTCGTGTTGGCCGTCCTGGACTGTGTTGGGATGTGTGCCTCCGGTCTAGCTCCGTGGATCAAGGTGTGGCCGTCCTGGACTGTGTGGGGGCGTGTGCCTACTTGATTCACCTGGAAGTGAAAGATAAACGTAACCGAAATGAAAAGAAAGTAACTGAGTGTGTAGAAACTGCATCTTAGAATTGAGTCGAGCATTAGCGTGTCGTTGTGCATTATTTCCCTACTTGCTAAGCGTTAGGCTTACCTTTTTGTGTTCTGTGGTGTAGGTGACGAGTATTTTACAGGTGAGGTCGATGAGACAGCTCAGGATTAGGCCGCAGTCGGAGGAGTACGGAGTCCGCCGGTGCAGGTCATTGTCGGGGCGTCTGGATCACTATCCTTCTTCGGGTATTTTGTGAGAGCGTGGTAAATATTTTGGAAAGGAAAAATAGTGGTTTGCTTAGGTTATAATACATTGTGTTTATAAACGTTTTGGTATTAAATGTTTTTGTATTAAATATTAACGTTTTGAGTCGATGGAGTTTTGATGATGGTTGTTGTATTTGAGAATTTGAAAATATATATTTTGTGTTCATATTTCAGGTTTTGGGTTTTTAAAGTTTTAGGCGTTATGCCGCCCGTTTTGGTTTTAAGATAATTAACATCGGGTTAACTTCGTGATTTTTGTATTTATTCGTTTTAAGTCGGTTTTGCGAGATTTTTACGAGACTTGTAATTTTAGGTGTCTGGAAGGTATGTTTAAATTTTCAGAATTTTGGACGTGTCGGGAGTGGAGAGAAGTGTAGGAATGTGAAGGAAAGTCGAGAGGGTCGGAAAAAGGGTGTTTTTGGGCGTTTTTGGCCGAAAAACCCGAGGGGGTGGCGATTATTCGCCACCCAAACGCCACAAATCGCCTCAGGGGCGATTCTGGGCGAAAAGGGCAGGGAGGGTGGCGATTATTCGCCACCCGGAGGCGAGTATTCGCCGCGAAACGCGAGGAGCACGCGGGAAGAGGAGGCTGGGGCGCGCTGGCGTGCCCCAGCGCGCGGCACGCGCTCGCGCGTGCAGCGAGTGCCGCGCAGCCAGCAAGGGCGCGCGCGCGCGCGTGGCGTGCACGCCGCGCGGCCTGGCGCGCCCAGCGCCCTGCAGCGCCCTCCTTCAAAATTTTTTTTAAATTTTCGTTTTCTCCTAATTTCTAAACCGTTTTAACCCGAAATTTTTCCAACGTATTTCAACGTATTTTAGACACGTTTTCCAAGAAAATTAGAGGGTTCGGAAAACCCGAAAACCGAGCCGGGAATTTTACAAAACCGAGCCGAATATTTTACGAAAATTATTTTAAACGTCGTTTTAAAGGCGGGATTGAGTTGTGAATGACGCACCGGACCCGGGGCGGGTTCGGAGACATTACGCCAGCCATTTCACATAATCCAGAGATCAGAGAAGGAAACAACAGCTGCCCTTTCGGTTTAAGAGCATTTGCACATAAGTTCCGGTATATCACCAGTCCCACATTGATCTTTTTGTTTGTCAAAATGCAGTAGAGTAAAATGGCCCTTTCTCTTGTCAAGTGCTGACCGTGAGACGAAGGAAATAATCGGAGTTTTAAAAAATGATACCATACCTTTGCCTTCGGCAGTAAAGCTAGCCGTGGAAAAGAGACACAGCCAGTTTTTGAAATTACCCATGCTGTGTCGGGCATTGCTATTTCTTTCAATACTGATTTGAGAAATCCCTGGGATCCATAATCCTCGTATTTGTAAAACTCGTCTTCAACATCCTCCAGATTGTAAAAACTATTTATCGCTGAAGGTCCGAATCTTACATCGCATTTTCGAACTTTAATACACTCGGGCAAATCTCCCTCAAAATTTGCATAAAACTCTCTCACAATATTTTTTACTGCTGTCCCTGGAATTGCACAAAATGTTTCCCATTTACGCTCATGAATAACAGAGGTAACATAGTTCGGGTACCTCAATAGCTGCTCTTCTGCGACTAGGAAGCCTTTTTCTTGAGCAAAGCTGCGTTGCTGCAATCCTTGCTCGTATCTCAACTTGGCTTCCTCAGAAATAAAAGCCATCCTATTCACTTTCTTGGCCTTTTTCTGTCCTTTTTGCTTTGGCCTCATTGCTACCGACAGAATAGTGCGTAATGCTGTGGGCTGTAGTAGCAGCGTCGTGGGGCAGAGGAAAAATTTGTCGAGACTGTATTGCGGAGATGCACTGAATGTCGGCGGCGGGTTGCAAGCAGAAATTTACCCTAAAATCGCTTCGAGAGAGATTGGGTGAAGATAAATAGAAAAGTAAAACTGAATTCAAAATAACTTATTTAAACTAAAAAAATCATAATAAAAATAATAGACAAAAATTGCAACTAAAATTAACGCATAAAAGGATATTATTGAGGGTTGCCTCCCTCAAAGCGCTAAGTTTTTACGTAAGTCTTCAGCCAGACTTCCCATTTGCTCATTTTTCTTCCAGATTTTGTAGAGAAATTGACATAATTTTTGTCAATTTTTCTCCAAAATAATGCTTTATTCGTTGACCATTCACTTTAAAATTCCTTCCACTCTTTTCATCGTGCAGCTCTACTGCTCCGTATGGAAATACCTCCATTATTTCAAATGGCCCAGACCACCTTGATTTAAGCTTTCCTGGAAAGAGCTTCATCCTAGAATTAATAGCAAGACTTTTTCACCTTTCAAAAATGTTCTTGCCTGTAACTTTTTATCATGCCATTTCTTCACTTTTTCCTTGTAAATTTTTGCATTTTCGTAGGCTCCCAACCTTAACTCTTCCAGCTCCTGTAACTGTAAAAATCGATGTTTTCCTGCTCTTTGTAAATCCAGATTTAGGGTTTTGATTGCCCAATATGCTTTATGCTCAAGCTCTACTGGTAGATGGCAAGCTTTCCCATAAATCAAGTTATAAGGTGTGGTGCCCAAAGGTGTTTTATATGCAGTTCTATACGCCCATAATGCATCTTCCAATTTCTGAGACCAATCTTTTCGGTTTGGATTCACCACCTTTTCCAGAATCCGTTTTACCTCCCTATTAGATACTTCTGCTTGTCCATTACTCTGAGGGTGGTAAGCTGTAGTTATTTTGTGTCTGACTCCATATTTTCCCAGTAGACCAGTGAACATCCTATTGCAAAAATGAGAACCTCCATCGCTTATAATTGCACGCGGTGTTCCAAAACGTGTGAAAATATTTTTCTGCAAAAATGTCAGAACACTCTTCCCTTCATTATTTGGAAGTGCCACTGCTTCAACCCATTTAGATACGTAATCCACCGCCAATAAAATGTATTGATTTCCAAAAGATGGTGGAAAAGGTCCCATGAAGTCTATACCCCATACGTCGAATACTTCCACTTCCAAAATATTTGTAAGTGGCAGCTCGTGTTTTCTTGAGATGTTCCCTGTTCTTTGACACCTGTCACATTTTTGAACAAACTCATTAGCATCCTTAAAAAGGGAGGGCCAGTACAAACCTGACTGTAGAACTTTGGCAGCTGTTCTAGTTCCTCCATAATGACCGCCATATGATGCTGCATGGCATTCCTGCAGCACTGATTGTATTTCTTCTTCCGGAATACATCTTCTTAACAATTGGTCAGCACACTGTTTGAAAAGAAATGGCTCGTCCCAGAAATAATACTTCACCTCTTTCATGAACTTCCTTCTTTGCTGATAATCCAAATCAAACGGTATTATATTACTTACAATGTAATTCACAAAATCAGCATACCAAGGAGCTGAAGACGTTTCCAGTTTCAGTATTTGCTCATCAGGGAAAGACTCTTTTATAATCCCTTCATCTTGCTGATTACTCATATTCTCCAGACGAGATAAATGATCGGCTACTTGGTTTTCGCACCCTTTTCTGTCACGAATCTCCACATCAAACTCTTGAAGTAAAAGAACCCAGCGTATAAGTCTAGGTTTAGCATCTTTATTTGCAAACAGGTATTTGATTGCTGCATGGTCAGTGTACACAATAACTCTTGTGCCAATTAAATACGCTCTGAATTTGTCGAATGCAAATACCACGGCTAACAGTTCTTTCTCCGTGGTGGTGTAATTCTTTTGGGCTTCATTCAAGGTTCTGCTAGCGTAGTAAATAGAGTGAAAAATTTTCTCCTTTTTCTGCCCAAGCACTACTCCCACTGCATAATCACTCGCATCACACATTAGAATAAAAGGTGAGTTCCAGTCTGGTGCAGCTATCACAGGTGCCGTGATCAGCTTCTGTTTCAGCAGGTTAAAAGCTTCCAGGCAGCTTTTGTCGAAATTGAATGGTATATTCTGTTCCAGTAGATTGCATAAAGGCTTCGATATTCTAGAAAAATCTTTGATGAAACGTCTGTAAAATCCTGCATGCCCCAGGAAACTTCTAATTCCTTTCACTGTTTTTGGTGGAGGTAACTTCTCGATAATCTCTATCTTCGCTTTATCCACTTCTAATCCTTTGTCTGAAACCTTATGTCCGAGAACTATGCCCTCTGGGACCATAAAATGACACTTTTCCCAGTTTAAAACTAGGTTAGTTTCCATGCACCTCTTCAACACTTTCTCTAGATTTTCCAGACACTTTTCGAAAGAATCTCCAACAATGGAAAAATCATCCATAAAGACTTCCAAACTTTCTTCAATCATGTCCGAGAAAATGGCCATCATACAACGCTGGAATGTAGCAGGAGCATTACATAACCCAAAAGGCATTCTCCGGAAGGCAAACGTTCCATATGGGCAGGTGAAAGTTGTCTTCTCCTGATCTTCTGGTGCTATAGTAATTTGATTATACCCTGAATATCCGTCCAAGAAACAGTAAAATTTCTTTCCTGCTAATCTGTCCAGCATTTGATCTATAAAGGGAAGAGGGAAATGGTCTTTTCGAGTTGCTTTGTTCAGTTTCCTGTAGTCCATACAAATTCTCCAACCAATTACGGTTCTCGTTGGAATTAATTCACTTTTCTCATTAGTCACAACAGTTGTTCCTCCTTTCTTTGGAACACAATGAATCGGGCTAATCCACGAGCTGTCAGAAATGGGGTAGATAATGCCTGCGTCCAACCACTTAAGTATTTCTTTCTTCACCACTTCCTTCATAATCGGGTTTAGTCTTCTCTGTTGATCTATGGTTGGAGTGACTCCTTCTTCCAATCTGATTTTATGCATACAAATGCTTGGGCTTATCCCTTTGATATTCTTCACTGTCCATGCCAAAGCTAGTTTATATTTCTTTAGAACCTCCACTAATTCTTGCTCTTGCAGGTTAGACAAAGTGGTAGATATAATAGCAGGAAGTGTTTCGTTGAGTCCAAGAAATACGTACTTCAAATGTGGGGGCAACTGTTTGAGTTCCACTGTGGCTGCCTCTTTACTGGAATCCTCCCCCTCTTCTTTACCATCTTCTGTTCGAATTAATACCTCGAACTCCCTTCTATACCCTCTTGATACTTGTTTTATTTCTGCTGCTTTATTTTCCTTGGAAATATTGAAGCATTCTTCTTCGTCATAAGGATATTTCATGGCCTTTAAAACATTGAAAGTAACTTGTTGATCATTGACTCTCATCGTCAGTTCTCCTCTCTGGACATCTATCAGAGTTCGGCCAGTAGCCAAAAATGGCCTTCCCAAAATTATTGGCACCTCTCGATCTGCTTCATAGTCGAGAATTATGAAGTCTGCTGGAAAGATAAATTTATCTACCTTTACCAGCACATCTTCAATCTTTCCTTGAGGGTGGGTGAGTGATCGGTCAGCAAGTTGCAGAGTTACTGTTGTTGGCCGAGCTTCTCCAATTCCCAGCTTCTTAAAGATCGACATGGGCATCAGATTTATGCTAGCTCCCAGATCACAGAGAGCTTTTCCGAAATAATTGTTGCCGATTGTACACGGAATAGTGAAGCTGCCAGGATCCTTCAATTTTGGTGGGATCTTATTCTGCAAAATGTAACTGGTTTCCTCAGTCATGGCCACCATCTCATATTCTCCCAACCTCCTCTTTTTGGATAAGATATCCTTCATAAATTTAGTATAATTTGGCATTTGTTCAAGAGCTTCCACAAGAGGTACATTTATATGGAGTTGCTTCAAAACATCCAAGAATTTTTTAAACTGTTTTTCCTGGTTGTGTTTTTGTAGCCTCTGTGGAAATGGTGGAGGTGGTCTCTGGAGTTGTTCTTCTGCATGTTGCTGCTGTGGCGATGCTGCGGGCGAAACTGCAGCATTTGTATTAATTTCTCCAGAATTGGAATTATTCTCTTCGGCCTCTTGAGGTCTTTCTTTCTCAATCCCCACTTCTCTTTCCTGTAAACCCTCAGTACTGGGTTGTTGTTCTGCCTCTCTTTCTTGGTCATTCTTCTTTGATTTCTCTGCCTTCTGTGGTTTCTCTGGAATCTCCACTTCTCTACCATTTCTTAATATTATTGCTTTACAGTGTTCTTTGCCTGATCTTTGTGGAATTTCTGTATCGCTGGGTAATTGTCCACTGCTTCTTGAATTTGCAGATTGTGCTAATTGCCCCAGTTGGGTTTCAATATTCTTTATCGAAGCTGATAAATTTTGCAAAATTATATCTGTCCTTGCAGCATACTCCCTTGCAAAGTTGTCTGTTTTTTCTTGAGCTGCAGGTTTTTGTACTTGCTGGTTGTAATTCTGAGCATAGTTATCAGCAGATCTTGTAGGCATTGCATTGTTCTGTTGCTGAGAGTTCCATTGGAAGTTCGGATGCTGTCTCCACCCAGAGTTATACGTCTGTGAATATGGATTATTGTTTCTGTTAAAGCCCACATAGTTTGCCGACTCAGGATTCGTCGGGCATGAACTGTCATCATGGTTCTCCCCACAGAAAATACAAGAGATCTCTCTGGTTACTGGTTGTTGCTGTTTATTCATAGCTTTCATGGCATTCTCGAGTGAAGCTATCTTTGCATTAAGAGCTGCTACTTCATCTATATCATAACTTCCGGGTGCTCTCCTTGCATGTGTATTTCTCTCTGAAGGCCACTGATAACTGTTTACTGCCATTCTCTCCAGCAGATCGTAAGCTTCGTTAAATGATTTAGAAAGCAATGTTCCATTAGCTGCTGCGTCGATGATTGATCGGGTTTGTCCATTCAACCCGTTGTAAAATGTTTCCAGTTGAATCCAGTGAGGGATCCCGTGATTTGGACACTGTCTCAGCAAATCTTTAAATCTGTCCCAGGCTTCATATAATGATTCTCCATCCCTCTGTAGAAAACTGGTGATCTCGTTTCTCATCCGTGCATTCCTCACTGGTGGGTGATACTTCATAATAAATTTCTTTGCTAAATCCCCCCAAGTGGTGATTGTATCTGAAGGAATGCTGTTTAACCAATCTCTGGCGCGGTCTCTCAAGGAATATGGAAAGAGTTTCAATCTCAGGGCTTCTGCAGATACACCAGGGAAGTTAAATGAATCACTGACTTCTCCAAAACCTTCAAATGGCGATGAGGGTTATCTGTGATTGCTCCAGTAAATTGTCCAACTGTTTGGAGCATTTGAAACATCACAGGTTTCAGCTCAAATCTTATGGCTCGGAGAACAGGTCTGACTATTACAGGATTGAGATCATTAAGTGTAGGAATTGCAAAATCCTGAATAGGTATATCTCTTTCGTCAATAATTCTTTCAGCATTTTCCCTTTCGTTTGCTGCCTGCGCCATATTTTCTCCCTCAATTCGTTGTTGTTGTTGCTGTTGTCTTCTTCTTTCTCTAAAGGTCCTTTCAATTTCTGGATCTATGGGTACAAGATCCTGTGCGTCTTCGTCGTCCGGCATAAATCAATAATATCTGAAAATAGGAAAACAAAACAAAATAAAATAACGTAAAATAAATTAAAATAAGTATAGCAAAATAATAACAACTAAACAATATCCCCGGCAACGGCGCCAAAAACTTGTTAGTGATTTTACACACTTACACGCAAGTGCACGTGTCGCTAACGAAGTAATAGAGTAAGTAAAGTATCGATCCCACGAGGATAATGTTAATTGTATTTAAATTGCTATAAAAATCTTATAAAAATATTGAGATGATAAATAAAAATAAATAGAAATAAAATCAGAATTGCGATGAAACAAAGTAAATCAGAGTAAACGAGGTAAAAACGATAAATAGAAGCCTTGGCTAGGATCGATTTCTTCATTACAATGATTTTACACTGATGCTATGGTAATGCTCTGCAGCATTGTCTAAGAACAGCAAGAATTAAATAATTCTAGGATTCTTTCGAATTGCCTAGATAAATTCAAATTAGAATTTCCTTCGACTTTGAATGGATGTAACTAATATTGAATTTTCTATATGCTCTATTCTTATCGCCAATCGAATTAACGTTAACTATCTTGTAACATATTAATCCAATTAATCAATCGTGCATCTTAACATTTATATTTACCTGTCGATAAAATATAAACATGAAACATCAAACTATCTGTCGATATGAATTGAATTAGATGAGGAATATCACGAAAGATTGTTCCAAACAAAATGC
The DNA here is from genome assembly GCA_022432975.1 of Begonia masoniana. Taxonomy (NCBI): domain Eukaryota; kingdom Viridiplantae; phylum Streptophyta; class Magnoliopsida; order Cucurbitales; family Begoniaceae; genus Begonia; species Begonia masoniana. Next base: position 11,647,536 of record CM039510.1, read on the forward strand.
ATTAGCAATGCTACAGTATTAATCACAGAACAGCAAGAATTTTTATATTTCTAGGGTTCCGTCGAATTGCCTAGATAAATTCGTTTTAGAATTTTCTTTTCGATTTTGAAAAGACAAAAACTTAATCTGAATTTTCTTGTGAACCTATTCTTAAATGCCAAATAGATTAATGTTAGCTATTTTGCAACACTTTTAATCTATTCAATTTCTCATGCATCTTTAATTCCTATTTACCTATCGATACAATAGGAATATGTGAAATCAAAATTGTCTATCGACATAAATTGAATTAAGCAATTAAAATCATGAGAAATCATTCAATGAAAAATACGTAGCATTCATAGATCAGGCATAAAACATGTAATGAGTACTTTCTCTCCTAACCAAGAATTAAAAATTTAGCTACTAGACATAATTAAATAAAACTAAATAAAATTATGTTCATCAAAAGAAAGTGCAATAAAAACAATGGAAGAAGAAAGGAATTTTAAAAACGGCGCTAGGTTTCTTCTCTGCTCCAGAGCCTCGCTAAGTCCTCCCTTCCTGGAATTGAATTTTTTTCCTTCTGCCAAGCTTCTTTTTGTTACGCCAGAATACCCCCCTTTTTTGGACTTTTCAAATTAGTTAAAACAAATATGCCAAATTCAATTCTTCTTTTCTCTCTCCTTTTTAATTGTATATTCTATCTTCTCTCTCCTAGGTGGGTCCCCCTCTTGATGTAGCACTTCTCTCCAGCAAGCAAGTTGTCTACGTGTCCTTCATTCTCTTTATTCTTTCCTTGCTTTTGGCTTTTGGTGCTGCCCAAATTTTTATTGTTTCAGCATCTTCCGATGCCCAGCTGCCCAACTTTTCTTTTCTTCTGCCGATTGCTGCCCAGCTTTTTATCTACCGATTGCTCAGCTGCCCCAATTGTTTTTTTATCTATTTTATTTCCTTCTCTCAGTATCTTCCGATGCCCAGCTGCCCAAATCTTCTTTATTCTTCTGCCGATTGCTGCCCCATCTTCTTTAAGTCATCCGATTGCTTTTATTTACTCCACAAAATCTTGTTAATTCTGCAACCAAATAATACCCAATTATTTTGTTACCATATTCAAAGCAACAAACTTCCCGATTTTTCTTAATTTGATTCCTCTCTCTCCATAATCTTCAGCTTATGAATTTGAATTTTCCACTATAAAAATAGCATTCAATTATGAAAATATAAAATTCAAAATAAAGAGACAAAATACGCTTTTAATAGGAAATCTGCATGAAATACATTAAATTCAATCAAAGCACTAATGCTGCAGCATTGCACAGCATTTATAATAAATCATATCAATTTATTATTGCAATCACTCAATTCATACAAGTTTTCTCATGCAAAATTAGTATAAAATGACTCTAAAATAAGAGTCATCAATCTCCATAATATTTTCCATGGTTTGCAAACACTTTTCACCATCTTCTTCTACTTATCATCCTTGCATTTTCTTCCATTTATTTCCTTTAATGTTCGGCCAACACAAGCACACACCATCACCTTCATCTCTTGCATTTATTCTTCATCTTTGTTACATCATTTTCACGGATTTTTCATCCCTCACACACACCGAGCACTCTTGATATTTTTGGGGGTTTACACGGACCCTTCTCTAGGGGATCCCGTGTCAAAACCACTATCATTCAAAATAGCTAGAAAAATATCTACAAGACATAATACCAAAACTCCCCACCAAACTACCCGAAGAACGTGGCCAAGATGCCCCGACAAGTGCCCACACCGGCATACTCCATGCATTATTGCTGCCTAATCCTAGGCTCCCTCATCGAGCTCACCTGAATAAAGATCGTCACCTACACCATAGAACGCGCACATAACACACAATGCAACCCAATCCTAGCACATGCAGTTTCTAACTTTCGGTTGTGCTCGTTACGTGTTCTATGATAAGATTAATGCAATGCATTAATCTTATCATAAGCTATGTGGATCAAGTAGGCACACATCTCATAACTGTCTAAGACGGCTACGCCTTGATCCAACCAAGTAAAACTGGTTAGCACACATCCCATAACTGTCTAGGACGGCCAAGCATGATTTGCCTTACCCACATTCATCGTAGAACCCTATGACTTTCTAGGAGATCATACTCACGATGTCTTAAATCTTTTAGCCAAACCGCTCTCTCATAAAAATCCTTTCGGGGTGCTACACTCCAGCACTTATTCCCGACAATGTCAATTTACTTGAGACCAGTTCTTAAAATTCTTATTATCTCATTACAATTCACACTCGCACAATTCACACTCGCAATTCACAATGCACAAAACTAAAACATGATGCATGCTAGAAGAAAATGCAACACAACACAACGCGAAACAAGAAACCAATCGTTTACCCTACCGTTCCATGGTGTAGGCCTAAAGCAACAAAAAGAATTCCTCTACTTACCTGATTGCTCGGCAAGGGTTCTATCACTTCGTGCCGTTAACTCACTCGTGTGATAACCTAATAAATAAGGAAAAATTAACTTAGTAACACACTAAGGGACTCTAAAGAATTATCTAAACCAAACTATCACTAACTTTTCAACCTAACCATTCAAATCCGATTTTTCCTACAACTTTTAGAGTCCAACTTCAAACGGCCATAACTTATTCATTTTTCAACGGATTTCTACGTGCCACCCCAATCCGTAAATCTCTACACGTCTACTATCCATTGAAACACTCAAGTTAACCAACTAAATAACTTGTCCAAACAGAAATGCCAAAAACAGAATCGGTGTACCAAGTGTACAAAACCGGTTTTTCCAAAACTCATCCTAAAACTCAAATCTCTCCCTAAAAATAACCTAAACTAATCCATTCAATCTTTAAAACACAAAAATTGGGAATGAAACTAGCTAAGGCATGGAATTTTCAGACCTCACATCTTAGGGTTTCCAAACTCTAATCAATTCCAACAAAAACACCTTAAAATCTCTAAACACCAACACCTAATTGCATAAAACTCAAAACCCAATCAAAAGCTCACCTTAAACTCTTGAAAAGCTTGCTGAAAATGGAGGAGAGAAGGCTCTAGGGTTGCTATAATTTTCGTGGGAGAAAGTGGGGAAGAAGAAGGAAATTGTTTTCTTAACCTTCAATTTCACCTTTTATTTAAAACCAACTTTTTCCTTCTTTTAAATTTTTCCACAAAAGTTGTAAATTTTATAAAACAATCCCACCATTCTCTTCATACCCCAAAACAACGTGAAGACCACTCTTCACTCTCCTTTCATTCATTTTAATTTTTGTTTCTTTAATTAACTTTCCACTTAACATAATTTCTAACCCCTAACCCCTAGGGTTTCTATTAAATTCTTCCTTAAATTTCACTTCCTTCTCACAATTTAGAAAATCACTAGGGTTGCCTAACTAGGGCTTTACACGTGAGAGGAAAAAATTTCCGGGTGTTACACATTTTTTATTTTTAAAGAATTTTATAGCAAATTAGATTTAGTTAAGAATATTCTCGTGGGATCGACTTTTACTTACTTTATTACTTCGTTAGTGACACGTGCACTTGCGTTAGGTGTAGAAAATCACTAACAAGTTTTTGGCGCCATTGCCGGGGATATTTCTTAATTGTGTTATTTTGCTATAATTATTTTACTTTATTCTAATTTTTCTTTTCAGGTATCCTTGCTTGATGTCTAACGAAGAGAACGACCAGGATCTTGCACCAATAGATCCAAAGATCGAACAAACATTTCAAGTGAGAAGGAGACAGCAACAACAACCTCTTATTGGAGGAGATAATATGGCTAATCTAGAGGAAGAAAGAAACAATTCTGAATATATTATTGATGAAAGAGACAGACATATTCAAGATTTTGCCATTCTCACGCTTGATGATCGAAACCCTGGTATCATGAGACCAGATCTTCGTGCTATCAGATTCGAGTTTAAACCTGTTATGTTCCAGATGCTTCAAGCAGCTGGGCAATTCAGTGGAGTGGTAACCGACAACCCTCACCGTCATCTCAAAGTTTTTGGAGAAGTGAGCGACTCATTCAATTTTCCCAGAGTTTCTGCTAAAGCATTGAGACTCAAGCTTTTCCATACTCTTTAAGCAACAGAACAAGAGACTGGTTGAACAGCATTCCATCAGACACCATTAATATGTGGGGAGATCTCACCAAGAAGTTTATTATGAAATATCATCCACCGGTGAGAAATGCATGAATGAGGAACGAAATCATCAGCTTTCAACAGAATGATGGTGAATCGCTTTACGAGGCTTAGGACAGATTTAAAGAACTATTGAGGCAATGTCTTAATCATGGGATACCACACTAGATTCAGCTGGAGACATTTTACAATGGACTAAATGGCCAAACAAGATCAATTATTGATGCTGCAGCAAACGAAACACTTCTTTCTAAATCCTTCAATGAAGCCTATGATCTACTGGAGAGAATGACAGTGAACAGCTATCAGTGGCCTTTGGATAGAAACCACTCTACAAGGCGGGTTTATGATTTAAATGAAGTTGCTGCTTTAAATGAAAAGATTGCTATGCTGGAAAATGCGATCAAGGCAATGAACAAACCACCTAAGTCGTTAACAATGGAGGTTTCATGCATTTTTTGTGGAGAGAATCACAATGACAATTTATGCCCTACTAACCTAAAATCTGCAAATTATGTAGGGTATACTAGAAACAATAATCCCTACTCACAGACATACAATCCTGGTTGGAAACAACATTCAAATTTTCAATAGAATTCACAGCAGCAGAATGCTACAGTACCAAACAGATCTGTAGAAAACTACAAGCAAGGTTTCTCATAACCAACTCATATTTCAATGCATCAAGAACAATCAGAAAGCTTTGCCAAAGAATATGCTACTAAGACAGACGTGATCTTGCAGAACTTAGCCGCATCAAAGAAGAATATGGAGACATAAATGGGGCAGTTGGCTCAATCTTTATGCACAAGGAATACGGGGCAACTACAAAGTGACATTGAAGTTCCACAGATACTAGGAAAAGAGCATTGCAAAGCCATAGTATTGAGGAATAGAAGAGAACTAGAAAGTCCAGAGAAGCAACAGAAAGCAAAGAATTCAAGGAATCAAAACACGGTGGTGAACAAGAAAAGTTAGACGAAACAGAAAATAGCTATCCATCGACTGATGCTGCAACAACACCACAGCAACAGAAGGATGAGTTAAGAATCTAGAAGCCACCACCACCATTTTCTCAAAGACTACAAAATCACACCCAAGACAAGCAGTTTAAGAAATTCCTCGATGTTCTAAAACAGCTACACATTAATGTGTCCTTGGTGGAAGCTCTCGAACAGATACCAAATTATACAAAATTTATAAAAGATATTTTATAAAAAAAAAAAAAAGAAGGTTGAGATAATATGAGATGGTAGCCATGACTGAAGAGACGAGCTACATCCTACAGAACAAAATTCCACCTAAACTAAAAGATCCTAGCAGCTCCACCATTCCATGTACAATTGGCAACAATTACTTTGGAAAAGATCTATGCGACCTAGGAGCAAGTATTAACCTAATGCCTATGTCGATTTTCAAGAAACTGGTAATAAGAGAAGTTCGACCTACAACTGTAACTTTGCAACTTGCTGATTGCTCACTGACTCATCCTCAAGGGAAGATAGAAGACATGCTCATAAAGGTAGACAAATTCATTTTTCCAGCAGACTTTATTATACTAGATTATGAAGCAGATCGTGAGGTACCCATCATCCTAGGAAGACCCTTTTTAGCCACTAGAAGAACCTTGATTGACGTGCAAAAATGTGAACTCACTATGAGGGTAAATGATCAACAGGTCACCTTCAATGTTTTGAAGGTCATGAAGTGTCCTTATGATGAGGAAGATTGTTTCAGCATATCAGAAGAAATAAAGATAGAAGAAACAAAACAACTTTATCGAAGCTACAGAAAGCAGTTTGACGCACTAGTCAGAACAGAGGATAACCTAGAGAGTCTTCGACCATCTAGCGAAGAGGCACTAACATTAAAGCTTAAACAGTTACCATCTCACCTCAAATATGCATTCTTGGGACTTAAAGATACAGTTCCCGTTATTATTTCCACAGCTTTATCAACCATGCAAGAGCAATAATTACTGCATGTGCTAAAAAGTCATAAACAGGCTCTCGCATGGATAGTAAGAGATATAAAGAGGATTAGTCCTAGTATTTTCATGCACAAAATACTATTAGAAGATGGCTATAGTGCATCGATAGAGCAGTAGAGAAGGTTAAATCAAATGATGAAATAAGTGGTGAAAAAGGAGATTCTTAAATGGTTGGATGCTGAAATTATTTACCCTATTTCAGACAGCTCTTGGATTAGCCCAGTTCAATGCGTGCCAAATAAAGGAGGAACAACCGTGATAGCCAACAAAAAGAATGAGTTAATTCTAACAAGGATAGTAACAGGATGGAGGATTTGCATGGACTATAGAAAACTAAATAAGGCCACACGTAAGGATCATTTTCCTCTTTCTTTTATCGATCAAATGTTGGACTGTAACGACCCGTCACCTTCTAGCTCGCCCGCGCGGACGTACCGCCATCCGGGTTTCGGTTCGTGCAGTCATCGTACTCATTACCTTCTCTCCCCTAGAAAGGGAGTTTTTTCCTTCCCCACCACTCGAACCCAGGACCTCCAGGCTTAAGTACCATGGGCTACAAGTGGTAGTTCCATTTGAGCTAGTAGCCCAAGTGGTACTGCCACTTGTAGCTCATGGTATTTAAGCCTGGAGGTCTTGGGTTCGGGTGGTTGGGAAGGCAAAAATTCCCTTTCTAGGGGGGTGAAGGTCATGAGTACGATGGCTGCATGAACCGGAACCCAGATGGCGGTATGTCCGCGCGGGCGAGCCAGAAGGTGACGGGTCGTTATAAAAAAGATGACTTTTTTTTGTAACGACCTATCACCTTCCGGCTCGCTCGCACGGACGTACCGCCATCCGGGTTCTGGTTCGTGCAGTCATCGTACTCATGACGTTCTCCCCCCAGGACCTTCTCCCCCTGGAAAGGGAGTTTTTGCCTTCCCCACAACTCGAATCCAAGACCTCCAGACTTAAGTACCATGGGCTACAAGTGGTAGTACCACTTGAGCTAGTACCCAACTAGAAATGTGGCCAACGAGAACGTTGAGCCCCGAGGGGGGTGAGTGTGATGACCCAGGATGTGGAAGTATTGTACGATGGCTGCACGAACCAGAACCCGGATGGCGTTACGTTCGTGCAGGCAAATCGGAAGGTGACGGGTCTTAAAAATGGGGTCGTCACAATCCCTCATCGCTTGGGGAAATATGTGGAAATGAAACATATGTAAAGAGACCCTCCCAAGATAGTAAGACGCGTTTTGGAGCACAATTTGGCAACGGATCCCATAAGAACTCTGAAGTTAATAGTGCTTCGGTGAGAGTAGTACCAGGTTGGGTGACCGAATCGGGAAAATCCTAGCCAACAAAGGCCATGAAGGGGGGGGATATTGGGTTACGGCCCAATCCTCAGAGCGGGACAATTCTTGCCTAGAAAAAGGGGTCCGGTACATTGACAGGTTGGCAGGCAAGAAATTCTACAAAAAAAAAAACTGTTTTCTAGATTGCTATTCTGGTATAAAATTAATTCAATGGCACAATCGCTCCTAACGACAGAGAAACGAACCTTCACG